>JAOPSE010000689.1:0-344338 GCA_029449295.1 Zea luxurians | reverse complement strand
AAGCACGAGTTTTTGCCACCGGAACCATTTCTTCGTTTTTTCGCAACGAACATGCCCAATCCACTACTTTAGGTCCAAAACTCATGTTTGGGGTGGTTTCGCGCAATTTCGTTGCCGCACGTCACCCATTCCGAAAACGGGTGTCGGGGTGCATACAAGCACGAGTTTTGCCACCGGAACCATTTCTTCGTTTTTCGCAACGAACATGCCCAATCCACTACTTTAGGTCCAAAACTCATGTTTGGGGTGGTTTCGCGCAATTTCGTTGCCGCACGTCACCCATTCCGAAAACGGGTGTCGGGTGCATACAAAGCACGAGTTTTTGCCACCGGAACCATTTCTTCGTTTTTCGCAACGAACATGCCCAATCCACTACTTTAGGTCCAAAACTCATGTTTGGGTGGTTTCGCGCAATTTCGTTGCCGCACGTCACCCATTCCGAAAACGGGTGTCGGGGTGCATACAAAGCACGAGTTTTTGCCACCGGAACCATTTCTTCGTTTTTCGCAACGAACATGCCCAATCCACTACTTTAGGTCCAAAACTCATGTTTGGGGTGGTTTCGCGCAATTTCGTTGCCGCACGTCACCCATTCCGAAAACGGGTGTGGGTGCATACAAGCACGAGTTTTTGCCACCGGAACCATTTCTTCGTTTTTCGCAACGAACATGCCCAATCCACTACTTTAGGTCCAAAACATGTTTGGGTGGTTTCGCGCAATTTGTTGCCGCACGTCACCCATTCCGAAAACGGGTGTGGGTGCATACAAAGCACGAGTTTTTGCCAGCGGAACCATTTCTTCGTTTTTTCGCAATGAACATGCCCAGTCCACTACTTTAGGTCCAAACCCATGTTTGGGGTGGTTTTCGCGCAATTTTGTTGCCGCACGTCACCCATTCCGAAAACGGGTGTCGGGGTGCATACAAGCACGAGTTTTGCCACCGGAACCATTTCTTCGTTTTTCGCAACGAACATGCCCAGTCTACTACTTTAGGTCCAGAACCCATGTTTGGGGTGGGTTTCGCGCAATTTCGTTGCCGCACGTCACCCATTCCGAAAAGGGTGTTGGGGTGCATACAAAGCACGAGTTTTTGCCACCGGATCAATTTTTCGTTTTTCACAACGAACATGCCCAATCCACTACTTAGGTCCAAAACACATGTTTGGGTGGTTTCGCGCAATTTCGTTGCCACACATCTACCATTCCGAAAACGGGTGTCGGGGTGCATACAAGCACGAGTTTTTGCCACCGGAACCGTTCTCTTCGTTTTTCGCAATGAACATGCCCAATCCACTAATTTAGGTCCAAAACACATGTTTGGGGTGGTTTCGCGCAATTTCGTTGCCGCACGTCACCCATTCCGAAAACGGGTGTCGGGGTGCACACAAGCACGAGTTTTTTGCCACCGGAACCATTTCTTCGTTTTTCGCAACGAACATTCCCAATCCACTACTTTAGGTCCAAACTCATGTTTGGGGTGGTTTCACGCAATTTCGTTGCCGCAGGTCACCCATTCCGAAAACGGGTGTCGGGGTGCATACAAAGCACAAGGTTTTTGCCACCCGGATCAATTTCTTCGTTTTTTCGCAATGAACATGCCCAATCCACTACTTTAGGTCCAAAAAACATGTTTGGGGTGGTTTCGCGCAATTTCGTTGCCGCACGTCACCCATTCCGAAAATGGGTGTCGGGGTGCATACAAGCACGTGTTTTTGCCACAAGAACCATTTTCTTCGTTTTTTCGCAACGAACATGCTCAATCCACTAATTTAGGTCCAGAACTCATGTTTTGGGGTGGTTTCGCGCAATATCGTTGCCGCACGTCACCCATGCCAAAAATCGGTGTCGGGGTGCATACAAAGCACGCGTTTTTTCCACCGGATCAATTTCTTCGTTTTTCGCAACGAGCATGCCCAATACACTACTTTAGGTCCAAAACACATGTTTGGGGTGGTTTCACGCAATTTCATTGCCGCACGTCACCCATTCTGAAAACGGGTGTCGAGGTGCATACAAGCACGAGTTTTTGCCACCGGAACCGTTTCTTCGTTTTTAGCAATGAACATGCCCAATCCACTACATTAGGTCCAAAACACATGTTTGGGGTGGTTTCGCGCAATTTCGTTGCCGCACGTCACCCATTCTGAAAATGGGTTTTGGGTTGCATACAAAGCACGAGTTTTTGCCACCGGAACCATTTCTTCGTTTTTCGCAACGAACATGCCCAGTCCACTACTTTAGGTCCAAAACCCATGTTTGGGGTGGTTTTCGCGCAATTTCGTTGCCGCACGTCACCCATTCCGAAAACGGGTGTCGGGGTGCATACAAGCACGAGTTTTTTGCCACCGGAACCATTTCTTCGTTTTTCGCAACGAACATGCCCCAGTCCACTACTTTAGGTCCAAAACCCATGTTTGGGGTGGTTTCGCGCAATTTCGTTGCCGGCACGTCACCCATTCCGAAAACGGGTGTAGGGGTGCATACAAAGCACGAGTTTTTGCCACCGGATCAATTTCTTCGTTTTTTCACAACGAACATGCCCAATCCACTACTTTAGTTCCAAAACACATGTTTGGGGTGGTTTCGCGCAATTTCGTTGCCACACGTCCACCATTCCGAAAACGGGTGCCGGGGTGCATACAAGCACGAGTTTTTGCCACCGGAACCATTTCTTCGTTTTTCGCAATGAACATGCCCAATCCACTAATTTAGGTCCAAAACACATGTTTGGGGTGGTTTCGCGCAATTTCGTTGCCGCACGTCACCCATTCCGAAAACGGGTGTCGGGGTGCATACAAGCACGAGTTTTTGCCACCGGAACCATTTCTTCGTTTTTCGCAACGAACATTCCCAATCCACTACTTTAGGTCCAAAACTCATGTTTGGGGTGGTTTCACGCAATTTCGTTGCTGCACGTCACCCATTCCGAAAACGGGTGTCGGGGTGCGCACAAGTTTTTGCCACCGGATCAATTTCATCGTTTTTCGCAATGAACATGCCCAATCCACTACTTTAGGTCCAAAAAACATGTTTGGGGTGGTTTCGCGCAATTTCGTTGCCGCACGTCACCCATTCCGAAAACGGGTGTCGGGGTGCATACAAGCACGAGTTTTTGCCACCGGAACCATTTCTTCGTTTTTCGCAACGAACATGCCCAATCCACTAATTTATGTCCAGAACTCATGTTTTGGGGTGGTTTCGCGCAATATCGTTGCCGCGCGTCACCCATGCCAAAAATCGTTGTCGGGGGTGCATACAAAGCACGAGTTTTTGCCACCGGATCAATTTCTTCGTTTTTCGCAACGAGCATGCCTAATACACTACTTTAGGTCCAAAACACATGTTTGGGGTGGTTTCGCGCAATTTCATTGCCACACGTCACCCATTCCGAAAACGGGTGTCGAGGTGCATACCAGCACGAGTTTTTGCCACCGGAACCGTTTCTTCGTTCTTCGCAGTGAACATGCCCAATCCACTACTTTAGGTCCAAAACACATGTTTGGGGTGGTTTCGCGCAATTTCGTTGCCGCACGTCACCCATTCTAAATATGGGTTTTGGGTTGCATACAAAGCACGAGTTTTTGCCACCAAAACCATTTCTTCGTTTTTCGCAACGAACATGCCCAGTCCACTACTTTAGGTCCAAAACCCATGTTTGGGGTGGTTTCGCGCAATTTCGTTGCCGCACGTCACCCAATCCGAAAACGGGTGTCGGGGTGCATACAAGCACGAGTTTTTGCCACCGGAACCATTTCTTCGTTTTTCGCAACGAACATTCCCAATCCACTACTTTAGGTCCAAAACTCATGTTTGGGGTGGTTTCGCGCAATTTCGTTGCCGCACGTCACCCATTCCGAAAACGGGTGTCGGGGTGCATATAAAGCACGAGTTTTTGCCACCGGATCAATTTCTTCGTTTTCCACAACGAACATGCCCAGTCCACTACTTTAGGTCCAATCCCATGTTTGGGGTGGTTTCGCGCAATTTCGTTGCCGCACATCACCCATTCCGAAAACGGGTGTTGGGGTGCATACAAAGCACGAGTTTTGCCACCGGATCAATTTCTTCGTTTTTCACAACGAACATGCCCAATCCACTACTTTAGGTCCAAAACACATGTTTGGGGTGGTTTCGCGCAATTTCGTTGCCACACGTCTACTATTCCGAAAACGGGTGTCGGGGTGCATACAAGCATGAGTTTTTGCCACCGGAACCGTTTCTTCATTTTTCGCAATGAACATGCCCAATCCACTAATTTAGGTCCAAAACACATGTTTGGGGTGGTTTCGCGCAATTTCATTGCCGCACGTCACCCATTCCGAAAACGGGTGTCGGGGTGCATACAAGCACAAGTTTTTGCCACCGTAACCATTTCTTCGTTTTTCGCAACGAACATTCCCAATCCACTACTTTAGGTCCAAAACTCATGTTTGGGGTGGTTTCGCGCAATTTCGTTGCCGCACGTCACTCATTCCGAAAACGGGTGTCGGGGTGCATACAAAGCACAAGTTTTTGCCACCGGATCAATTTCTTCGTTTTTCGCAATGAACATGCCCAACCCACTACTTTAGGTCCAAAAAAACATGTTTAGGGTGGTTTCGCGCAATTTCGTTGCCGCACGTCACCCATTCCGAAAACGGGTGTCGGGGTGCATACGAAGCATGAGTTTTTGCCAACGGAACCATTTCTTCGTTTTTTTTCGCAACGAACATGCCCAATCCACTACTTTAGGTCCAAAACTCATGTTTGGAGTGGTTTCGTGCAATTTCGTTGCCGCACGTCACCCATTCGAAAACGGGTGTCGGGGTGCACACAAGCACGAGTTTTCGCAACAAACATGCCTAATCCACTACTTTAGGTCCAAAACTCATTTTGGGGTGGTTTCGCGCAATTTCGTTGCCGCACGTCACCCCTTCCGAAAACAGGTGTCGAGTTGCATACAAAGCACGAGTTTTTGCCACCGGATCAATTTCTTTGTTTTTCGCAACGAACATGTCCAATCCACTACTTTTGGTCCAAAACACATGTTTGGGGTGGTTCGCTCAATTTCGTTGCCGCACGTCACCAATTCTGAAAATGGGTGTCGAGGTGCATACAAAGCACGAGTTTTTGCCACCGGATCAATTTCTTCGTTTTTCGCAACAAACATGACCAATCCACTACTTTAGGTCCAAAACTCATGTTTGGGGTGGTTTCACGCAATTTCGTTGCCGCACGTCACCCATTCCGAAAACGGGTGTCGGGGTGCATACGAAGCATGAGTTTTTGCCACCGGAACCATTTCTTCGTTTTTCGCAACGAACATGCCCAATCCACTACTTTAGGTCCAAAACTCATGTTTGGGATGGTTTCGTGCAATTTCGTTGCCGCACGTCACCCATTCGAAAACGGGTGTAGGGGTGCATACAAAGCACGAGTTTTTGCCACCGGAACCATTTCTTCGTTTTTCGCAACGAACATGCCCAGTCCACTACTTTAGGTCCAAAACCCATGTTTGGGTGGTTTCGCGCAATTTCGTTGCCGCACGTCACCCATTCCGAAAACGGGTGTTGGGGTGCATACAAAGCACGAGTTTTTGCTACCGGATCAATTTCTTCGTTTTTCACAACGAACATGCCCAATCCACTACTTTAGGTCCAAAACACATGTTTGGGGTGGTTTCGCGCAATTTCGTTGCCACACGTCTACCATTTCGAAAACGGGTGTCGGGGGTACATACAAGCACGAGCTTTTGCCACCGAAACCGTTTCTTCGTTTTTCGCAATGAACATGCCCAATCCACTAATTTAGGTCCAAAACACATGTTTGGGGTGGTTTCGCGCAATTTCGTTGCCGCACGTCACCCAATCCGAAAACGGGTGTCGGGGGTGCATACAAGCACGGGTTTTTGCCACCGGAACCATTTCTTCGTTTTTTCGCAACGAACATTCCCAATCCACTACTTTAGGTCCAAAACTCATGTTTGGGGTGTTTCGCGCAATTTCGTTGCCGCACGTCACCCATTCCGAAAACGGGAGTCGGGGTGCATACAAAGCACAAGTATTTGCCACCGGATCAATTTCTTCGTTTTTTCGCAATGAACATGCCCAATCCACTACTTTAGGTCCAAAAAACATGTTTGGGGTGGTTTCGCGCAATTTCGTTGCCGCACGTCACCCATTCCGAAAACGGGTGTCGGGGTGCACACAAGCACGAGTTTTTGCCACCGGAACCATTTCTTCGTTTTTCGCAATGAACATGCCCAATCCACTAATTTAGGTCCAGAACTCATGTTTTGGGGTGGTTTCGCGCAATATCGTTGCCGCACGTCACCCATGCCAAAAATCGGTGTCGGGGTGCATACAAAGCACGAGTTTTTGCCACCGGATCAATTTCTTCGTTTTTTCGCAACGAGCATGCCCAATACACTACTTTAGGTCCAAAACACATGTTTGGGGTGGTTTCGCGCAATTTCATTGCCGCACGTCACCCATTCCAAAAACGGGTGTCGAGGTGCATACAAGCACGAGTTTTTGCCACCGGAACCATTTCTTCGTTTTTCGCAATGAACATGCCCAATCCACTACTTTAGGTCCAAAACACATGTTTGGGGTGGTTTCGCGCAATTTTGTTGCCGCACGTCACCCATTCTGAAAATGGGTTTGGGTTTGCATACAAAGCACGAGTTTTTGCCAGCGGAACCATTTCTTCGTTTTTCGCAATGAACATGCCCAGTCCACTACTTTAGGTCCAAAACCCATGTTTGGGGTGGTTTCGCGCAATTTTGTTGCCGCACGTCACCCATTCCGAAAACGGGTGTCGGGGTGCATACAAGCACGAGTTTTTGCCACCGGAACCATTTCTTCGTTTTTCGCAACGAACATGCCCAGTCTACTACTTTAGGTCCAGAACCCATGTTTGGGGTGGTTTCGCGCAATTTCGTTGCCGCACGTCACCCATTCCGAAAAAGGGTGTTGGGGTGCATACAAAGCACGAGTTTTTTGCCACCGGATCAATTTTTCGTTTTTCACAACGAACATGCCCAATCCACTACTTTAGGTCCAAAACACATGTTTGGGGTGGTTTCGCGCAATTTCGTTGCCACACATCTACCATTCCGAAAACGGGTGTCGGGGTGCATACAAGCACGAGTTTTTGCCACCGGAACCGTTTCTTCGTTTTTCGCAATGAACATGCCCAATCCACTAATTTAGGTCCAAAACACATGTTTGGGGTGGTTTCGCGCAATTTCGTTGCCGCACGTCACCCATTCCGAAAACGGGTGTCGGGGTGCACACAAGCACGAGTTTTTGCCACCGGAACCATTTCTTCGTTTTTCGCAACGAACATTCCCAATCCACTACTTTAGGTCCAAAACTCATGTTTGGGGTGGTTTCACGCAATTTCGTTGCCGCAGGTCACCCATTCCGAAAACGGGTGTCGGGGTGCATACAAAGCACAAGTTTTTGCCACCGGATCAATTTCTTCGTTTTTCGCAATGAACATGCCCAATCCACTACTTTAGGTCCAAAAAACATGTTTGGGGTGGTTTCGCGCAATTTCGTTGCCGCACGTCACCCATTCCGAAAATGGGTGTCGGGGTGCATACAAGCACGTGTTTTTGCCACAAGAACCATTTCTTCGTTTTTCGCAACGAACATGCTCAATCCACTAATTTAGGTCCAGAACTCATGTTTTGGGGTGGTTTCGCGCAATATCGTTGCCGCACGTCACCCATGCCAAAAATCGGTGTCGGGGTGCATACAAAGCACGCGTTTTTTCCACCGGATCAATTTCTTCGTTTTTCGCAACGAGCATGCCCAATACACTACTTTAGGTCCAAAACACATGTTTGGGGTGGTTTCGCGCAATTTCATTGCCGCACGTCACCCATTCTGAAAACGGGTGTCGAGGTGCATACAAGCACGAGTTTTTGCCACCGGAACCGTTTCTTCGTTTTTAGCAATGAACATGCCCAATCCACTACATTAGGTCCAAAACACATGTTTGGGGTGGTTTCGCGCAATTTCGTTGCCGCACGTCACCCAATCCGAAAACGGGTTTTGGGTTGCATACAAAGCACGAGTTTTTGCCACCGGAACCATTTCTTCGTTTTTCGCAACGAACATGCCCAGTCCACTACTTTAGGTCCAAAACCCATGTTTGGGGTGGTTTCGCGCAATTTCGTTGCCGCACGTCCACCCATTCCGAAAACGGGTGTCGGGGTGCATATAAAGCACGAGTTTTTGCCACCGGATCAATTTCTTCGTTTTCCACAACGAACATGCCCAGTCCACTACTTTAGGTCCAAATCCCATGTTTGGGGTGGTTTCGCGCAATTTCGTTGCCGCACATCACCCATTCCGAAAACGGGTGTTGGGGTGCATACAAAGCACGAGTTTTTTGCCACCGGATCAATTTCTTCGTTTTTCACAACGAACATGCCCAATCCACTACTTTAGGTCCAAAACACATGTTTGGGGTGGTTTCGCGCAATTTCGTTGCCACACGTCTACTATTCCGAAAACGGGTGTCGGGGTGCATACAAGCATGAGTTTTTGCCACCGGAACCGTTTCTTCATTTTTCGCAATGAACATGCCCAATCCACTAATTTAGGTCCAAAACACATGTTTGGGGTGGTTTCGCGCAATTTCATTGCCGCACGTCACCCATTCCGAAAACGGGTGTCGGGGTGCATACAAGCACAAGTTTTTGCCACCGTAACCATTTCTTCGTTTTTCGCAACGAACATTCCCAATCCACTACTTTAGGTCCAAAACTCATGTTTGGGGTGGTTTCGCGCAATTTCGTTGCCGCACGTCACCCATTCCGAAAACGGGTGTCGGGGTGCATACAAAGCACAAGTTTTTGCCAACGGATCAATTTCTTCGTTTTTCGCAATGAACATGCCCAATCCACTACTTTAGGTCCAAAAAACATGTTTGGGGTGGTTTCGCGCAATTTCGTTGCCGCACGTCACCCATTCCGAAAACGGGTGTCGGGGTGCATACGAAGCATGAGTTTTTGCCACCGGAACCATTTCTTCGTTTTTTCGCACAACATGCCCAATCCACTACTTTAGGTCCAAAACTCATGTTTGGAGTGGTTTCGTGCAATTTCGTTGCCGCACGTCACCCATTCGAAAACGGGTGTCGGGGTGCATACAAGCACGAGTTTTCGCAACAAACATGCCTAATCCACTATTTTAGGTCCAAAACTCATGTTTGGGGTGGTTTCGCACAATTTCGTTGCCGCACGTCACCCCTTCCGAAAACAGGTGTCGGGTTGCATACAAAGCACGAGTTTTTGCCACCGGATCAATTTCTTTGTTTTTCTCAACGAACATGTCCAATCCACTACTTTTGGTCCAAAACACATGTTTGGGGTGGTTCCCGCAATTTCGTTGCCGCACGTCACCAATTCTGAAAACGGGTGTCGGGGTGCATACAAAGCACGAGTTTTTGCCACCGGATCAATTTCTTCGTTTTTCGCAACAAACATGCCCAATCCACTACTTTAGGTCCAAAACTCATGTTTGGGGTGGTTTCACGCAATTTCGTTGCCGCACGTCACCCATTCCGAAAACGGGTGTCGGGGTGCATACGAAGCATGAGTTTTTGCCACCGGAACCATTTCTTCGTTTTTCGCAACGAACAAGCCCAATCCACTACTATAGGTCCAAAACTCATGTTTGGGATGGTTTCATGCAATTTCGTTGCCGCACGTCACCCATTCAAAAACGGGTGTCGAGGTGCATACAAAGCACGAGTTTTTGCCACCGGAACCATTTCTTCGTTTTTCGCAACGAACATGCCCAGTCCACTACTTTAGGTCCAAAACCCATGTTTGGGGTGGTTTCGCGCAATTTCGTGTCCGCACGTCACCCATTCCGAAAACGTGTGTTGGGGTGCATACAAAGCACGAGTTTTTGCCACCGGATCAATTTCTTCGTTTTTCACAACGAACATGCCCAATCCACTACTTTAGGTCCAAAACACATGTTTGGGGTTGTTTCGCGCAATTTCGTTGCCACACGTCTACCATTCCGAAAACGGGTGTCGGGGTACATACAAGCACGAGTTTTTGCCACCGGAACCGTTTCTTCGTTTTTCTCAATGAACATGCCCAATCCACTAATTTAGGTCCAAAACACATGTTTGGGGTGGTTTCGCGCAATTTCGTTGCCGCACGTCACCCATTCCGAAAACGGGTGTCGGGGTGCATACAAGCATGGGTTTTTGCCACCGGATCAATTTCATCGTTTTTCGCAACGAACATGTCCAATCCACTACTTTAGGTCCAAAACTCATGTTTGGGGTGGTTTCGCGCAATTTCGTTGCCGCACGTCACCCATTCCGAAAACGGGTGTCGGGGTGCATACGAAGCATGAGTTTTTGCCACCGGAACCATTACTTCTTTTTTCGCAACAAACATGCCCAATCCTCTACTTTAGGTCCAAAACTCATGTTTGGGGTGGTTTCGCGCAATTTCGTTGCCGCACGTCACCCATTCCGAAAACGGGTGTCGGGGTGCATATAAAGCATGAGTTTTTGCCACCGGAACCATTTCTTCATTTTCCACAACCAACATGCCCAATCCACTACTCTAGGTCCAAAACTCATGTTTGGGGTCGTTTCGCGCAATTTCGTTGCCGCACGTCACCCATTCCGAAAACGGGTGTTGGGGTGCATACAAAGCACGAGTTTTTGCCACCGGAACCATTTCTTCGTTTTTCACAACGAACATATCCAATCCACTAATTTAGGGTCAAAACTCATGTTTGGGGTGGTTTCGCGCAATTTCATTGCCGCACGTCACCCATTCCGAAAATGGGTGTTGGTTTGCATTCAAAGCACGAGTTTTTGCCACCAGAACCATTTCTTTGTTTTTCGCAACAAACATGCCCAATCCACTACTTTAGGTCCAAAACTCATGTTTGGGGTGGTTTCGCGCAATTTCGTTGCCGCACGTCACCCCTTCGGAAAATAGGTGTCGGGTTGCATACAAAGCACAAGTTTTTGCCACCGGATCAATTTCTTCGTTTTTCGAAACGAACATGCCCAATCCACTACTTTTGGTCCAAAACACATGTTTGGGTGGTTTCGCGCAATTTCGTTGCCGCACGTCACCCATTCCGAAAACGGGTGTCGGGGTGCATACAAAGCACGAGTTTTTCCCAACGGATCAATTTGTTCGTTTTTCGCAACGAACATGCCCAATCCACTACTTTAGGTCCAAAACTCATGTTTGGGGTGGTTTCGCGCAATTTTGTTGCAGCACGTCACCGATTCCGAAAACGGGTGTCGGGGTGCATACGAAGCATGAGTTTTTGCCACCGGAACCATTTCTTTGTTTTTCGCAACGAACATGCCGAATCCACTAATTTTAGGTCCAATACTCATGTTTGGGGTGGTTTCGCGCAATTTCGTTGCCGCACGTCACCCATTCCGAAAATGGGTGTTGGGTTGCATTCAAAGCACGAGTTTTTGTCACCGGAACCATTTCTTCGTTTTTCGCAACGAACATGCCCAATCCACTACTTTAGGTCCAAAACTCATGTTTGGGGTGGTTTCACGCAATTTCGTTGCCGCACGTCACTCATTCCGAAAACGGGTGTCGCGGTGCATACAAAGCACGAGTTTTTGCCACCGGAACCGTTTCTTCATTTTTCACAACGAACATGCCCAATCCACTACTTTAAGTCCAAAATTCATGTTTGGGGTGGTTTCGCGCAATTTCGTTGCCGCACGTCACCCATTCCGAAAACGGGTGTCGGGGTGCATAGAAAGCACAAGTTTTTGCCACCGGATCAATTTCTTCGTTTTACGCAACGAACATGCCCAATCCACTAATTTAGGTCCAACACTCATGTTTGGGGTGGTTTCGCGCAATTTCGTTGCCGCACGTCACCCGTTCCGAAAACGGGTGTCGCGGTGCATACAAAGCACGACTTTTTGCCACCGGATCAATTTCTTCGTTTTTCGCAACAAACATTCACAATCCATTACTTTAGGTCCAAAACTCATGTTTGGGGTGGTTTCGCGCAATTTCGTTGCCGCACGTCACCCGTTCCGAAAACGGGTGTCGAGGTGCATACAAGCACGAGTATTTGCCACCGGATCAATTTCTTCGTTTTTCGCAACAAACATGTCCAATCCACTACTTTAGGTCCAAAACACATGTTTGGGGTGGTTTCGCGCAATTTCGTTGCCGCACGTCACCCATTCTGAAAACGGGTGTCGGGGTGCATACAAGCACGAGTTTTTGCCACTGGAACCGTTTTCTTCGTTTTTCGCAACGAACATGCCCAATCCACTACTTTAGGTCCAAAACTCATGTTTGAGGTGGTTTCGCGCAATTTCGTTGCCGCACGTCACCCATTCCGAAAACGGGTGTCGGGGTGCATACAAAGCACGAGTTTTTGCCACCGGATAAATTTCTTTGTTTTTCGCAACGAACATGCCCAATCCACTACTTTAGGTCCAAAACACATGTTTGGGGTGGTTTCGCGCAATTTCGTTGCCGCACGTCGCCCATTCCGAAAACGGGTGTCGGGGTGCATACAAGCACGAGTTTTTGCCACCGGAACCATTTCTTCGTTTTTCGCGACGAACATGCCTAGTCCACTACTTTAGGTCCAAAACCCATGTTTGGGGTGGTTTCGCGCAATTTCGTTGCCGCACGTCACCCATTCCGAAAACGGGTGTTGGCGGTGCATACAAAGCACGAGCTTTTGCCACCGGATCAATTTCTTCGTTTTTCACAACGAACATGCCCAATCCACTACTTTAGGTCCAAAACACATGTTTGGGGTGGTTTCGCGCAATTTCGTTGCCACACGTCTACCATTCCGAAAACGGGTGTCGGGGTGCATACAAGCACGAGTTTTTGCCACCGCAACTGTTTCTTCGTTTTTCGCAATGAACATGCCCAATCCACTACTTTAGGTCCAAAACTCATGTTTGGGGTGGTTTCACGCAATTTCATTGCCGCACGTCACCCATTCCGAAAACGGGTGTCGGGGTGCATACAAGCACAAGTTTTTGCCACCGGAACCATTTCTTCGTTTTTCGCAACGAACATTCCCAATCCACTACTTTAGGTCCAAAACTCATGTTTGGGGTGGTTTCGCGCAATTTCGTTGCCGCACGTCACCCATTCCGAAAACGGGTGTCGGGGTGCATACAAAGCACGAGTTTTCGCCACCGGATCAATTTCTTCGTTTTTCACAACGAACATGCCCAATCCACTACTTTAGGTCTAAAAAACATGTTTGGGGTGGTTTCACGCAATTTCGTTGCCGCACGTCACCCATTCCGAAAACGGGTGTCAGGGTGCATACAAGCACGAGTTTTTGCCACCGGAACCATTTCTTCGTTTTTCGCAACGAACATGCCTAGTCCACTACTTTAGGTCCAAAACACATGTTTGGGGTGGTTTCGCGCAATTTCGTTGCCGCACGTCACCCATTCCGAAAACGGGGTGTTGGGGTGCATACAAAGCACGAGTTTTTGCCACCGGATCAATTTGTTCGTTTTTACAACGAACATGCCCAATCCACTACTTTAGGTCCAAAACACATGTTTGGGGTGGTTTTGCGCAATTTCGTTGCCACACGTCTACCATTCCGAAAACGGGTGTCGGGGTGCATACAAGCATGAGTTTTTGCCACCGAAATCGTTTCTTCGTTTTTCTCAATGAACATGCCCAATCCACTAATTTAGGTCCAAAACACATGTTTGGGGTGGTTTCGCACAATTTCGTTGCCGCACGTCACCCATTCCGAAAACGGGTGTCGGGGTGCATACAAGCACAAGTTTTTGCCACCGGAACCATTTCTTCGTTTTTCGCAACGAACATTCCCAATCCACTACTTTATGTCCAAAACTCATGTTTGGGGTGGTTTCACGCAATTTCGTTGCCGCACGTCACCCATTCCGAAAACGGGTGTCGGGGTGCATACAAGCACGAGTTTTTGCCACCGGATCAATTTCTTCGTTTTTCGCAACGAACATGCCCAATCCACTACTTTAGGTCCAAAACTCATGTTTGGGGTGGTTTCGCGCAATTTCGTTGCCACACGTCACCCATTCCGAAAACGGGTGTCGGGGTGCATACAAAGCATGAGTTTTTGCCACCGGAACCATTTCTTCATTTTCCACAACGAACATGCCCAATCCACTACTCTAGGTCCAAAACTCATGTTTGGGGTGGTTTCGCGCAATTTCTTTGCCGCACGTCACCCATTCCGAAAACGGGTGTTGGGGTGCATACAAAGCACGAGTTTTTGCCACCGGAACCATTTCTTCGTTTTTCGCAACGAACATGCCCAATCCACTAAGTTAGGTCCAAAACTCATGTTTGGGGTGGTTTCGCGCAATTTCGTTGCCGCACGTCACCCATTCCGAAAATGGGTGTTGGTTTGCATTCAAAGCACGAGTTTTTGCCACCGGAACCATTTATTTGTTTTTCGCAACAAACATGCCCAATCCACTACTTTAGGTCCAAAACTCATGTTTGGGGTTGTTTCGCGCAATTTTGTTGCTGCACGTCACCCCTTCCGAAAATAGGTGTCGGGTTGCATACAAAGCACGAGTTTTTGCCACCGGATCAATTTCTTCGTTTTTCGCAACGAACATGCCCAATCCACTACTTTTGGTCCAAAACACATGTTTGGGGTGGTTTCGCGCAATTTCGTTGCCGCACGTCACCCATTCCGAAAACGGGTGTCGAGGTGCATACAAAGCACGAGTTTTTGCCACCGGATCAATTTCTTCGTTTTTCGCAACGAACATGCCCAATCCACTACTTTAGGTCCAAAACTCATGTTTGGTGTGGTTTCGCGCAATTTCATTGTCGCACGTCACCGATTCCGAAAACGGGTGTCGCGGTGCATACAAAGCACGAGTTTTTGCCACCGGAACCGTTTCTTCATTTTTCACAACGAACATGCCCAATCCACTACTTTAAGTCCAAAATTCATGTTTGGGGTGGTTTCGCGCAATTTCGTTGCCGCACGTCACCCATTCCGAAAACGGGTGTCGGGGTGCATAGAAAGCACAAGTTTTTGCCACCGGATCAATTTCTTCGTTTTACGCAACGAACATGCCCAATCCACTAATTTAGGTCCAACACTCATGTTTGGGGTGGTTTCGCGCAATTTCGTTGCCGCACGTCACCCGTTCCGAAAACGGGTGTCGCGGTGCATACAAAGCACGACTTTTTGCCACCGGATCAATTTCTTCGTTTTTCGCAACAAACATTCACAATCCATTACTTTAGGTCCAAAACTCATGTTTGGGGTGGTTTCGCGCAATTTCGTTGCCGCACGTCACCCGTTCCGAAAACGGGTGTCGAGGTGCATACAAGCACGAGTATTTGCCACCGGATCAATTTCTTCGTTTTTCGCAACGAACATGTCCAATCCACTACTTTAGGTCCAAAACACATGTTTGGGGTGGTTTCGCGCAATTTCGTTGCCGCACGTCACCCATTCTGAAAAGGGTGTCGGGGTGCATACAAGCACGAGTTTTTGCCACTGGAACCGTTTCTTCGTTTTTTCGCAACGAACATGCCCAATCCACTACTTTAGGTCCAAAACTCATGTTTGAGGTGGTTTCGCGCAATTTCGTTGCCGCACGTCACCCATTCCGAAAACGGGTGTCGGGGTGCATACAAAGCACGAGTTTTTGCCACCGGATAAATTTCTTTGTTTTTCGCAACGAACATGCCCAATCCACTACTTTAGGTCCAAAACACATGTTTGGGGTGGTTTCGCGCAATTTCGTTGCCGCACGTCGCCCATTCCGAAAACGGGTGTCGGGGTGCATACAAGCACGAGTTTTTGCCACCGGAACCATTTCTTCGTTTTTCGCGACGAACATGCCTAGTCCACTACTTTAGGTTCAAAACCCATGTTTGGGGTGGTTTCGCGCAATTTCGTTGCCGCACGTCACCCATTCCGAAAACGGGTGTTGGCGGTGCATACAAAGCACGAGCTTTTGCCACCGGATCAATTTCTTCGTTTTTCACAACGAACATGCCCAATCCACTACTTTAGGTCCAAAACACATGTTTGGGGTGGTTTCGCGCAATTTCGTTGCCACACGTCTACCATTCCGAAAACGGGTGTCGGGGTGCATACAAGCACGAGTTTTTGCCACCGCAACTGTTTCTTCGTTTTTTCGCAATGAACATGCCCAATCCACTACTTTAGGTCCAAAACTCATGTTTGGGGTGGTTTCACGCAATTTCATTGCCGCACGTCACCCATTCCGAAAACGGGTGTCGGGGTGCATACAAGCACAAGTTTTTGCCACCGGAACCATTTCTTCGTTTTTCGCAACGAACATTCCCAATCCACTACTTTAGGTCCAAAACTCATGTTTGGGGTGGTTTCGCGCAATTTCGTTGCCGCACGTCACCCATTCCGAAAACGGGTGTCGGGGTGCATACAAAGCACGAGTTTTCGCCACCGGATCAATTTCTTCGTTTTTCACAACGAACATGCCCAATCCACTACTTTAGGTCCAAAAAACATGTTTGGGGTGGTTTCACGCAATTTCGTTGCCGCACGTCACCCATTCCGAAAACGGGTGTCAGGGTGCATACAAGCACGAGTTTTTGCCACCGGAACCATTTCTTCGTTTTTCGCAACGAACATGCCCAGTCCACTACTTTAGGTCCAAAACACATGTTTGGGGTGGTTTCGCGCAATTTCGTTGCCGCACGTCACCCATTCCGAAAACGGGTGTTGGGGTGCATACAAAGCACGAGTTTTTGCCACCGGATCAATTTGTTCGTTTTTACAACGAACATGCCCAATCCACTACTTTAGGTCCAAAACACATGTTTGGGGTGGTTTCGCGCAATTTCGTTGCCACACGTCTACCATTCCGAAAACGGGTGTCGGGGTGCATACAAGCATGAGTTTTTGCCACCGAAATCGTTTCTTCGTTTTTCTCAATGAACATGCCCAATCCACTAATTTAGGTCCAAAACACATGTTTGGGGTGGTTTCGCACAATTTCGTTGCCGCACGTCACCCATTCCGAAAACGGGTGTCGGGGTGCATACAAGCACAAGTTTTTGCCACCGGAACCATTTCTTCGTTTTTCGCAACGAACATTCCCAATCCACTACTTTATGTCCAAAACTCATGTTTGGGGTGGTTTCACGCAATTTCGTTGCCGCACGTCACCCATTCCGAAAACGGGTGTCGGGGTGCATACAAGCACGAGTTTTTGCCACCGGATCAATTTCTTCGTTTTTCGCAACGAACATGCCCAATCCACTACTTTAGGTCCAAAACTCATGTTTGGGGTGGTTTCGCGCAATTTCGTTGCCACACGTCACCCATTCCGAAAACGGGTGTCGGGGTGCATACAAAGCATGAGTTTTTGCCACCGGAACCATTTCTTCATTTTCCACAACGAACATGCCCAATCCACTACTCTAGGTCCAAAACTCATGTTTGGGGTGGTTTCGCGCAATTTCTTTGCCGCACGTCACCCATTCCGAAAACGGGTGTTGGGGTGCATACAAAGCACGAGTTTTTGCCACCGGAACCATTTCTTCGTTTTTCGCAACGAACATGCCCAATCCACTAATTTAGGTCCAAAACTCATGTTTGGGGTGGTTTCGCGCAATTTCGTTGCCGCACGTCACCCATTCCGAAAATGGGTGTTGGTTTGCATTCAAAGCACGAGTTTTTGCCACCGGAACCATTTATTTGTTTTTCGCAACAAACATGCCCAATCCACTACTTTAGGTCCAAAACTCATGTTTGGGGTTGTTTCGCGCAATTTTGTTGCTGCACGTCACCCCTTCCGAAAATAGGTGTCGGGTTGCATACAAAGCACGAGTTTTTGCCACCGGATCAATTTCTTCGTTTTTCGCAACGAACATGCCCAATCCACTACTTTTGGTCCAAAACACATGTTTGGGGTGGTTTCGCGCAATTTCGTTGCCGCACGTCACCCATTCCGAAAACGGGTGTCGAGGTGCATACAAAGCACGAGTTTTTGCCACCGGATCAATTTCTTCGTTTTTCGCAACGAACATGCCCAATCCACTACTTTAGGTCCAAAACTCATGTTTGGTGTGGTTTCGCGCAATTTCATTGTCGCACGTCACCGATTCCGAAAACGGGTGTCGGGGTGCATACGAAGCATGAGTTTTTGCCACCGAAACCGTTTGTTCGTTTTTCGCAACGAACATGCCCAATCCACTACTTTAGATCCAAAACTCATGTTTGGGGTGGTTTCGCGTAATTTCGTTGCCGCACGTCACCCATTCGAAAACGGGTGTCGGGGTGCATACAAAGCACGAGTTTTTGCCACCGGAACCATTTCTTCGTTTTTCGCAACGAACATGCCGAATCCACTAATTTTAGGTCCAATACTCATGTTTGGGGTGGTTTCGCGCAATTTCGTTGCCGCACGTCACCCATTCCGAAAATGGGTGTTGGGTTGCATTCAAAGCACGAGTTTTTGCCACCGGAACCATTTCTTCGTTTTTCGCAACGAACATGCCCAATCTACTACTTTAGGTCCAAAACTCATGTTTGGGGTGGTTTCACGAAATTTCGTTGCCGCACGTCACTCATTCCGAAAATGGGTGTCGCGGTGCATACAAAGCACGAGTTTTTGCCACCGAAACCGTTTCTTCATTTTTCACAACGAACATGCCCAATCCACTACTTTAGGTCCAAAACTCATGTTTGGGGTGGTTTCGCGCAATTTCGTTGCCGCACGTCACCCATTCCGAAAACGGGTGTCGGGGTGCATAGAAAGCACGAGTTTTTGCCACCGAATCAATTTCTTCGTTTTACGCAACGAACATGCCCAATCCACTAATTTAGGTCCAACACTCATGTTTGGGGTGGTTTCGCGCAATTTCGTTGTCGCACGTCACCCGTTCCGAAAATGGGTGTCGCGGTGCATACAAAGCACGAGTTTTTGCCACCGGATCAATTTCTTCGTTTTTCGCAACGAACATTCACAATCCATTACTTTAGGTCCAAGACTCATGTTTGTGGTGGTTTCGCGCAATTTCGTTGCCGCACGTCACCCGTTCCGAAAACGGGTGTCGGGGTGCATACAATCACGAGTATTTGCCACCGGATCAATTTCTTCGTTTTTCGCAACGAACATGCCCAATCCACTACTTTAGGTCCAAAACACATGTTTGGGGTGGTTTCGCGCAATTTCGTTGTCGCACGTCACCCATTCCGAAAACGGGTGTCGGGGTGCATACAAAGCACGAGTTTTTGCCACCGGATAAATTTCTTTGTTTTTCGCAACGAACATGCCCAATCCAATACTTTAGGTCCAAAACACATGTTTGGGGTGGTTTCACGCAATTTCGTTGCCGCACGTCACCCATTCCGAAAACGGGTGTTGGGGTGCATACAAAGCACGAGTTTTTGCCACCGGAACCATTTCATCGTTTTTCGCAACGAACATGCCCAATCCACTAATTTAGGTCCAAAACTCATGTTTGGGGTGGTTTCACGCAATTTCGTTGCCGCACGTCACCCATTCCGAAAATGGGTGTTGGTTTGCATTCAAAGCACGAGTTTTTGCCACCAGAACCATTTATTTGTTTTTCGCAACAAACATGCCCAATCCACTACTTTAGGTCCAAAACTCATGTTTGGGGTGGTTTCGCGCAATTTTGTTGCCGCACGTCACCCCTTCCGAAAATAGGTGTCGGGTTGCATACAAAGCACGAGTTTTTGCCACCGGATCAATTTCTTCGTTTTTCGCAACGAACATGCCCAATCCACTACTTTTGGTCCAAAACACATGTTTGGGGTGGTTTCGCGCAATTTCGTTGCCACACGTCTACCATTCCGAAAACGGGTGTTGGGGTGCATACAAAGCACGAGTTTTTGCCACCGGATCAATTTGTTCGTTTTTACAACGAACATGCCCAATCCACTACTTTAGGTTCAAAACACATGTTTGGGGTGGTTTCGCGCAATTTCGTTGCCACACGTCTACCATTCCGAAAACGGGTGTCGGGGTGCATACAAGCATGAGTTTTTGCCACCGAAACCGTTTCTTCGTTTTTCGCAATGAACATGCCCAATCCACTAATTTAGGTCCAAAACACATGTTTGGGGTGGTTTCGCACAATTTCGTTGACGCACGTCACCCATTCCGAAAACGGGTGTCGGGGTGCAGACAAGCACAAGTTTTTGCCACCGTAACCATTTCTTCGTTTTTCGCAACGAACATTCCCAATCCACTACTTTAGGTCCAAAACTCATGTTTGGGGTGGTTTCGCGCAATTTCGTTGCCGCACGTCACCCATTCCGAAAACGGGTGTCGGGGTGCATACAAAGCACAAGTTTTTGCCACCGGATCAATTTCATCGTTTTTCGCAATGAACATGCCCAATCCACTACTTTAGGTCCAAAAAACATGTTTGGGGTGGTTTCGCGCAATTTCGTTGCCGCACGTCACCCATTCCGAAAACGGGTGTCGGGGTGCATACAAGCACGAGTTTTTGCCACCGGAACCATTTCTTCGTTTTTCGCAACGAACATGCCCAATCCACTAATTTAGGTCCAGAACTCATGTTTTGGGGTGGTTTCGCGCAATATCGTTGCCGCACGTCACCCATGCCAAAAATCGGTGTCGGGGTGCATACAAAGCACGAGTTTTTGCCACCGGATCAATTTCTTTGTTTTTCGCAACGAGCATGCCCAATACACTACTTTAGGTCAAAACACATGTTTGGGGTGGTTTCGCGCAATTTCATTGCCACACGTCACCTATTCCGAAAACGGGTGTCGAGGTGCATACCAGCACGAGTTTTTGCCACCGGAACCGTTTCTTCGTTCTTCGCAATGAACATGCCCAATCCACTACTTTAGGTCCAAAACACATGTTTGGGGTGGTTTCGCGCAATTTCGTTGCCGCACGTCACCCATTCTGAAATTGGGTTTTGGGTTGCATACAAAGCACGAGTTTTTGCCACCAAAACCATTTCTTCGTTTTTCGCAACGAACATGCCCAGTCCACTACTTTAGGTCCAAAACCCATGTTTGGGGTGGTTTCGCGCAATTTCGTTGCCGCACGTCATCAAATCCGAAAACGGGTGTCGGGGTGCATACAAGCACGAGTTTTTGCCACCGGAACCATTTCTTCGTTTTTCGCAACGAACATTCCCAATCCACTACTTTAGGTCCAAAACTCATGTTTGGGGTGGTTTCGTGCAATTTGGTTGCCGCACGTCACCCATTCCGAAAACGGGTGTCGGGGTGCATACAAAGCACGAGTTTTTGCCACCGGATCAATTTCTTCGTTTTCCACAACGAACATGCCCAGTCCACTACTTTAGGTCCAAAACCCATGTTTGGGGTGGTTTCGCGCAATTTCGTTGCCGCACGTCACCCATTCCGAAAACGGGTGTTGGGGGTGCATACAAAGCACGAGTTTTTGCCACCGGATCAATTTCTTCGTTTTTCACAACGAACATGCCCAATCCACTACTTTAGGTCCAAAACACATGTTTGGGGTGGTTTCGCGCAATTTCGTTGCCACACGTCTACCATTCCGAAAACGGGTGTCGGGGTGCATACAAGCACGAGTTTTTGCCACCGGAACCGTTTCTTCGTTTTTCGCAATGAACATGCCCAATCCACTAATTTAGGTCCAAAACACATGTTTGGGGTGGTTTCGCGCAATTTCATTGCCGCACGTCACCCATTCCGAAAACGGGTGTCGGGGTGCATACAAGCACAAGTTTTTGCCACCGTAACCATTTCTTCGTTTTTCGCAACGAACATTCCCAATCCACTACTTCAGGTCCAAAACTCATGTTTGGGGTGGTTTCGCGCAATTTCGTTGCCGCGCGTCACCCATTCCGAAAACGGGTGTCGGGGTGCATACAAAGCACAAGTTTTTGCCAACGGATCAATTTCTTCGTTTTTCGCAATGAACATGCCCAATCCACTACTTTAGTCCAAAAAACATATTTGGGGTGGTTTCACGCAATTTCGTTGCCGCACGTCACCCATTCCGAAAACGGGTGTCGGGGTGCATACGAAGCATGAGTTTTTTGCCACCGGAACCATTTCTTCGTTTTTTCGCAACGAACATGCCCAGTCCACTACTTTAGGTCCAAAACTCATGTTTGGAGTGGTTTCGTGCAATTTCGATGCCGCACGTCACCCATTCGAAAACGGGTGTCGGGGTGCATACAAGCACGAGTTTTCGCAACAAACATGCCTAATCCACTATTTTAGGTCCAAAACTCATGTTTGGGGTGGTTTCGCGCAATTTCGTTGCCGCACGTCACCCCTTCCGAAAACAGGTGTCGGGTTGCATACAAAGCACGAGTTTTTGCCACCGGATTTGATGTGCACCGTTGGGTGATTGCCCGATCTTTCGATGAGAGGGTGTGGAATAACTCGATTGGGGGAGGAGACGACGTTCACGGCCCGACTACAGCCTTCCAAAGACGCTGCGCCTTAGCAACCGATACACCACCTCCTATGGCTGTCACGATCTTGTGGAGCGTGACACCCTGGCCACTAGGGCACTCGTCCTGCAAGCAATCGAAGAACTAGCAAGAACAAGTAGAACAAGTACTGAATTACCAGATCCAAATGTAGGTTTCAAAGTCAAACTCCAATATGGTGGGGTTCCGAAGACAAGAAGACGGGCGGCTGAACTAGCACGCGCGCTTGCAAGCAAGTAGCGAGAGCTAAACTTGATCTAAACAAAACCCGCTGTTCTTGGTGGCGGCTAGGGGGTTTATAAACATGGGAGGACGACCACAAGGGTATTGGGGTCGTGCTGCAACCCTAGGATGCGTCCCTAATGGACCTAACTTGATACACGACCCATTGGGCCAAAATAGGGTGACGCAGCACCATGGGCAGAAAAGGCAGGAAATGTCTCGGTAAGAAAACAATGATTACGGCGGCCTCAGAACAGATATGACTATAATTCCGGATCCATATGGAAGTAGACTTGATAAGCTTTCCATGTTGTGCTTGAACATTCCAATCCGAGCCCGCATCTGACCGTGGTGACCGTCACAAGTTGGTGTTCTTCTGCAGTCCGAATCCAGCATGTTCAAATCCTTTTCCCTTTCGGTCTTCTCCCTGATTCCTAAGCAAAACAAGAGTGCACGGGTCTCCATGGTCTAAATATGATGGACATGAACTCAAGAGTGTAATCACCTGATGGTTGAGTTGACGAGCACGAGCGCGAGTAATGGGACCAGAAATTGGTACTTGTATTGGTATAGATGCATCAGTAGTGTGGATGTCTTCATCATTCTCCCCTTCTTGCATTTGAGTCGTCCTCGACTCAAGCTCAACTTCCTCTCCCAAGTAGGGCTTTAAATCGCAATGTTAAATGTGGGGCTAACCCCAAAGTCTGTAGGCAGATCTAGCCTATATGCATTGTCGTTAATTTTCTCTAGCACTTTAAACGGTCCATCGGCTCGAGGCAACAATTTAGATTTTCGTAATTCAGGAAACCTTTCCTTTCTCAAATGCAACCAAACTAAATCTCCAGGTTCAAAATTTATTTCCTTTCTACCTTTATCACTAGCAAACTTATATCTAGCATTCATACGCTCTATGTTTTCTTTAGTAGTTTCATGCAGTTTTAACATCAATTCAGCACGCCTAGTAGCATCAAAATTTAGTTTTTCAGAAGATGGCAAAGGCATTAAATCAATAGGAGCACGAGGCAACAAACCATATACAATCTGAAATGGGCACATCTTTGTAGTAGAATGCAATGATCGATTATAAGCAAATTCAACATGAGGCAAACAGTCCTCCCACATCTTAATATTCTTTTTTAGAACTGCCCTTAACATAGTAGACAAAGTTCTATTCACAACTTCAGTTTGACCATCAGTTTGAGGATGACATGTAGTAGAAAATAAAAGCTTAGTCCCCAATTTTGCCCACAAAGTCCTCCAAAAATGACTAAGAAATTTAGCATCACGATCAGAAACGATTGTGTTGGGCACACCATGCAAGCGAACAATTTCACGAAAGAACAAATCAGCAATATGAGTAGCATCGTCAGTTTTATGACATAGTATGAAATGTGCCATCTTAGAAAATCTATCAACAACCACAAACACACTATCACGTCCCTTCCTAGTCCTAGGCAATCCCAGCACAAAATCCATAGAAATATCTTCCCAAGGAGCACTAGGAACGGGTAGAGGCAAATACAAACCGTGTGGATTTAACCGTGACTTCGCCTTTTGACATGTCGTGCAACGAGCAACCAATCTCACCACATCTCTTCTCATCTTGGGCCAAAAGAAATGACCAGCAAGTATGTCCTCCGTTTTCTTTGCTCCAAAATGTCCCATTAAGCCACCTCCATGTGCTTCCTGTAACAACAACAAACGAACGGAGCTAGCTGGAATGCATAGCTTGTTAGCTCTAAACACAAACCCATCACTAACGATATATTTGTTCCATCCTTTCCCATCTTTACAATGCAGCAACACATCTTTAAAATCAGCATCATGAACATATTGGTCTTTAATCGTCTCTAATCCAAAGATTTTGTAGTCAAGTTGATTCAGCAAAGTATATCTCCTAGACAAAGCGTCAGCAATGATATTCTCTTTTCCTTTCTTGTGCTTAATAACATAAGGAAACGATTCGATAAATTCAACCCACTTAGCATGTCTACGGTTCAGTTTTCCTTGACTACGAATATGTTTCAAAGATTCATGATCAGAATGAATAACAAACTCTTTGGGCCACAAATAATGCTGCCATGTTTCTAATGTTCGCACAAGAGCATATAATTCCTTATCATAAGTAGAATAATTTAGAACAGACCCACTCAATTTTTCACTAAAATATGCAACAGGTTTGCCTTCTTGTAACAAAACACCACCCAATCCAATTCCACTAGCATCACATTCAAGCTCAAAAGTCTTATTAAAATCAGGAAGTTGGAGGAGAGGTGCATGTGTCAACTTATCTTTCAGCACGTTGAAAGCGTGCTCTTGTACTTTGCCCCAACTAAAATGCACTCCCTTCTTCGTAAGCTCATTCAAAGGTGCAGCAATGGTGTAAAGTCCTTCACAAAACGGCGATAGAAGCCAGCAAGTCCTAGGAAACTCCGCACCTGTGTGATAGTCTTTGGCATAGGCCATCCATGTATCGCTTCTACCTTGGCTTGATCAACCTCAATTCCCTGTGGAGTCACAACATAACCAAGAAACGAAACTCGATCGGTGCAAAATGTGCACTTCTCAAGGTTACCAAATAAACGTGCATCTCGTAAAGCATTAAAAACAGCACGCATGTGATCAACATGTTCATCCATAGATTTGCTGTAGATCAATATGTCATCAAAGTATACTACCACAAATTTTCCAATGAAGGCACGCAAAACCTCGTTCATTAATCTCATGAAAGTGCTAGGTGCATTAGTTAACCCAAAAGGCATGACTAACCACTCATACAATCCGAACTTAGTTTTGAAAGCAGTTTTCCATTCATCTCCCAATTTCATACGAATCTGGTGGTACCCACTACGCAAATCAACTTTAGAAAAGACAATGGCACCACTCAATTCATCAAGCATATCATCTAAACGTGGAATAGGGTGTCGATAACGTATCGTGATATTATTAATAGCCCTACAATCAACACACATACGCCATGTTCCATCTTTTTTAGGCACTAAAATAACCGGAACAGCACACGGACTAAGAGACTCACGCACGTAACCTTTGTCGAGTAGTTCTTGCACTTGTCGCTGAATTTCTTTTGTTTCCTCTGGATTTGTCCTATATGGCGCACGATTCGGCAAAGATGCACCAGGAATAAGATCAATTTGGTGCTCAATCCCTCGTATAGGTGGCAGCCCCTCTGGTATCTCACTTGGAAATACATCAGAATACTCCTGCAAAATGTTAGTAATAACAGGAGGCAAAGAATGCTGCATATCTTGAATTGAAATCAAAGCATCCTTGCATACCAAGGCGTAGGCAACAGTAGTGGAAGCAAATAATTCATTAACATCAGTTTTTGTTGCAAGCAAGCAATGTCCTTTCAATTTTATCCCATCTTTGTTATTACCAACAACTTTGATATTCTTGTTGTTCTCAGTTTTAGCTTTGGTAGCTTTAGCAACATCATCACGCACAATAGCCTCAGGGGACATGGGAAGCAAAATAATTTTCTTATCATGGTGTATGAGAGAATATTGATTTGATCTACCATGATGCATACAATCTGAATCAAATTGCCATGGTCTACCTAGCAGAATATTACAAGCATCCATAGGCACAACATCACAGTCAACAACATCACGATATGAACCAATAGCAAAATTAATTCGTACCAGCTTGGTTACCTTGACCTTACCACTATTGTTGAGCCATTGAATGTGATATGGATGCGGGTGCGGTTTGGTCGTAAGTGCAAGCTTCTCCACCATGTCGCTGCTAGCCAAGTTGTTGCAGCTACCTCCATCAATGATCAAACGACATGAACGCTCCTTAATGACACACTTTGTTTGAAACAACGTATGTCGCTGATTCTGCTCTGCCTTCTCCATTTGTGCACTAAGCACACGCTGTACAATGAGGCTCTCATAATGCTCTGCATCATCTGCACCAATCTGTTCTTCGGGTAGTTCCTTAGTGCCTGCATCATCAGCCGCAAGCAAAGCAAGTGTAGCTTCATCCAAATCACTAGCAGAGGAATACCCACCATCGTCTTTTACCACCAAAACACGCTGATTAGGACAATCACGCTGCACGTGTCCATAGCCCTTGTATCGATAACACAGAACATCTCTTGTTCTACCTGTGGAAGCTACTGAAGAGGCACTACCTGCGGGTTTCTGGGCAGATTTGGTTGCTGAATTTGTGGAAGATGCACGTGGTTTGTCGCTGGAGGAAGGCGGGGGTGCTGGTCGACTTGGCGAGGGAGTTGGTGCTGGTGTACGGCCGGTCATGGACGTAGTCGTGCGCTGTTGCCATGGTGTAGATTTTCCTGCAGAAACATTAGACCTTGCACTAGCACGTCGTCCCTGCACTTCCCTTTCAGCTTTGCAAGCAAGATGAAACAATCGGGTTACATTAGCATAATCTTTATAAGCAAGGATGTCCTGAATTTCCCTATTTAACCCGCCCAAAAATCTAGCCATAGCAGATTCCTCACCCTCCTCTATGTTACAACGCAGCATACCCATTTGTAATTCCTGATAATATTCTTCTACACTTTTAGTACCCTGTCTCAATTGTTGCAACTTGTGTAACATATCACGTGCATAATAAGAAGGAACAAATCTAGCCCGCATGACCCGTTTCAACGCATCCCAAGTTTGTGGCATGTTATTAGGATTCTTCTTACCATGTTCTATCCACCAAACAGAAGCAAAATCAGTAAACTCACTAGTAGCAGCTCTAACCCGCGCATTCTCAGGAAATTCATGGCATGCAAACTTTTGATCAACCGCAATCTCCCAAGTAATGTAAGCATCAGGGTCATATTTACCATCAAAAGGAGGTATTTTAAATTTAACCTTACTAAAAGCATCATCATTACCATGTACCTCATGTCGGCGAAAACCACCCATACCTCTACGGTTAGTACGTAGTCGCCGGCGATTAGGTGCTTCTTGGTCATCTTGTTCAGTATCAGCAACATAGTCATCCCAGTTACCTTCGGCGCCCTCATCACGCCCACCATTGATATTAGCATGCATCTCATCAAACCGCCTCAAGAGTGCGACATGGCTCTTGTCAATATGAGCAACTGTCATTTCCACATTTGCAAGTTTGGTGTTTGTGTCGATCTGTGTGGCCTCCAATTGCCCCATCTTTTCATTCGTCACCTGCATGTCATTATCAAGACCTTCCGTGTGCGTCTTCACCAGCCTTACAAAGTGTTGTATGATACCCTTGGTGCGAGGAGAGTGTGGCATATTACGAGAAGCATCATCAACCTCCAATCCTGCCATGGTTAGACGAACAGAGGCAACAAGAAAAAAAAACGTGAAGGAATGAAAACTCTACAACTATTAGGATGTAGCTACTGCAAGGCGCTCACTCTCAACCTGCCACACAAGCTCTTACCAATTCTTAACTTGCACAACAGGAGGGGTCAGCAACCAACAAGTCTGCAACCGTGGAATAAGTGTATCGGTGCCGCAGCAACACGACCTGTCAAACTGTAGTCGAAATATGTAGAGTTGTAGGTGGGCTGAAGCAAGGAATACACTAGTACCACGTTAGTTACAAAAGCAAGCTGAATAATCGTTCAACGGTGGTACTGTGCTGGTCCTAGGCTAAACCAGGCTAGAGACGTGAGCCTAGGCACAAAGGTAGCCACTGAAAAAGAACAACTAGCACAGCACAAAGAGAAACAACAGATTTAGAGATTCAGCCCCCTTCTTCTTCTTTTCCTTTTTTTTTTCTTTTCTATTCTTTTTTTTTCTTCTTCTTCTGTTTTTTTTTGCAGGGGCCTAAACCCTTTTTTTTCACTATGACAACCCAAACAATAAAGATATTGCTAACAGCCCCTTTAAATCAGATTTAACAAATCTTGTTAATATAGAAAGTCCAGAAATCTCTACGATGATTGCGGAGCGCTCAGAACGAATTTTGAGATAAGGTCAGATCCGTTGGAAAGAAGATAAGATAAGCTTTCCAGATTGTATTTAAACTTCCAAATCGGATATGATATGTATCCGTGGTGGCAAAAACGAACCAGAGATGTTTTTGGTGATGGTGGATCTCGTGGTGACCAAAACGTGGTAGAACTCAAAACTCTAAAGGAATAAACTAAGACCAGCAACTCGACACAACCGATGCAACCAAAAACTCAACAAGCCCTAACTAAGTAGTACTAGTAAATGCTCAATGGTTTATAGGATTGCGGTAAAACTAATCTACTATTTTTTTGGCTTTTTCTGGACTATAGGAGATAAGAAAACAGCGAAGAAAAGTAAATCTCTCACCGATAAACCTTGCTCTGATTACCAACTGATGTGCACCCGTTGGGTGATTGCCCGATCTTTCGATGAGAGGGTGTGGAATAACTCGATTGGGGGAGGAGACGACGTTCACGGCCCGACTACAGCCTTCCAAAGACGCTGCGCCTTAGCAACCGATACACCACCTCCTATGGCTGTCACGATCTTGTGGAGCGTGACACCCTGGCCACTAGGGCACTCGTCCTGCAAGCAATCGAAGAACTAGCAAGAACAAGTAGAACAAGTACTGAATTACCAGATCCAAATGTAGGTTTCAAAGTCAAACTCCAATATGGTGGGGTTCCGAAGACAAGAAGACGGGCGGCTGAACTAGCACGCGCGCTTGCAAGCAAGTAGCGAGAGCTAAACTTGATCTAAACAAAACCCGCTGTTCTTGGTGGCGGCTAGGGGGTTTATAAACATGGGAGGACGACCACAAGGGTATTGGGGTCGTGCTGCAACCCTAGGATGCGTCCCTAATGGACCTAACTTGATACACGACCCATTGGGCCAAAATAGGGTGACGCAGCACCATGGGCAGAAAAGGCAGGAAATGTCTCGGTAAGAAAACAATGATTACGGCGGCCTCAGAACAGATATGACTATAATTCCGGATCCATATGGAAGTAGACTTGATAAGCTTTCCATGTTGTGCTTGAACATTCCAATCCGAGCCCGCATCTGACCGTGGTGACCGTCACAAGTTGGTGTTCTTCTGCAGTCCGAATCCAGCATGTTCAAATCCTTTTCCCTTTCGGTCTTCTCCCTGATTCCTAAGCAAAACAAGAGTGCACGGGTCTCCATGGTCTAAATATGATGGACATGAACTCAAGAGTGTAATCACCTGATGGTTGAGTTGACGAGCACGAGCGCGAGTAATGGGACCAGAAATTGGTACTTGTATTGGTATAGATGCATCAGTAGTGTGGATGTCTTCATCAGGATCAATTTTTTGTTTTTCTCAACGAACATGTCCAATCCACTACTTTTGGTCCAAAACACATGTTTGGGGTGGTTCCCGCAATTTCGTTGCCGCACGTCACCAATTCCGAAAACGGGTGTCGGGGTGCATACAAAGCACGAGTTTTTGCCACCGGATCAATTTCTTCGTTTTTCGCAACAAACATGCCCAATCCACTACTTTAGGTCCAAAACTCATGTTTGGGGTGGTTTCACGCAATTTCGTTGCCGCACGTCACCCATTCCGAAAACGGGTGTCGGGGTGCATACGAAGCATGAGTTTTTGCCACCGGAACCATTTCTTCATTTTTCGCAACGAACAAGCCCAATCCACTACTTTAGGTCCAAAACTCATGTTTGGGATGGTTTCATGCAATTTCGTTGCCGCACGTCACCCATTCAAAAACGGGTGTCGAGGTGCATACAAAGCACGAGTTTTTGCCACCGGAACCATTTCTTCGTTTTTCGCAACGAACATGCCCAGTCCACTACTTTAGGTCCAAAACCCATGTTTGGGGTGGTTTCGCGCAATTTCGTTGCCGCACGTCACCCATTCCGAAAACGGGTGTTGGGGGTGCATACAAAGCACGAGTTTTTGCCACCGGATCAATTTCTTCGTTTTTCACAACGAACATGCCCAATCCACTACTTTAGGTCCAAAACACATGTTTGGGGTGGTTTCACGCAAATTCGTTGCCACACGTCTACCATTCCGAAAACGGGTGGCGGGGGTACATACAAGCACAAGTTTTTGCCACCGGAACCGTTTCTTCGTTTTTCTCAATGAACATGCCCAATCCACTAATTTAGGTCCAAAACACATGTTTGGGGTGGTTTCGCGCAATTTCGTTGCCGCACGTCACCCATTCCGAAAACGGGTGTCGGGGTGCATACAAGCATGGGTTTTTGCCACCGGATCAATTTCATCGTTTTTCGCAACGAACATGTCCAATCCACTACTTTAGGTCCAAAACTCATGTTTGGGGTGGTTTCGCGCAATTTCGTTGCCGCACGTCACCCATTCCGAAAACGGGTGTCGGGGTGCATACGAAGCATGAGTTTTTGCCACCGGAACCATTACTTCTTTTTTCGCAACAAACATGCCCAATCCACTACTTTAGGTCCAAAACTCATGTTTGGGGTGGTTTCGCGCAATTTCGTTGCCGCACGTCACCCATTCCGAAAACGGGTGTCGGGGTGCATATAAAGCATGAGTTTTTGCCACCGGAACCATTTCTTCATTTTCCACAACGAACATGCCCAATCCACTACTCTAGGTCCAAAACTCATGTTTGGGGTCGTTTCGCGCAATTTCGTTGCCGCACGTCACCCATTCCGAAAACGGGTGTTGGGGTGCATACAAAGCACGAGTTTTTGCCACCGGAACCATTTCTTCGTTTTTCACAACGAACATACCCAATCCACTAATTTAGGTCCAAAACTCATGTTTGGGGTGGTTTCGCGCAATTTCGTTGCCGCACGTCACCCATTCCGAAAATGGGTGTTGGTTTGCATTCAAAGCACGAGTTTTTGCCACCAGAACCATTTCTTTGTTTTTCGCAACAAACATGCCCAATCCACTACTTTAGGTCCAAAACTCATGTTTGGGGTGGTTTCGCGCAATTTCGTTGCCGCACGTCACCCCTTCGGAAAATAGGTGTCGGGTTGCATACAAAGCACAAGTTTTTGCCACCGGATCAATTTCTTCGTTTTTCGCAACGAACATGCCCAATCCACTACTTTTGGTCCAAAACACATGTTTGGGGTGGTTTCGCGCAATTTCGTTGTCGCACGTCACCCATTCCGAAAACGGGTGTCAGGTTGCATACAAAGCACGAGTTTTTCCCAACGGATCAATTTCTTCGTTTTTTGCAACGAACATGCCCAATCCACTACTTTAGGTCCAAAACTCATGTTTGGGGTCGTTTCGCGCAATTTCGTTGCAGCACGTCACCGATTCCGAAAACGGGTGTCGGGGTGCATACGAAGCATGAGTTTTATCCACCGGAACCATTTGTTCGTTTTTCGCAACGAACATGCCCAATCCACTACTTTAGGTCCAAAACTCATGTTTGGGGTGGTTTCGCGCAATTTCGTTGCCGCTCGTCACCCATTCGAAAACGGGTGTCGAGGTGCATACAAATCACGAGTTTTAGCCACCGGAACCATTTCTTTGTTTTTCGCAACGAACATGCCGAATCCACTAATTTTAGGTCCAATATTCATGTTTGGGGTGGTTTCACGCAATTTCGTTGCCGCACGTCACCCATTCCGAAAATGGGTGTTGGGTTGCATTCAAAGCACGAGTTTTTGTCACCGGAACCATTTCTTCGTTTTTTGCAACGAACATGCCCAATCCACTACTTTAGGTCCAAAACTCATGTTTGGGGTGGTTTCACGCAATTTCGTTGCCGCACGTCACTCATTCCGAAAACGGGTGTCGCGGTGCATACAAAGCACGAGTTTTTGCCACCGGAACCGTTTCTTCATTTTTCACAACGAACATGCACAATCCACTACTTTAGGTCCAAAATTCATGTTTGGGGTGGTTTCGCGCAATTTCGTTGCCGCACGTCACCCATTCCGAAAACGGGTGTCGGGGTGCATAGAAAGCACAAGTTTTTGCCACCGGATCAATTTCTTCGTTTTACGCAACGAACATGCCCAATCCACTAATTTAGGTCCAACACTCATGTTTGGGGTGGTTTCGCGCAATTTCGTTGCCGCACGTCACCCGTTCCGAAAACGGGTGTCGCGGTGCATACAAAGCACGACTTTGTGCCACCGGATCAATTTCTTCGTTTTTCGCAACGAACATTCACAATCCATTACTTTAGGTCCAAAACTCATGTTTGGGGTGGTTTCGCGCAATTTCGTTGTCGCACGTCACCCGTTCCGAAAACGGGTGTCGGGGTGCATACAAGCACGAGTATTTGCCACCGGATCAATTTCTTCGTTTTTCGCAACGAACATGCCCAATCCACTACTTTAGGTCCAAAACACATGTTTGGGGTGGTTTCGCGCAATTTCGTTGCCGCACGTCACCCATTCGGAAAACGGGTGTCGGGGTGCATACAAGCACGAGTTTTTGCCACTGGAACCGTTTCTTCGTTTTTCGCAACGAACATGCCCAATCCACTACTTTAGGTCCAAAACACATGTTTGGGGTGGTTTCGCACAATTTCGTTGCCACACGTCTACCATTCCGAAAACGGGTGTCGGGGTGCATACAAGCACGAGTTTTTGCCACCGGAACCGTTTCTTCGTTTTTCGCAATGAACATGCCCAATCCACTACTTTAGGTCCAAAACTCATGTTTGGGGTGGTTTCACGCAATTTCGTTGCCGCACGTCAGCCATTCCGAAAACGGGTGTCGGGGTGCATACAAGCACAAGTTTTTGCCACCGAAACTATTTCTTCGTTTTTCGCAACGAACATTCCCAATCCACTACTTTAGGTCCAAAACTCATGTTTGGGGTGGTTTCGCGCAATTTCGTTGCCGCACGTCACCCATTCCGAAAACGGGTGTCGGGGTGCATACAAAGCACGAGTTTTCGCCACCGGATCAATTTCTTCGTTTTTCACAACGAACATGCCCAATCCACTACTTTAGGTCCAAAAAACATGTTTGGGGTGGTTTCGCGCAATTTCGTTGCCGCACGTCACCCATTCCGAAAACGGGTGTCGGGGTGCATACAAGCACGAGTTTTTGCCACCGGAACCATTTCTTCGTTTTTCGCAACGAACATGCCCAGTCCACTACTTTAGGTCCAAAACACATGTTTGGGGTGGTTTCGCACAATTTCGTTGCCGCACGTCACCCGTTCCGAAAACGGGTGTTGGGGTGCATACAAAGCACGAGTTTTTGCCACCGGATCAATTTGTTCGTTTTTACAACGAACATGCCCAATCCACTACTTTAGGTCCAAAACACATGTTTGGGGTGGTTTCGCGCAATTTCGTTGCCACACGTCTACCATTCCGAAAACGGGTGTCGGGGTGCATACAAGCATGAGTTTTTGCCACCGAAACCGTTTCTTCGTTTTTCGCAATGAACATGCCCAATCCACTAATTTAGGTCCAAAACACATGTTTGGGGTGGTTTCGCACAATTTCGTTGCCGCACGTCACCCATTCCGAAAACGGGTGTCGGGGTGCATAGAAAGCACGAGTTTTTGCCACCGGATCAATTTCTTCGTTTTACGCAACGAACATGCCCGATCCACTAATTTAGGTCCAACACTCATGTTTGGGGTGGTTTCGCGCAATTTCGTTGCCGCACGTCACCCGTTCGAAAACGGGTGTCGCGGTGCATACAAAGCACGAGTTTTTGCCACCGGATCAATTTCTTCGTTTTTCGCAACGAACATTCACAATCCATTACTTTAGGTCCAAGACTCATGTTTGTGGTGGTTTCACGCAATTTCGTTGCCGCACGTCACCCGTTCCGAAAACGGGTGTCGGGGTGCATACAAGCACGAGTATTTGCCACCGGATCAATTTCTTCGTTTTTCGCAACGAACATGCCCAATCCACTACTTTAGGTCCAAAACACATGTTTGGGGTGGTTTCGCACAATTTCGTTGCCGCACGTCACCCATTCCGAAAACGGGTGTCGGGGTGCATACAAAGCATGAGTTTTTGCCACCGGATCAATTTCTTTGTTTTCCACAACGAACATGCCCAATCCACTACTCTAGGTCCAAAACTCATGTTTGGGGTGGTTTCGCGCAATTTCGTTGCCGCACGTCACCCATTCTGAAAATGGGTTTTGGGTTGCATACAAAGCACGAGTTTTTGCCACAGGAACCATTTCTTTGTTTTTCACAACGAACATGCCCAGTCCACTACTTTAGGTCCAAAACCCATGTTCGGGGTGGTTTCGAGCAATTTCGTTGCCGCACGTCACCTGATGTAGCTGAGGTGCCCGATCTTTCGGCGAGTAGAGATAATTCCGATTTGGCGGAAGTTGACCCTTGTGATCCGACTACGACGAGCAAGCCCGATGCGCCAATGCAATCGCTGAACCAACTCCCTGTGGTTACCGACCTTGCTGATGCGAGATCGGCCTGATCACGAAGATCGTTTCCTGTGCGCAATCGAAGAACGAACAAGAAAAAGATGCGAGCAATCTAATCTATTACTCGAGGGTGGAGTTTTGAATACACGAAGACAGCGCAGATTTGCGCGTGTTCGAGAGTAGCTAAAGCTAGATCTAAAACAAAACTCGGAAAATAAAGGAGGCGCAGCTCCTGTATAAATAGAGAGGGGGCGCAGCCCCTAGGGGCGGCCAACCCTAGGTCGTCCATTATGAGCCGCAATTGGGCTGGTCGTCTATTCTTCTGGGCCTTCGTTCTTTAACAACATGATGTAGTTCAATTCTCTTGCACGGGCCCGAGTCACTGGCCCAGGTGGAAGGGGTGGCGCCTGGACTGGGGAAGATGGTGCCTGGGCTGGAGAAGGTGCTGCTGGTGTAGATGTGCTCGTGTTGGTGTTGATGTCCTCATCATCCTCCCCTTCTTGAACTGAAGTCGTCCTCGACGGCAACTCCTCATCTTCTCCCGCATACGGTTTCAAATCTGCAACATTAAAACTAGTGGAAACACCAAACTCCGCAGGCAGGTCAAGGATATAAGCATTATCATTAATCTTGGTTAGTACCTTAAAAGGACCAGCAGCACGAGGCATCAATTTAGAACGGCGCAAAGTAGGAAAACGATCCTTTCTCAAATGCAACCAAACCATATCACCAGGTTCAAAAGTAACTAGTTTCCGGCCTTTACTACCAGTAATCTGATATTTAGCATTAGCAGCAGCAATGTTTTGTTGAGTTTGTTCATGGATATTAATCATTTGTTCAACATGTGCAAGAGCATCTATGTGTGGGGCGTCCGTTGCATCAAGCGAAAACAAAGCAATAGGCGCCCTAGGAATGTAACCATAAACAATTTGAAAAGGGCACATCTTTGTAGAAGAATGTGTTGCATGATTATAAGCAAACTCAACATGAGGTAAGCAGTCCTCCCAACGTTTCAAATTTTTGTCTAAAACAGCCCTAAGCATGGTAGACAAAGTTCGATTAACTACCTCAGTTTGACCATCAGTCTGAGGGTGACAAGTGGTGCTAAACAGCAATTTAGTTCCTAATTTATTCCACAGAGATCTCCAAAAATGACTCAGAAACTTGGCATCACGATCCGAGACTATTGTATTGGGAATACCGTGCAAACGAATAATCTCTCTAAAAAACAATTCAGCAACATTGCTAGCATCATCAGTCTTATGACAAGGTATGAAATGAGCCATTTTGGAGAATCGATCAACAACCACAAAAATGCTATCCCTCCCCTTCTTAGTTCTAGGCAATCCCAAAACAAAATCCATCGAAATATCAATCCAAGGGGAAGTAGGAACAGGCAAAGGCATATACAAACCATGGTTGTTCAACCGTGACTTAGCTTTCTGACAAGTAGTGCAGCGTGCAACAAGGCGCTCAACATCAGCGCGCATCCGAGGCCAAAAGAAGTGGGCAGCCAACACCTCATGTGTCTTGTAGACGCCAAAGTGCCCCATGAGACCGCCTCCATGTGCTTCCTGTAACAACAAAAGACGAACCGAGCTAGCTGGAACACACAGCTTGTTAGCGCGAAACAGGAACCCATCCTGTATGTGAAATTTGCCCCATGGTTTCCCATTAATACAATGGCCGAAAGCATCTTTAAAATCAGCATCGTCAACATATTGATCTTTTACAGTGTCCAAACCAAAGATTTTAAAATCTAACTGTGACAGCATGGTATAGCGACGAGACAAAGCATCAGCAATAACATTGTCCTTCCCGTTCTTGTGTTTAATAATGTAAGGAAAAGACTCAATGAATTCTACCCATTTAGCATGACGACGGTTCAGATTTGTTTGGGTACGAATATGTTTTAAAGCCTCATGATCAGGATGAATTATGAACTCACGATGCCAAAGATAGTGCTGCCATGTATGTAAAGTGCGCACTAACGCGTAAAGCTCCTTATCATAAGTAGAATATTTCAGACTAGCACCGCTTAATTTTTCACTAAAATAAGCAACTGGTTTTCCTTCTTGTAATAAAACAGCACCTAGCCCAATACCGCTAGCATCGCATTCAAGCTCAAATACTTTATTAAAATCAGGCAATTGCAATAGGGGAGCTTGGGTTAACTTATCTTTCAAAGTGCTGAACGCTTCCTCCTGCGAATCACTCCAAGCAAACGGCACATCTTTCTTTGTAAGCTCATGTAGAGGCGCTGCAATGGAGCTAAAATCACGAACAAATCTGCGGTAGAAACCGGCAAGTCCAAGAAAGCTCCGAATTTGTGTGACCGTCGTCGGTGTAGGCCACTCCCGAATGGCAGCAATCTTGCTGCTATCCACCTCAATGCCCTGTGGAGTAACAACATAACCAAGAAACGAGACACGTCGTGTGCAAAAGATGCATTTTTCCATGTTAGCGAATAACTGGGCGGCACGCAATGCATCAAAAACAGCACTTAAATGTTCCAAATGCTCTTTCTTAGATTTGCTGTAAATAAGGATATCATCGAAATAAACAACCACAAACAATCCTATGAAGGGCCTCAGAACTTCATTCATCACTCGCATAAAAGTGCTGGGAGCATTAGTCAATCCAAATGGCATAACCAACCATTCATATAAACCAAATTTCGTTTTAAAGGCTGTTTTCCATTCATCACCCAGTTTCATTCTAATCTGGTGGTAACCACTACGCAAATCAATCTTAGTGAAAATAATGGCACCACTAAGCTCATCTAGCATATCGTCAAGGCGTGGTATAGGATAGCGATAACGAATAGTGATGTTATTAATAGCACGACAGTCTACACACATACGCCATGACCCATCCTTCTTGGGAACAAGTAACACAGGAACAGAGCAAGGGCTAAGAGACTCACGAATGTATCCTTTGTCAAGCAACGCCTGTACCTGGCGCTGAATCTCCTTCGTCTCATCCGGATTTGTACGGTATGGTGCGCGGTTCGGAAGCTGTGCACCGGGAATGAGGTCGATCTGGTGCTCAATGCCACGAAGCGGTGGGAGACCCGGTGGTAAGTCTTTGGGAAAGACATCAGCGTACTCCTGCAAAAGGTTAGCAACCATAGGGGGAATAGCCAAAGATGGTGCATCATCAAGTGAAATGAGGACACTAGAGCATACAAGTGCATAGCATGGCAAATGAGCACCGTGTAGATCATCAAAATCAGCACGTGTAGCAAGTAAAACAGGAGCCTTCAACTTAATTTCAGAAGGAACAGAGGGCGATGGATCAAGTTGTTTAGCAGTTATAGCAGCTCGGGCAAGATCATCTTTAACAATTTGTTCAGGTGTCATTGGATGTATAATTATTTTCTGACCCTTAAAAATGAAAGAATAATGATTCGAACGACCATGATGCAAGCTATCAGTATCATATTGCCAAGGTCGACCAAGTAACAAAGAGCATGCTTCCATGGGAATAACATCACAATCAACAAAATCAGAATAAGCACCCATGGAGAAAGGAACTCGCACGGAACGCGTGATTTTTATTTTACCACCATCATTAAGCCATTGAATGTGATATGGGTTTGGATGCTTACGAGTGGGTAACGACAACTTTTCGACCAGCATGGTACTCGCCAAATTGTTGCAACTGCCGCTGTCGATAATGATGCGAATTGACCGCTCCTGCACAACACCCTTTGTATGGAACAGAGTGTGTCACTGATTCTTCTCGGGCAAAGCGACCTGTGTACTGAGAACACGCTGCACAACAAGACTTTCATACCTATCAGCGTCGCCCGGGTTGACATGTACCTCCGCCTTAGCTGCATGGTCAGTGGCAAGTAGTGCATGTTCAATTTCTTCAGAATCACTAGCGGAAGAGTACTCACCATCGTCACGAATGAGTAAAGTGCGCTTGTTTGGGCAGTCCCGAATCACATGGCCAAATCCTCTACAGCGATGACACTGAATATCCCGTGTACGACCTGTGGGTGGGGCAGTGCTGGCTGGTTTGGTCGTCTTCTCGCGTGGAGTAGTGGTGGACGTGGATGGCGCAGGGGGAACTGGTGCTGAGGTGGATGTCGAGCTTCGTCCTGCAAAAGGGTTAGAATATGGCTTCGAGCGGCGTCCCTGCACTTCACGTTCAGCTTTGCAAGCATATTCAAATAAAGTAGTCATATCATAATATTCCTTATAATCAAGTATATCTTGGATTTCGCGGTTTAAACCACCACGAAAACGTGCCATAGCAGCGTCATTGTCCTCCAATATCCCACAACGAATCATACCTTTTTGTAACTCCTGGAAATAGTCCTCAACAGATTGAGAACCTTGCTGAAAACGCTGCATTTTATTAAGCAAATCACGAGCATAATACGAAGGCACAAATCGATGTCGCATCGCAGCTTTCAACTGATCCCAAGTGGTTGGAATTGTAGTGGGATGTTTTATTTTAAACTCACGCCACCAAATTAAAGCAAAATCAGTAAATTCACTAATAGCAGCTTTAACCTGAGAATGTGCAGCAATATCATGGCATGAAAATTTTTGTTCAACCTCTAACTCCCAATCAAGATATGCAGCAGGATCATATTTGCCATTAAAAGGTGGAATTTTAAATTTAATCTTAGAAAATAAGTCATTAGGGGGATGACGAACCACACGGCGTGCACGACCACGGCGATCTCCATCGTCCCACTCAGTGTCACCGCCGTAGTCCTGCTCCATCTTTGTGGTCAACGCATCAAGGCGTGCCAGGATGGTGTCGAGTGTGGTGCGAGTCGCCGTTTGAGCAAGGTCAAGCTGGTTGAAACGCTCGGTCGTCGAAGTGACCGTTGAATCAAGCCGTTCATGCATCGTCCTAATGTCATCAGCAAGTCCATCAACTTGTTCCTTTACTTCCAGCAACTGGGCATCCACCGTGTCATGTGCTCCTGCCATAGTTAGCGCAAACACCAAAACACCAAAAAAAAACGACAAAAACAGGGGTGTACTGCTCACAAGGCGCTCACACTAGTGCTGTTATCAAATTCTTATCCGTTCTTACCAAGCCACAGTGGTGAACTGCAACCAACAGGTGGAACCGGTGAAAGATTGGATGAGCGATTGCCTAGAGAAACAGAAACCTACTCGTCGTAGAAATATGTGGAGTTCTGGGTAGGCTACACTCAAGTCAAGGATTAGCACGACCAAACAATAATGCAAAGTTGAATTATAGTGCAAAACACGAAACTATATTGCTGGCCACAAGTGCAAAGGACGGATGGAACTAGCAGAATGACAGTACTGTAAATATTGTACTAGCGAGGCCACTAGTAGGAATCACAAATGATTTTGTTTTTCTTTTTTGTATGATTTTTTTGATATTTTTCTCAGCACAAGAAGCAACAAAATAGGAGCTACACGAAGTTTCACCTAAAACAGAGTTCAAATGTGGTCTACAGAAAATCAGGAAGTTCTGTGAAAAGCGTGCGAGAACTTTGACGGATTTTTTTCTTTATTTTCCTGAATTTTTTTGACAATTTTGTCGAACCCAAACAGACCGGTCAGTTTGGCCGGCCTCAAAATGGTGTCAACTAGCTCCTGTAAAAATTTCAGATTTTTCGGACACCCGAGCGAAAAGTTATGCCCGGTTTAAGGAAGGTAGCTCAAGTTATGTTTTCAAACGACCGGGATGAAACAACCGTATCCTATCTCCTTCGTTGTTTTTTTTGTTTCTGTTTTTTTTGACGTAACCGAAGGAGAAAAACAAGGAAACGATGTTGACTCGGTTTTTTTTTCTGTTTTTTTTTCGTAACCGAAGGAGAAAAATAAGGAAACGGCCGTTGACTCGGTTTGTTTTTTCCTGTTTTTTTTTGACGTAACCGAAGGAGAAAAACAAGGAAACAATGTTGACTCGGTTTGTGGCGTGATCAAAGGGGAGATGGTGGCGGCGCTAGGATTTGAATGGTGGAAGAACACAATGCAACCAGCAACAAATGACGCGAAAGCACACAAATTCAACAATGCAGATTATTGAAAGAAAGTGCGAGGCTCAAAAGGGTGCTGGGATAAGGTCTAACCTGAATTTTTATGTGGTTTTGTGGACTGTAGGAAAAAAAACACTCGATAAACTCACCGATCAACCTGGAAATCTGATACCAATTGATGTAGCTGAGGTGCCCGATCTTTCGGCGAGTAGAGATAATTCTGATTTGGCGGAAGTTGACCCTTGCGATCCGACTACGACGAGCAAGCCCGATGCGCCAATGCAATCGCTGAACCAACTCCCTGTGGTTACCGACCTTGCTGATGCGAGATCGGCCTGATCACGAAGATCGTTTCCTGTGCGCAATCGAAGAACGAACAAGAAAAAGATGCGAGCAATCTAATCTATTACTCGAGGGTGGAGTTCTGAATACACGAAGACAGCGCAGATTTGCGCGTGTTCGAGAGTAGCTAAAGCTAGATCTAAAACAAAACTCGGAAAATAAAGGAGGCGCAGCTCCTGTATAAATAGAGAGGGGGCGCAGCCCCTAGGGGCGGCCAACCCTAGGTCGTCCATTATGAGCCGCAATTGGGCTGGTCGTCTATTCTTCTGGGCCTTCGTTCTTTAACAACATGATGTAGTTCAATTCTCTTGCACGGGCCCGAGTCACTGGCCCAGGTGGAAGGGGTGGCGCCTGGACTGGGGAAGATGGTGCCTGGGCTGGAGAAGGTGCTGCTGGTGTAGATGTGCTCGTGTTGGTGTTGATGTCCTCATCATCACATTCCGAAAACGGGTGTCGGGGTGCATACAAGCACGAGTTTTTGCCACCGGAACCATTTCTTCGTTTTTCGCAACAAACATGCCTAATCCACTACTTTAGGTCCAAAACTCATGTTTGGGGTGGTTTCGCTCAATTTCGTCGCCGCACGTCACCCCTTCCGAAAACAGGTGTCGGGTTGCATACAAAGCACGAGTTTTTGCCACCGGATCAATTTCTTTGTTTTTCGCAATGAACATGCCCAATCCACTACTTTAGGTCCAAAACTCATGTTTGGAGTGGTTTCGTGCAATTTCGTTGCCGCACGTCACCCATTCGAAAACGGGTGTCGGATGCATACAAGCACGAGTTTTTGTCACCGGAATCGTTTCTTCGTCTTTCTCAATGAACATGCCCAATCCACTAATTTAGGTCCAAAACACATGTTTGGGGTGGTTTCGTGCAATTTCGTTGCCACACGTCACCCATTCCGAAAACGGATGTTGGGGTGCAAACAAGCACGAGTTTTTGCCACCGGATCAATTTCTTCGTTTTTCGCAACGAACATGCCCAATCCACTACTTTAGGTCCAAAACTCATGTTTGGGGTGGTTTCGCGCAATTTCGTTGCCGCACGTCACCCATTCCGAAAAAGGGTGTCGGGGTGCATACGAAGCATGAGTTTTTGCCACCAGAACCATTTGTTCGTTTTTCGCAACGAATATGCCCAATCCACTACTTTAGGTCCAAAACTCATGTTTGGGGTGGTTTCGCGCAATTTCGTTGCCGCACATCACCCATTCAAAAACGGGTGTCGGGGTGCATACAAAGCACGAGTTTTTGCCATTGGAACCATTTCTTCGTTTTTTCGCATCGAACATGCCGAATCCACTAATTTTAGGTCCAAAACTAATGTTTGGGGTGGTTTCGCGCAATTTCGTTGCCGCACGTCACCCATTCCGAAAAAGGGTGTCGGGGTGCATACGAAGCATGAGTTTTTGCCACCAGAACCATTTGTTCGTTTTTCGCAACGAATATGCCCAATCCACTACTTTAGGTCCAAAACTCATGTTTGGGGTGGTTTCGCGCAATTTCATTGCCGCACATCACCCATTCAAAAACGGGTGTCGGGGTGCATACAAAGCACGAGTTTTTGCCATTGGAACCATTTCTTCGTTTTTCGCATCGAACATGCCGAATCCACTAATTTTAGGTCCAAAACTAATGTTTGGAGTGGTTTCGCGCAATTTCGTTGCCGCACGTCACCCATTCCGAAAATGGGTGTTGGGTTGCATTCAAAGCACGAGTTTTTGCCACCGGAACCATTTCTTTGTTTTTCGCAACGAACATTCCCAATCCACTACTTTAGGTCCAAAACCCATGTTTGGGGTGGTTTCACGCAATTTCGTTGCAGCACGTCACCCATTCCGAAAACGGGTGTCGGGGTGCATACGAAGCATGAGCTTTTGCCACCGGAACCATTTCTTCGTTTTTCACAACGAACATGCCCAATCCACTACTTTAGGTACAAAACTCATGTTTGGGGTGGTTTCGCGCAATTTCGTTGCCGCACGTCACCCATTCCGAAAACGGGTGTCGGGGTGCATAGAAAGCACGAGTTTTTGCCACCGGATCAATTTCTTCGTTTTACGCAACGAACATGCCCAATCCACTACTTTTGGTCCAAAACACATGTTTGGGGTGGTTTCGCGCAATTTCGTTGCCGCACGTCACCCATTCCGAAAACGGGTGTTGGGGTGCATACAAAGCACGAGTTTTTGCCACCGGATCAATTTCTTCTTTTTTCGCAACGAACATGCCCAACCCACTACTTTAGGTCCAAAACTCATGTTTGGGGTGGTTTCGTGCAATTTCGTTGCCGCACGTCACCCATTCTGAAAACGGGTGTCGGGGTGCATACGATGCATGAGTTTCTGCCACCAGAACCATTTCTTCGTTTTTCGCAACGAACATGCCCAATCCACTACTTTAGGTCCAAAACTCATGTTTGGGGTGGTTTCGTGCAATTTCGTTGCCGCACGTCACCCATTCGAAAACGGGTGTCGGGGTGGATACAAAGCACGAGTTTTTGCCACCAGAACCATTTCTTCGTTTTTCGCAACGAACATACCCAATCCACTAATTTAGGTCCAAAACTCATGTTTGGGGTGGTTTCACGCAATTTCGTTGTCGCACGTCACCCATTCCGAAAATGGGTGTTGGGTTGCATTCAAAGCACGAGTTTTTGCCACCGGAACCATTTCTTCGTTTTTCGCAACGAACATGCCCAATCCACTACTTTAGGTCCAAAACTCATATTTGGGGTGGTTTCACGCAATTTCGTTGCCGCACGTCACCCATTCCGAAAATGGGTGTTGGGTTGCAATCAAAGCACAAGTTTTTGCCACCGGAACCGTTTCTTTGTTTTTCACAACGAACATGCCCAATCCACTACTTTAGGTCCAAAACTCATGTTTGGGGTGGTATCGCGCAATTTTTCGTTGCCGCACGTCACCCTTTCCGAAAAAGGGTGTCGGGGTGCATAGAAAGCACGAGTTTTTGCCACCGGATCAATTTCTTCGTTTTATGCAATGAACATGCTCAATCCACTAATTTAGGTCCAAAACTCATGTTTGGGGAGGTTTCGCGCAATTTCGTTGCCGCACGTCACCCGTTCCGAAAACGGGTGTCGCGGTGCATACAAAGCACGAGTTTTTGCCACCGGATCAATTTCTTCGTTTTTCGGAACGAACATTCCCAATCCACTACTTTAGGTCCAAAACTCATGTTTGGGGTGGTTTCGCGCAATTTCGTTGCCGCACGTCACCCGTTCCGAAAACGGGTGTCGGGGTGCATACAAGCACGAGTTTTTGCCACCGGATCAATTTCTTCGTTTTTCGCAACGAACATGCCCAATCCACTACTTTAGGTCCAAAACACATGTTTGGGGTGGTTTCACACAATTTCGTTGCCGCACGTCACCCATTCCAAAAACGGGTGTCGGGGTGCATAGAAGCACGAGTTTTTGCCACCGGAACCATTTCTTCGTTTTTCGCAACGAACATGCCCAGTCCACTACTTTAGGTCCAAAACCCATGTTTGGGGTAGTTTCGCGCAATTTCGTTGCCGCACGTCACCCATTCCGAAAACGGGTGTCGGGGTGCATACAAGCACGAGTTTTTGCCACCGGAACCATTTCTTCGTTTTTCGCAAGAAACATGCCTAATCCACTACTTTAGGTCCAAAACTCATGTTTGGGGTGGTTTCGCGCAATTTCGTTGTCGCACGTCACCCCTTCCGAAAACAGGTGTCGGGTTGCATACAAAGCACGAGTTTTTGCCACCTGATCAATTTCTTCGTTTTTCGCAACGAACATGATGAAGACATCCATACTACTGATGCATCTATACCAATACAAGTACCAATTTCTGGTCCCATTACTCGCGCTCGTGCTCGTCAACTCAACCATCAGGTGATTACACTCTTGAGTTCATGTCCATCATATTTAGACCATGGAGACCCGTGCACTCTTGTTTTGCTTAGGAATCAGGGAGAAGACCGAAAGGGAAAAGGATTTGAACATGCTGGATTCGGACTGCAGAAGAACACCAACTTGTGACGGTCACCACGGTCAGATGCGGGCTCGGATTGGAATGTTCAAGCACAACATGGAAAGCTTATCAAGTCTACTTTCATATGGATCCGGAATTATAGTCATATCTGTTCTGAGGCCGCCGTAATCATTATTTTCTTACCGAGACATTTCCTGCCTTTTCTGCCCATGGTGCTGCGTCACCCTATTTTGGCCCAATGGGTCGTGTATCAAGTTAGGTCCATTAGGGACGCATCCTAGGGTTGCAGCACGAGCCCAATACCCTTGTGGTCGTCCTTCCATGTTTATAAACCCCCTAGCCGCCACCAAGAACAGCGGGTTTTATTTAGATCAAGTTTAGCTCTCGCTACTTGCTTGTAAGCGCGCGTGCTAGTTCAGCCGCCCGTCTTCTTGTCTTCGGAACCCCACCATATTGGAGTTTGATTTTGAAACCTACATTTAGATCTGGTAATTCAGTACTTGTTCTACTTGTTCTTGCTAGTTCTTCGATTGCTTGCAGGACGAGTGCCCTAGTGGCCAGGGTGTCACGCTCCACAAGATCGTGACAGCCATAGGAGGTGGTGTATCGGTTGCTAAGGCGCAGCGTCTTGGGAAGGCTGTAGTCGGGCTGTGAACGTCGTCTCCTCCCCCAAACGAGTTATTCCACACCCTCTCATCGAAAGATCGGGCAATCATCCAACGGGTGCACATCAGTTGGTAATCAGAGCAAGGTTTATCGGTGAGAGATTTACTTTTCTTCGTTGTTTTCTTATCTCCTATAGTCCAGAAAAAGCCAAAAAAATAGTAGATTAGTTTTACCGCAATCCTATAAACCATTGAGCATTTACTTGTACTACTTAGCTAGGGCTTGTTGAGTTTTTGGTTGCATCGGTTGTGTCGAGTTGCTGGTCTTAGTTTATTCCTTTAGAGTTTTGAGTTCTACCACGTTTTTGTCACCACGAGATCCACCAACACCATAAACATCTCTGGTTCGTTTTTGCCACCACGGATACATCTCATGTCCGATTTGGAAGTTTAAATACAATCTGGAAAGCTTATCTTATCTTCTTTCCAACGGATCTGACCTTGTCTCAAAATTCATTCTGAGCGCTCCGCAATCATCGTAGAGATTTCTGGACTTTCTATATTAACAAGATTTGTTAAATCTGATTTAAAGGGGCTGTTAGCAATATCTTTATTGTTTGGGTTGTCATAGTGAAAAAAAGGGTTTAGGCCCCTGTAAAAAAAAGAAGAAAAAAAAGAATAGAAAAGAAAAAAAAGGAAAAGAAGAAGAAGGGGGCTGAATCTCTAAATCTGTTGTTTCTCTTTGTGCTGTGCTAGTTGTTCTTTTTCAGTGACTACCTTTGTGCCTAGGCTCACGTCTCTAGCATGGTTTAGCCTAGGACTAGCACAGTACCACCGTTGAACGATTATTCAGCTTGCTTTTGTAACTAACGTGGTACTAGTGTATTCCTTGCTTCAGCCCACCTACAACTCTACATATTTCGACTACAGTTTGACAGGTCGTGTTGCTGCGGCACCGATACACTTATTCCACGGTTGCAGACTTGTTGGTTGCTGACCCCTCCTGTTGTGCAAGGTAAGAATTGGTAAGAGCTTGTGTGGCAGGTTGAGAGTGAGCGCCTTGCAGTAGCTACATCCTAATAGTTGTAGAGTTTTTATTCCTTCACGTTTTTTTTCTTGTTGCCTCTGTTCGTCTAACCATGGCAGGATTGGAGGTTGATGATGCTTCTCGTAATATGCCACACTCTCCTCGCACCAAGTGATGAAGACATCCACACTACTGATGCATCTATACCAATACAAGTACCAATTTCTGGTCCCATTACTCGCGCTCGTGCTCGTCAACTCAACCATCAGGTGATTACACTCTTGAGTTCATGTCCATCATATTTAGACCATGGAGACCCGTGCACTCTTGTTTTGCTTAGGAATCAGGGAGAAGACCGAAAGGGAAAAGGATTTGAACATGCTGGATTCGGACTACAGAAGAACACCAACTTGTGACGGTCACCACGGTCAGATGCGGGCTCGGATTGGAATGTTCAAGCACAACGTGGAAAGCTTATCAAGTCTACTTTCATATGGATCCGGAATTATAGTCATATCTGTTCTGAGGCCGCCGTAATCGTTGTTTTGTTACCGAAACATTTCCTGCCTTTTCTGCCCATGGTGCTGCGTCACCCTATTTTGGCCCAATGGGTCGTGTATCAAGTTAGGTCCATTAGGGACGCATCCTAGGGTTGCAGCACGACCCCAATACCCTTGTGGTCATCCTCCCATGTTTATAAACCCCCTAGCCGCCACCAAGAACAGGGGGTTTTTGTTTAGATCAAGTTTAGCTCTCGCTACTTGCTTGTAAGCGCGCGTGCTGGTTCAGCCGCCCGTCTTCTTGTCTTCGGAACCCCACCATATTGGAGTTTGATTTTGAAACCTACATTTAGATCTGGTAATTCAGTACTTGTTCTACTTGTTCTTGCTAGTTCTTCGATTGCTTGCAGGACGAGTGCCCTAGTGGCCAGGGTGTCACGCTCCACAAGATCGTGACAGCCATAGGAGGTGGTGTATCGGTTGCTAAGGCGCAGCGTCTTTGGAAGGCTGTAGTCGGGCCGTGAACGTCGTCTCCTCCCCCAATCGAGTTATTCCACACCCTCTCATCGAAAGATCGGGCAATCACCCAACGGGTGCACATCAGTTGGTATCAGAGCAAGGTTTATCGGTGAGAGATTTACTTTTCTTCGCTGTTTTCTTATCTCCTATAGTCCAGAAAAAGCCAAAAAAATAGTAGATTAGTTTTACCGCAATCCTATAAACCATTGAGCATTTACTAGTACTACTTAGTTAGGGCTTGTTGAGTTTTTTTGGTTGCATCGGTTGTGTCGAGTTGCTGGTCTTAGTTTATTCCTTTAGAGTTTTGAGTTCTACCACGTTTTGGTCACCACGAGATCCACCATCACCAAAAACATCTCTGGTTCGTTTTTGCCACCACGGATACATATCATATCCGATTTGGAAGTTTAAATACAATCTGGAAAGCTTATCTTATCTTCTTTCCAACGGATCTGACCTTATCTCAAAATTCGTTCTGAGCGCTCCGCAATCATCGTAGAGATTTCTGGACTTTCTATATTAACAAGATTTGTTAAATCTGATTTAAAGGGGCTGTTAGCAATATCTTTATTGTTTGGGTTGTCATAGTGAAAAAAAGGGTTTAGGCCCCTGCAAAAAAAAACAGAAGAAGAAGAAAAAAAAAAGAATAGAAAAGAAAAAAAAAAGGAAAAGAAGAAGAAGGGGGCTGAATCTCTAAATCTGTTGTTTCTCTTTGTGCTGTGCTAGTTGTTCTTTTTCAGTGGCTACCTTTGTGCCTAGGCTCACGTCTCTAGCCTGGTTTAGCCTAGGACCAGCACAGTACCACCGTTGAACGATTATTCAGCTTGCTTTTGTAACTAACGTGGTACTAGTGTATTCCTTGCTTCAGCCCACCTACAACTCTACATATTTCGACTACAGTTTGACAGGTCGTGTTGCTGCGGCACCGATACACTTATTCCACGGTTGCAGACTTGTTGGTTGCTGACCCCTCCTGTTGTGCAAGGTAAGAATTGGTAAGAGCTTGTGTGGCAGGTTGAGAGTGAGCGCCTTGCAGTAGCTACATCCTAATAGTTGTAGAGTTTTCATTCCTTCACGTTTTTTTTTTCTTGTTGCCTCTGTTCGTCTAACCATGGCAGGATTGGAGGTTGATGATGCTTCTCGTAATATGCCACACTCTCCTCGCACCAAGGGTATCATACAACACTTTGTAAGGCTGGTGAAGACGCACACGGAAGGTCTTGATAATGACATGCAGGTGACGAATGAAAAGATGGGGCAATTGGAGGCCACACAGATCGACACAAACACCAAACTTGCAAATGTGGAAATGACAGTTGCTCATATTGACAAGAGCCTTGTCGCACTCTTGAGGCGGTTTGATGAGATGCATGCTAATATCAATGGTGGGCGTGATGAGGGCGCCGAAGGTAACTGGGATGACTATGTTGCTGATACTGAACAAGATGACCAAGAAGCACCTAATCGCCGGCGACTACGTACTAACCGTAGAGGTATGGGTGGTTTTCGCCGACATGAGGTACATGGTAATGATGATGCTTTTAGTAAGGTTAAATTTAAAATACCTCCTTTTGATGGTAAATATGACCCTGATGCTTACATTACTTGGGAGATTGCGGTTGATCAAAAGTTTGCATGCCATGAATTTCCTGAGAATGCGCGGGTTAGAGCTGCTACTAGTGAGTTTACTGATTTTGCTTCTGTTTGGTGGATAGAACATGGTAAGAAGAATCCTAATAACATGCCACAAACTTGGGATGCGTTGAAACGGGTCATGCGGGCTAGATTTGTTCCTTCTTATTATGCACGTGATATGTTAAACAAGTTGCAACAATTGAGACAGGGTACTAAAAGTGTAGAAGAATATTATCAGGAATTACAAATGGGTATGCTGCGTTGTAACATAGAATAGGGTGAGGAATCTGCTATGGCTAGATTTTTGGGCGGGTTAAATAGGGAAATTCAGGACATCCTTGCTTATAAAGATTATGCTAATGTAACCCGATTGTTTCATCTTGCTTGCAAAGCTGAAAGGGAAGTGCAGGGACGACGTGCTAGTGCAAGGTCTAATGTTTCTGCAGGAAAATCTACACCATGGCAACAGCGCACGACTACGTCCATGACCGGCCGTACACCAGCACCAACTCCCTCGCCAAGTCGACCAGCACCCCCGCCTTCCTCCAGCGACAAACCACGTGCATCTTCCACAAATTCAGCAACCAAATCTGCCCAGAAACCCGCAGGTAGTGCCTCTTCAGTAGCTTCCACAGGTAGAACAAGAGATGTTCTGTGTTATCGATGCAAGGGCTATGGACACGTGCAGCGTGATTGTCCTAATCAGCGTGTTTTGGTGGTAAAAGACGATGGTGGGTATTCCTCTGCTAGTGATTTGGATGAAGCTACACTTGCTTTGCTTGCGGCTGATGATGCAGGCACTAAGGAACCACCCGAAGAACAGATTGGTGCAGATGATGCAGAGCATTATGAGAGCCTCATTGTACAGCGTGTGCTTAGTGCACAAATGGAGAAGGCAGAGCAGAATCAGCGACATACATTGTTTCAAACAAAGTGTGTCATTAAGGAGCGTTCATGTCGTTTGATCATTGATGGAGGTAGCTGCAACAACTTGGCTAGCAGCGACATGGTGGAGAAGCTTGCACTTACGACCAAACCGCACCCGCATCCATATCACATTTAATGGCTTAACAATAGTGGTAAGGTCAAGGTAACCAAGCTGGTACGAATTAATTTTGCTATTGGTTCATATCGTGATGTTGTTGACTGTGATGTTGTGCCTATGGATGCTTGTAATATTCTGCTAGGTAGACCATGGCAATTTGATTCAGATTGTATGCATCATGGTAGATCAAATCAATATTCTCTCATACACCATGATAAGAAAATTATTTTGCTTCCCATGTCCCCTGAGGCTATTGTGCGTGATGATGTTGCTAAAGCTACCAAAGCTAAAACTGAGAACAACAAGAATATTAAAGCTGTTGGTAATAACAAAGATGGGATAAAATTGAAAGGACATTGCTTGCTTGCAACAAAAACTGATGTTAATGAATTATTTGCTTCCACTACTGTTGCCTACGCCTTGGTATGCAAGGATGCTTTGATTTCAATTCAAGATATGCAGCATTCTTTGCCTCCTGTTATTGCTAACATTTTGCAGGAGTATTCTGATGTATTTCCAAGTGAGCTACCAGAGGGGCTGCCACCTATACGAGGGATTGAGCACCAAATTGATCTTATTCCTGGTGCATCTTTGCCGAATCGTGCGCCATATAGGACAAATCCAGAGGAAACAAAAGAAATTCAGCGACAAGTGCAAGAACTACTCGACAAAGGTTACGTGCGTGAGTCTCTTAGTCCGTGTGCTGTTCCGGTTATTTTAGTGCCTAAAAAAGATGGAACATGGCGTATGTGTGTTGATTGTAGGGCTATTAATAATATCACGATACGTTATCGACACCCTATTCCACGTTTAGATGATATGCTTGATGAATTGAGTGGTGCCATTGTCTTTTCTAAAGTTGATTTGCTTAGTGGGTACCACCAGATTCGTATGAAATTGGGAGATGAATGGAAAACTGCTTTCAAAACTAAGTTCGGATTGTATGAGTGGTTAGTCATGCCTTTTGGGTTAACTAATGCACCTAGCACTTTCATGAGATTAATGAACGAGGTTTTGCGTGCCTTCATTGGAAAATTTGTGGTAGTATACTTTGATGACATATTGATCTACAGCAAATCTATGGATGAACATGTTGATCACATGCGTGATGTTTTTAATGCTTTACGAGATGCACGTTTATTTGGTAACCTTGAGAAGTGCACATTTTGCACCGATCGAGTTTCGTTTCTTGGTTATGTTGTGACTCCACAGGGAATTGAGGTTGATCAAGCCAAGGTAGAAGCGATACATGGATGGCCTATGCCAAAGACTATCACACAGGTGCGGAGTTTCCTAGGACTTGCTGGCTTCTATCGCCGTTTTGTGAAGGACTTTAGCACCATTGCTGCACCTTTGAATGAGCTTACGAAGAAGGGAGTGCATTTTAGTTGGGGCAAAGTACAAGAGCACGCTTTCAACGTGCTGAAAGATAAGTTGACACATGCACCTCTCATCCAACTTCCTGATTTTAATAAGACTTTTGAGCTTGAATGTGATGCTAGTGGAATTGGATTGGGTGGTGTTTTGTTACAAGAAGGCAAACCTGTTGCATATTTTAGTGAAAAATTGAGTGGGTCTGTTCTAAATTATTCTACTTATGATAAGGAATTATATGCTCTTGTGCGAACATTAGAAACATGGCAGCATTATTTGTGGCCCAAAGAGTTTGTTATTCATTCTGATCATGAATCTTTGAAACATATTCGTAGTCAAGGAAAACTGAACCGTAGACATGCTAAGTGGGTTGAATTTATTGAATCGTTTCCTTATGTTATTAAGCACAAGAAAGGAAAAGAGAATATCATTGCTGACGCTTTGTCTAGGAGATATACTTTGCTGAATCAACTTGACTACAAAATCTTTGGATTAGAGACGATTAAAGACCAATATGTTCATGATGCTGATTTTAAAGATGTGTTGCTGCATTGTAAAGATGGGAAAGGATGGAACAAATATATCGTTAGTGATGGGTTTGTGTTTAGAGCTAACAAGCTATGCATTCCAGCTAGCTCCGTTCGTTTGTTGTTGTTACAGGAAGCACATGGAGGTGGCTTAATGGGACATTTTGGAGCAAAGAAAACGGAGGACATACTTGCTGGTCATTTCTTTTGGCCCAAGATGAGAAGAGATGTGGTGAGATTGGTTGCTCGTTGCACGACATGTCAAAAGGCGAAGTCACGGTTAAATCCACACGATTTAAAGCCCTACTTGGGAGAGGAAGTTGAGCTTGAGTCGAGGACGACTCAAATGCAAGAAGGGGAGAATGATGAAGACATCCACACTACTGATGCATCTATACCAATACAAGTACCAATTTCTGGTCCCATTACTCGCGCTCGTGCTCGTCAACTCAACCATCAGGTGATTACACTCTTGAGTTCATGTCCATCATATTTAGACCATGGAGACCCGTGCACTCTTGTTTTGCTTAGGAATCAGGGAGAAGACCGAAAGGGAAAAGGATTTGAACATGCTGGATTCGGACTACAGAAGAACACCAACTTGTGACGGTCACCACGGTCAGATGCGGGCTCGGATTGGAATGTTCAAGCACAACGTGGAAAGCTTATCAAGTCTACTTTCATATGGATCCGGAATTATAGTCATATCTGTTCTGAGGCCGCCGTAATCGTTGTTTTGTTACCGAAACATTTCCTGCCTTTTCTGCCCATGGTGCTGCGTCACCCTATTTTGGCCCAATGGGTCGTGTATCAAGTTAGGTCCATTAGGGACGCATCCTAGGGTTGCAGCACGACCCCAATACCCTTGTGGTCATCCTCCCATGTTTATAAACCCCCTAGCCGCCACCAAGAACAGGGGGTTTTTGTTTAGATCAAGTTTAGCTCTCGCTACTTGCTTGTAAGCGCGCGTGCTGGTTCAGCCGCCCGTCTTCTTGTCTTCGGAACCCCACCATATTGGAGTTTGATTTTGAAACCTACATTTAGATCTGGTAATTCAGTACTTGTTCTACTTGTTCTTGCTAGTTCTTCGATTGCTTGCAGGACGAGTGCCCTAGTGGCCAGGGTGTCACGCTCCACAAGATCGTGACAGCCATAGGAGGTGGTGTATCGGTTGCTAAGGCGCAGCGTCTTTGGAAGGCTGTAGTCGGGCCGTGAACGTCGTCTCCTCCCCCAATCGAGTTATTCCACACCCTCTCATCGAAAGATCGGGCAATCACCCAACGGGTGCACATCACCAAGGGTATCATACAATACTTTGTAAGGCTGGTGAAGACGCACACGGAAGGTCTTGATAATGACATGCAGGTGACGAATGAAAAGATGGGGCAATTGGAGGCCACACAGATCGACACAAACACCAAACTTGCAAATGTGGAAATGACAGTTGCTCATATTGACAAGAGCCTTGTCGCACTCTTGAGGCGATTTGATGAGATGCATGCTAATACCAATGGTGGGCGTGATGAGGGCGCCGAAGGTAACTGGGATGACTATGTTGCTGATACTGAACAAGATGACCAAGAAGCACCTAATCGCCGGCAACTACGTACTAACCGTAGAGGTATGGGTGGTTTTCGCCGACGTGAGGTACATGGTAATGATGATGCTTTTAGTAAGGTTAAATTTAAAATACCTCCTTTTGATGGTAAATATGACCCTGATGCTTACATTACTTGGGAGATTGCGGTTGATCAAAAGTTTGCATGCCATGAATTTCCTGAGAATGCGCGGGTTAGAGCTGCTACTAGTGAGTTTACTGAATTTGCTTCTATTTGGTGGATAGAACATGGTAAGAAGAATCCTAATAACATGCCTCAAACTTGGGATGCGTTGAAATGGGTCATGCGGGCTAGATTTGTTCCTTCTTATTATGCATGTGATATGTTAAACAAGTTGCAACAATTGAGACAGGGTACTAAAAGTGTAGAAGAATATTATCAGGAATTACAAATGGGTATGCTGCGTTGTAACATAGAGGAGGGTGAGGAATCTGCTATGGCTAGATTTTTGGGCGGGTTAAATAGGGAAATTCAGGACATCCTTGCTTATAAAGGTTATGCTAATGTAACCCGATTGTTTCATCTTACTTGCAAAGCTGAAAGGGAAGTGTAGGGACGACGTGCTAGTGCAAGGTCTAATGTTTCTGCAGGAAAATCTACACCATGGCAACAACGCACGACTACGTCCATGACCGGCCGTACACCAGCACCAACTCCCTCGCCAAGTCGACCAGCACCCCCGCCTTCCTCCGGTGACAAACCACGTGCATCTTCCACAAATTCAGCAACCAAATCTGCCCAGAAACCAGCAGGTAGTGCCTCTTCAGTAGCCTCCATGGGTAGAACAAGAGATGTTCTGTGTTATCGATGCAAGGGCTATGGACACGTGCAGCGTGATTGTCCTAATAAGCGTGTTTTGGTGGTAAAAGACGATGGTGGGTATTCCTCTGCTAGTGATTTGGATGAAGCTACACTTGCTTTGCTTGCGGCTGATGATGCAGGCACTAAGGAACCACCCGAAGAACAGATTGGTGCAGATGATGCAAAGCATTATGAGAGCCTCATTGTACAGCGTGTGCTTAGTGCACAAATGGAGAAGGCAGAGCAGAATCAGCGACATACGTTGTTTCAAACAAAGTGTGTCATTAAGGAGCGTTCATGTCGTTTGATCATTGATGGAGGTAGCTGCAACAACTTGGCTAGCAGCGACATGGTGGAGAAGCTTGCACTTATGACCAAACCGCACCCGCATCCATATCACATTCAATGGCTTAACAATAGTGGTAAGGTCAAGGTAACCAAGCTGGTACGAATTAATTTTGCTATTGATTCATATCGTGATGTTGTTGACTGTGATGTTATGCCTATGGATGCTTGTAATGTTCTGCTAGGTAGACCATGGCAATTTGATTCAGATTGTATGCATCATGGTAAATCAAATCAATATTCTCTCATACACCATGATAAGAAAATTATTTTGCTTCCCATGTCCCCTGAGGCTATTGTGCGTGATGATGTTGCTAAAGCTACCAAAGCTAAAACTGAGAACAACAAGAATATTAAAGCTGTTGGTAATAACAAAGATGGGATAAAATTGAAAGGACATTGCTTGCTTGCGACAAAAACTGATGTTAATGAATTATTTGCTTCCACTACTGTTGCCTACGCCTTGGTATGCAAGGATGCTTTGATTTCAATTCAAGATATGCAGCATTCTTTGCCTCCTGTTATTACTAACATTTTACAGGAGTATTCTGATGTATTTCCAAGTGAGATCCTAGAGGGGCTGCCACCTATACGAGGGATTGAGCACCAAATTGATCTTATTCCTGGTGCATCTTTGCCGAATCGTGCGCCATATAGGACAAATCCAGAGGAAACAAAAGAAATTCAGCGACAAGTGCAAGAACTACTCGACAAAGGTTACGTGCGTGAGTCTCTTAGTCCGTGTGCTGTTCCGGTTATTTTAGTGCCTAAAAAAGATGGAACATGGCGTATGTGTGTTGATTGTAGGGCTATTAATAATATCACGATACGATATCGACACCCTATTCCACGTTTAGATGATATGCTTGATGAATTGAGTGGTGCCATCGTCTTTTCTAAAGTTGATTTGCGTAGTGGGTACCACCAGATTCGTATGAAATTGGGAGATGAATGGAAAACTGCTTTCAAAACTAAGTTCGGATTGTATGAGTGGTTAGTCATGCCTTTTGGGTTAACTAATGCACCTAGCACTTTCATGAGATTAATGAACGAGGTTTTGCGTGCCTTCATTGGAAAATTTGTGGTAGTATACTTTGATGACATATTGATCTACAGCAAATCTATGGATGAACATGTTGATCACATGCGTGCTGTTTTTAATGCTTTACGAGATGCACGTTTATTTGGTAACCTTGAGAAGTAAACATTTTGCACCGATCGAGTTTCGTTTCTTGGTTATGTTGTGACTCCACAGGGAATTGAGGTTGATCAAGCCAAGGTAGAAGCGTTACATGGATGGCCTATGCCAAAGACTATCACACAGGTGCGGAGTTTCCTAGGACTTGCCGGCTTCTATCGCCGTTTTGTGAAGGACTTTAGCACCATTGCTGCACCTTTGAATGAGCTTACGAAGAAGGGAGTGCATTTTAGTTGGGGCAAAGTACAAGAGCACGCTTTCAACGTTCTGAAAAATAAGTTGACACATGCACCTCTCCTCCAACTTCCTGATTTTAATAAGACTTTTGAGCTTGAATGTGATGCTAGTGGAATTGGATTGGGTGGTGTTTTGTTACAAGAAGGCAGACCTGTTGCATATTTTAGTGAAAAATTGAGTGGGTCTGTTCTAAATTATTCTACTTATGATAAGGAATTATATGCTCTTGTGCGAACATTAGAAACATGGCAGCATTATTTGTGGCCCAAAGAGTTTGTTATTCATTCTGATCATGAATCTTTGAAACATATTCGTAGTCAAGGAAAACTGAACCGTAGACATGCTAAGTGGGTTGAACTTATCGAATCATTTCCTTATGTAATTAAGCACAAGAAAGGAAAAGAGAATATCATTGCTGACGCTTTGTCTAGGAGATATACTTTGCTGAATCAACTTGACTACAAAATCTTTGGATTAGAGACGATTAAAGACCAATATGTTCATGATGCTGATTTTAAAGATGTGTTGCTGCATTGTAAAGATGGGAAAGGATGGAACAAATATATCGTTAGTGATGGGTTTGTGTTTAGAGCTAACAAGCTATGCATTCCATCTAGCTCCGTTCGTTTGTTGTTGTTACAGGAAGCACATGGAGGTGGCTTAATGGGACATTTTGGAGCAAAGAAAACGGAGGACATACTTGCTGGTCATTTCTTTTGGCCCAAGATGAGAAGAGATGTGGTGAGATTGGTTGCTCGTTGCACGACATGTCAAAAGGCGAAGTCACAGTTAAATCCACACGGTTTGTATTTGCCTCTACCCGTTCCTAGTGCTCCTTGGGAAGATATTTCTATGGATTTTGTGCTGGGATTGCCTAGGACTAGGAAGGGACGTGATAGTGTGTTTGTGGTTGTTGATAGATTTTCTAAGATGGCACATTTCATACCATGTCATAAAACTGACGATGCTACTCATATTGCTGATTTGTTCTTTCGTGAAATTGTTCGCTTGCATGGTGTGCCCAACACAATCGTTTCTGATCGTGATGCTAAATTTCTTAGTCATTTTTGGAGGACTTTGTGGGCAAAATTGGGGACTAAGCTTTTATTTTCTACTACATGTCATCCTCAAACTGATGGTCAAACTGAAGTTGTGAATAGAACTTTGTCTACTATGTTAAGGGCAGTTCTAAAGAAGAATATTAAGATGTGGGAGGATTGTTTGCCTCATGTTGAATTTGCTTATAATCGATCATTGCATTCTACTACAAAGATGTGCCCATTTCAGATTGTAAATGGTTTGTTGCCTCGTGCTCCTATTGGTTTAATGCCTTTGCCATCTTTTGAAAAACTAAATTTTGATGCTACTAAGCGTGCTGAATTGATGTTAAAACTGCATGAAACTACTAAAGAAAACATAAAGCGTATGAATGCTAGATATAAGTTTGCTAGTGATAAAGGTAGAAAGGAAATAAATTTTGAACCTGGAGATTTAGTTTGGTTACATTTGAGAAAGGAAAGGTTTCCTGAATTGCGAAAATCTAAATTGTTGCCTCGAGCCGATGGACCGTTTAAAGTGCTAGAGAAAATTAACGACAATGCATATAGGCTAGATCTGCCTACAGACTTTGGGGTTAGCCCCACATTTAACATTGCAGATTTAAAGCCCTACTTGGGAGAGGAAGTTGAGCTTGAGTCGAGGACGACTCAAATGCAAGAAGGGGAGAATGATGAAGACATCCACACTACTGATGCATCTATACCAATACAAGTACCAATTTCTGGTCCCATTACTCGCGCTCGTGCTCGTCAACTCAACCATCAGGTGATTACACTCTTGAGTTCATGTCCATCATATTTAGACCATGGAGACCCGTGCACTCTTGTTTTGCTTAGGAATCAGGGAGAAGACCGAAAGGGAAAAGGATTTGAACATGCTGGATTCGGACTGCAGAAGAACACCAACTTGTGACGGTCACCACGGTCAGATGCGGGCTCGGATTGGAATGTTCAAGCACAACATGGAAAGCTTATCAAGTCTACTTTCATATGGATCCGGAATTATAGTCATATCTGTTCTGAGGCCGCCGTAATCATTGTTTTCTTACCGAGACATTTCCTGCCTTTTCTGCCCATGGTGCTGCGTCACCCTATTTTGGCCCAATGGGTCGTGTATCAAGTTAGGTCCATTAGGGACGCATCCTAGGGTTGCAGCACGACCCCAATACCCTTGTGGTCGTCCTCCCATGTTTATAAACCCCCTAGACGCCACCAAGAACAGCGGGTTTTGTTTAGATCAAGTTTAGCTCTCGCTACTTGCTTGTAAGCGCGCGTGCTAGTTCAGCCGCCCGTCTTCTTGTCTTCGGAACCCCACCATATTGGAGTTTGATTTTGAAACCTACATTTAGATCTGGTAATTCAGTACTTGTTCTACTTGTTATTGCTAGTTCTTCGATTGCTTGCAGGACGAGTGCCCTAGTGGCCAGGGTGTCACGCTCCACAAGATCGTGACAGCCATAGGAGGTGGTGTATCGGTTGCTAAGGCGCAGCGTCTTGGGAAGGCTGTAGTCGGGCTGTGAACGTCGTCTCCTCCCCCACGGGTGCACATCAGAACATGCCCAATCCACTACTTTTGGTCCAAAACACATGTTTGGGGTGGTTTCGCGCAATTTCGTTGCCGCACGTCACCCATTCCGAAAACGGGTGTTGGGGTGCATACAAAGCACGAGTTTTTGCCACCGGATCAATTTCTTCGTTTTTCGCAACGAACATGCCCAACCCACTACTTTAGGTCCAAAACTCATGTTTGGGGTGGTTCGTGCAATTTCGTGGCCGCACGTCACCCATTCTGAAAACGAGTGTCGGGGAGCATACGATGCATGAGTTTTTGCCACCAGAACCATTTCTTCGTTTTTCACAACGAACATGCCCAATCCACTACTTTAGGTCCAAAACTCATGTTTGGGGTGGTTTCGTGCAATTTCGTTGCAGCACGTCACCCATTCGAAAACGGGTGTCGGGGTGCATACAAAGCACGAGTTTTTGCCACCGGAACCATTTCTTCGTTTTTCGCAACGAACAGACCCAATCCACTAATTTAGGTCCAAAACTCATGTTTGAGGTGGTTTCACGCAATTTCGTTGTCGCACGTCACCCATTCCGAAAATGGGTGTTGGGTTGCATTCAAAGCACGAGTTTTTGCCACCGGAACCATTTCTTCGTTTTTCGCAACGAACATGCCCAATCCACTACTTTAGGTCCAAAACTCATGTTTGGGGTGATTTCACGCAATTTCGTTGCCGCACGTCACCCATCCCGAAAATGGGTGTTGGGTTGGAATCATAGCACGAGTTTTTGCCACCGGAACCGTTTCTTTGATTTTCACAACGAACATGCCCAATCCACTACTTTAGGTCCAAAACTCATGTTTGGGGTGGTTTCGCGCAATTTTTCGTTGCCGCACGTCACCCTTTCCGAAAAAGGGTGTCGTGGTGCATAGAAAGCACGAGTTTTTGCCACCGGATCAATTTCTTCGTTTTATGCAACGAACATGCTCAATCCAATAATTTAGGTCCAAAACTCATGTTTGGGGAGGTTTCGCGCAATTTCGTTGCCGCACGTCACCCATTCCGAAAACGGGTGTCGCGGTGCATACAAAGCACGAGTTTTTGCCACCGGATCAATTTCTTCGTTTTTCGGAACTAACATTCCCAATCCACTACTTTAGGTCCAAAACACATGTTTGGGGTGGTTTCGCGCAATTTCGTTGCCGCACGTCACCCGTTCCGAAAACGGGTGTCGGGGTGCATACAAGCACGAGTTTTTGCCACCGGATCAATTTCTTCGTTTTTTGCAACGAACATGCCCAATCCACTACTTTAGGTCCAAAACACATGTTTGGGGTGGTTTCGCGCAATTTCGTTGCCGCACGTCACCCATTCCAAAAACGGGTGTCGGGGTGCATACAAGCACGAGTTTTTGCCACCGGAACCATTTCTTCGTTTTTCGCAACAAACATTCCCAATCCACTACTTTGGGTCCAAAACTCATGTTTGACGTGGTTTCACGCAATTTCCTTGCCGCATGTCACCCATTCCGAAAACGGGTGTCGGGGTGCTTACAAAGCACGAGTTTTTGCCACAGGATCAATTTCTTCGTTTTTCACAACGGACATGCCCAATCCACTACTTTAGGTCCAAAACACATGTTTGTGTGATTTAGCGCAATTTCGTTGTCGCACGTCACCCATTCCGAAAACGGGTGTCGGGGTGCATACAAGCACGAGTTTTTGCCACCGGAACCATTTCTTCGTTTTTTGCAACGAACATTCCCAATCCACTACTTTAGGTCCAAAACTCATGTTTGGGGTGGTTTCGCGCAATTTCGTTGCTGCACATCACCCATTCCGAAAACGGGTGTCGGGTGCATACAAAGCACGAGTTTTTGCCACCGGATCAATTTCTTCGTTTTTCACAACAAACATGCCCAATCCACTACTTTAGGTCCAAAACTCATGTTTGGGGTGGTTTCGCGCAATTTCGTTGCCGCACGTCACTCATTCGAAAATGGGTGTCGGGGTGCATACAAAGCACGAGTTTTTGCCACCGGAACCGTTTCTTCGTTTTTCGCAACGAACATGCCCAATCCACTAATTTAGGTCCAAAACTCATGTTTGGGGTGGTTTCGCGCAATTTCGTTGTCGCACGTCACCCCTTCCGAAAACAGGTGTCGGGTTGCATACAAAGCACGAGTTTTTGCCACCGGATCAACTTCGTTTTTCGCAACGAACATGCCCAATCCACTACTTTTGGTCCAAAACACATGTTTGGGGTGGTTTCGCGCAATTTCGTTGCCGCACGTCACCCATTCCAAAAATGGGTGTCGGGGTGCATACAAAGCACGAGTTTTTGCCACCGGATCAATTTCTTCGTTTTCCACAATGAACATGCCCAATACACTACTTTAGGTCCAAAACTCATGTTTGGGGTGGTTTCGCGCAATTTTGTTGCCGCACGTCACCCCTTTTTAAAACGGGTGCGATTCCGAAGGCATCTTAGTTTCCCTTCGTTGACCCCACCAAATAGCATAGACCCTGGTTTATATCCGCAGGATATGACATATTTCTTCAGCTCTTCTTTTTCAGCACTTGTTAAATCTTGTCCAAGTAAATCTTGAAAGTTAAAATTTTCTTCCTCCAAAATGTCTTCAACTTGCTCTTTTCCCTTTTCAGTAGCTGTGTTCACCGCAGCCACAGCAGCTTCTTCTTCAGCCATTTTCAGAAGAATATTGTCAATAACTTCCAGTGTCGTTTCCAGGTTTGAATCTTCGGTGGCCCCAGCTTCGGTTTCGGCAGCTTCGGCTCCGGTAGCTTCGGCTGCGGCAGTTGCAATTTCAGTGGTTTCAGCCCCGGTAGCTTCGGCTGCAGCGGCTTCGGCTTCGGCGGTCTCGGCAATAACAATTTTTGACGCCGATACCGGTGGCGGCGTCTGGTGAATCACATCTGTCACTTGAATGATTCTCCGTTTTTTCGGCTTCGCAGGGCTTTCTGCTGCCGAAGCTTCTTTGTCCTTCTAAAAAAACTTCATCAGTTCCGGCGCCAGCGGACTTAACTTGACAGGCAAAGATTCAGTCATTACCTTCAGAATTTCTTCTACTTCGGCAGCAGAAGGTGTCGCAGGAATTTCCTCATCTCGGACCAATCTCTTTGGTTCTGGAGATACAGGTTTTGGAGATGCAGCTTTTCTTTTTCTTGGAGCAACTACCTTCGGCGTTGGTTCAAACTTTTCTTTCTTCTTTTTTGGTTGATCTTCGTCATCTTTAATCAAAGTCCTAGCTACTCTTTTCCTTTTCTGCCCTTCGGCACCCTTGTCTAGCCGCTCGTAATCAGGGTATTCAAAGCCTATAGCATCAAGCACTCTGTTTAGCCTTCGTTTCGGTCGGGTGCCGAAGGCTGCTGTCATCAATTGATCCTCTTTTGTAGAATAATTCCCAAGAATTTCAGTACTCATTACTTCGATTGTTTTGAGCCATTCTTGACAGGGTGCTTTAAAATATTTCTTGAACTTATAGTGGTAGGGCAGGCGGACAAGTTCCCCCTCCTTCTTCTCTCTTTCGAGCTTCGGCATAGCCCATTCCTTCATAGTTGGAAATATTTTGAACGCCAGAAATTTCTGCACTAGATCTTAGTGCCAATGTGCTCTGCAATAATCCTGAATTCGGCCAACGCCGTTTGGGTTGGACCTTCTGGTGTCATACTGCATTGGGGTCTGGTCTCTCCGAAGATCAGTTCAAGCGGACTCTGTACAAGCTTCTCCTTGTCATCGTCAACTTTGACGTAGAACCATTCCGATTTCCAGCCTGCCAGCCACTTGCTTCGGTAGCTGATCACAGGAAATTTTGTAGTTTTTCGATAGGCAAAATTGTAACAACCAAAATTTTCATGTAACCCATCCTTTCTGGCTTTGGTTTGGTAATGTAATTCGTGCACCCGGCAGAAACCTTCGGAAAACGGTTCCACCCCCTGGCTTCGGAGAGCCCAAATATAAACACTAAGCCTAACAATAGCGTTAGGAGTTAGTTGATGAAGATAGATCCCAAACTTCTTTAGCACATCAGCAATCATCCTATTCAAAGGAAATCTCAAACCAGCTTTGAGGAAACTCTTGAAAATCACTATTTCATCTTTCTGTGGCTTCGGGGTAGTTTCTTCTCCACCGAAGCGAATCAGCTTTTTCTCTTCTTCGCTAAAGTAGCCCGACTTCACCATCTTAGGAAAATCAGCCTTAGAGATGGTTGACTTTCCAAAGTCCAGGTGGCTAGGCTTGCTTGGTACTGCGATACTGTGATCACCTTCAGAATCAGTCTCTTCAATATCTGCTTGTTCTGCTTCGGCAGCAGGGGTGTCTTCCGATGTCACCAACCCAGATCGCCTCATTGCTTCCGAGATAGGAACAGTTTCCGCAGCTTCAGCTTCGTCTCCTTCGCGCTCAGCTCTAGCAGTAGAACGCACTCTGGCCATTTGATTTTGAATTTCTTGAAAATTGCTTGGAAATTAATAACGTTTCTTCCGAAGCTCTTCTTCTGACGAAGCAGACACTAAACTGGAGCTTCGTTTGAATGCGAATGTCAAGATTCAGCTATGGTTAAAATTTTTGGCAGCAAAACAGTGCAATAGCAATGAATGCTGTGGTAACTTCACACCTACCCGTCTGTTTATATAGTGCTGCAGGTAAGAAGGTGAATCGTCAGGATTTTTACACCAGGCAAATAGTTGCTCGCACCCGCTGCACGGTGGGCCGCAAAAACCAAAATAGTGAACCTGCATGGTGGGACCGCTACGCGCTCGAAAACTGTATCATTTCTCGACAACGAGCTCAGGGAAGGTGTTTTTCGGACCTTCGACTTCCCGAAGCCTAAGAGACTTTTTTCACGGATCAAGCTCGTTACGAAAAATGATCTAGCACCGCGAAGGGGCTACTGTTGATACCATGCTTCGTCGCCGAAGGTCCTGCAGAAGGGAAACAGCTTCGGCTGAAGCTACTTGAACGTAATGCCGAAGATATCATTCATGGAGCTTTCGGTATTACAGCATGTCCGAAGATGAGGGATCGAACCGACTTAAAGATAGAATGACTTTTTAGTCCATAAGGGTCTGAGTCAATGTTGTAAACTTTTATGAGGGGCATGGTTGTAATTCCTCACAGGCTGTGCCCTGTGCCTATAAATAGTGAACAGTATTTTATTACTGTTCACGCATTCCTGTAATTGCTAACGCATCACTCGGGAATTATTGTGTGTCAAGGCAGAGGTATAAATGTACCTAAACGTTATATTCAAACATCTTAGATTCATATAATAAGATATGTGAATGATGTCATTTATTTTCCAATATATTTATCTTTAATGTTTCACGTTTTTCATTACTTTGTATTATCTTTATAAGTTGAATTACGAAGGTGAAACCTTCGTAACATTATGCTCGTGACCTTCGTCCGAAGTTCATTAAATCCTTGTGGAGATAATGCTTCGGCGGACGAAGGGCATTGATATTTAATATTTTATGTTGCCTTGTTCTTAATTCATAGCATTTGAGAACAAGTCCCCAACAGTCACCCATTCCAAAAACGGGTGTCAGGGTGCATACAAAGCACGAGTTTTTGCCACTGGAACCATTTCTTCGTTTTTCGCAACGAACATGCCCAATCCACTACTTTAAGTCCAAAACTCATGTTTGCGGTGGTTTCACGCAATTTCGTTGCCACACGTCACCCATTCCGAAAACGGGTGTCGGGTGCATACAAGCACGAGTTTTTGCCACCAGAACTATTTCTTCGTTTTTCGCAACGAACATGCCCAATCCACTACTTTAGGTTCAAAACACATGTTTGGGGTGGTTTCGCGCAATTTCGTTGCGGCACATCACCTATTCCGAAAATGGGTGTCGGGGTGCATACAAAGCACGGGGTTTTGGCACTGGAACCATTTCTTTGTTTTTCGCAACGAACATGCCCAATCCACTACTTTAAGTCCAAAACTCATGTTTGGGGTGGTTTCGCGCAATTTCATTGACATACGTCACCCATTCCGAAAACGGGTGTCGGGGTGCATACAAGCACGAGTTTTTGCCACTGGATCAATTTCTTTGTTTTTCGCAACGAACATGCCCAATCCACTACTTTAGGTCCAAAACATATGCTTGGGGTGGTTTCGCGCAAATTCGTTGCCGCACGTCACCCATTCCGAAAACGGGTGTCGGGGTGCATACAAGCACGAGTTTTTGCCACCGGAACCATTTCTTCGTTTTTTGCAACGAACATTCCCAATCCACTACTTTAGCTCCAAAACTCATGTTTGGGGTGGTTTCGCACAATTTCGTTGCCGCACGTCACCCTTTCCGAAAACGGGTGTCAGGGTGCATACAAAGCACGAGTTTTTGCCACTGGATCAATTTCTTCGTTTTTCACAACGAACATGCCCAATCCACTACTTTAGGTCCAAAACTCATGTTTGGGGTGATTTCGCGCAATTTCGTTGCCGCACGTCACCCATTCGAAAACGGGTGTCGGGGTGCATACAAAGCACGAGTTTTTGCCACCGGAACCGTTTCTTCGTTTTTCGCAACGAACATGCCCAATCCACTAATTTAGGTCCAAAACTCATGTTTGGGGTGGTTTCACGCAATTTCATTGCCGCACGTCACCCCTTCCGAAAACAGGTGCCGGGTTACATACAAAGCACGAGTTTTTGCCACCGGATAAAATTCTTCGTTTTTCGCAACGAGCATGCCCAATCCACTACTTTAGGTCCAAAACACATGTTTGGGGTGGTTTCGCGCAATTTCGTTGCTGCACGTCACCCATTCCAAAACGGGTGTCAGGGTGCATACAAAGCACGAGTTTTTGCCACTGGAACCATTTCTTCGTTTTTCGCAACGAACATGCCCAATCCACTACTTTAAGTCCAAAACTCATGTTTGCTGTGGTTTCACGCAATTTCGTTGCCACACGTCACCCATTCCGAAAACGGGTGTCGGGTGCATACAAGCACGAGTTTTTGCCACCAGAACTATTTCTTCGTTTTTCGCAACGAACATGCCCAATCCACTACTTTAGGTTCAAAACACATGTTTGGGGTGGTTTCGCGCAATTTCGTTGCGGCACATCACCTATTCCGAAAATGGGTGTCGGGGTGCATACAAAGCACGGGTTTTTGGCACTGGAACCATTTCTTTGTTTTTCGCAACGAACATGCCCAATCCACTACTTTAAGTCCAAAACTCATGTTTGGGGTGGTTTCGCGCAATTTCATTGACATACGTCACCCATTCCGAAAACGGGTGTCGGGGTGCATACAAGCACGAGTTTTTGCCACTGGATCAATTTCTTTGTTTTTCGCAACGAACATGCCCAATCCACTACTTTAGGTCCAAAACATATGCTTGGGGTGGTTTCGCGCAAATTCGTTGCCGCACGTCACCCATTCCGAAAACGGGTGTCGGGGTGCATACAAGCACGAGTTTTTGCCACCGGAACCATTTCTTCGTTTTTTGCAACGAACATTCCCAATCCACTACTTTAGCTCCAAAACTCATGTTTGGGGTGGTTTCGCACAATTTCGTTGCCGCACGTCACCCTTTCCGAAAACGGGTGTCAGGGTGCATACAAAGCACGAGTTTTTGCCACCGGATCAATTTCTTCGTTTTTCACAACGAACATGCCCAATCCACTACTTTAGGTCCAAAACTCATGTTTGGGGTGATTTCGCGCAATTTCGTTGCCGCACGTCACCCATTCGAAAACGGGTGTCGGGGTGCATACAAAGCACGAGTTTTTGCCACCGGAACCGTTTCTTCGTTTTTCGCAACGAACATGCCCAATCCACTAATTTAGGTCCAAAACTCATGTTTGGGGTGGTTTCACGCAATTTCGTTGCCGCACGTCACCCCTTCCGAAAACAGGTGCCGGGTTACATACAAAGCACGAGTTTTTGCCACCGGATAAAATTCTTCGTTTTTCGCAACGAACATGCCCAATCCACTACTTTTGGTCCAAAACACATGTTTGGGGTGGTTTCGCGCAATTTCGTTGCCGCACGTCACCCATTCCAAAAACGGGTGTCGGGGTGCATACAAAGCACGAGTCTTTGCCACCGGATCAATTTCTTCGTTTTTCGCAACGAACATGCCCAATCCACTACTTTAGGTCCAAAACACATGTTTGGGGTGGTTTCGCGCAATTTCGTTGCTGCACGTCACCCATTCCAAAAACGGGTGTCAGGGTGCATACAAAGCACGAGTTTTTGCCACTGGAACCATTTCTTCGTTTTTCGCAACGAACATGCCCAATCCACTACTTTAAGTCCAAAACTCATGTTTGGGGTGGTTTCACGCAATTTCGTTGCCACACGTCACCCATTCCGAAAACGGGTGTCGGGGTGCATACAAGCACGAGTTTTTGCCACCGGAACTATTTATTCGTTTTTCGCAACGAACATGCCCAATCCACTACTTTAGGTTCAAAACACATGTTTGGGGTGGTTTCGCGCAATTTCGTTGCGGCACATCACCTATTCCGAAAATGGGTGTCGGGGTGCATACAAAGCACGGGTTTTTGGCACTGGAACCATTTCTTTGTTTTTCGCAACGAACATTCCCAATCCACTACTTTAAGTCCAAAACTCATGTTCGGGGTTGTTTCGCGCAATTTCGTTGACATACGTCACCCATTCCGAAAACGGGTGTCGGGGTGCATACAAGCACGAGTTTTTGACACCGGATCAATTTCTTCGTTTTTCGCAACGAACATGCCCAATCCACTACTTTAGGTCCAAAACACATGTTTGGGGTGGTTTCCCGCAATTTCGTTGCCGCACGTCACCCATTCCGAAAACGGGTGTCGGGGTGCATACAAGCACGAGTTTTTGCCACCGGAACCATTTCTTCGTTTTTTGCAACGAACATTCCCAATCCACTACTTTAGGTCCAAAACTCATATTTGGGGTGGTTTCGCATAATTTCGTTGCCGCACGTCACCTTTTCCGAAAACGGGTGTCGGGGTGCATACAAAGCACGAGTTTTTGCCACCGGAACTGTTTCTTCATTTTTCGCAACGAACATGCCCAATCCACTATTTAGGTCCAAAACTCATGTTTGGGGTGGTTTCACGCAATTTCGTTGCCGCACGTCACCCCTTCCGAAAACAGGTGCCGGGTTGCATACAAAGCACGAGTTTTTGCCACCGGATCAATTTCTTCGTTTTTCGCAACAAACATGCCCAATCCACTACTTTTGGTCCAAAACACATGTTTGGGGTGGTTTCGCGCAATTTCGTTGCCGCACGTCACCCATTCCAAAAACGGGTGTCGGGGTGCATACAAAGCACGAGTTTTTGCCACCGGATCAATTTCTTCGTTTTTCGCAACGAGCATGCCCAATCCACTACTTTAGGTCCAAAACACATGTTTGGGGTGGTTTCGCGCAATTTCGTTGCTGCACGTCACCCATTCCAAAACGGGTGTCAGGGTGCATACAAAGCACGAGTTTTTGCCACTGGAACCATTTCTTCGTTTTTCGCAACGAACATGCCCAATCCACTACTTTAAGTCCAAAACTCATGTTTGGGGTGGTTTCACGCAATTTCGTTGCCACACGTCACCCATTCTGAAAACGGGTTTTGGGTTGCATACAAAGCACGAGTTTTTGCCACCGGAACCGTTTCTTCGTTTTTCGCAACGAACATGCCTGATAAACCCAACGGGTAGAAGGGTGCCCGATCTTTCGATGAGAGATGATGGAGGTGGAAAACTTGTTGGAGAACGACGTTGGCTGCCCGACTACCACAACCAAGATGGTGTGGCGCCTTGAGCGACAGGTACACCGTCTCCTGATAACTACGATTTGGGGTGGAGGTCGACGTTGTGCTATCCGACTACAACAACCACAAGGGTGCTGCGCCTTAGCGATAGTTACACCGGCTCCTGTTGTTGCTGCTCTTGCCGTGCCAAGAACAGCCTTGAACCTGCAAGCAATCGAGAACAAGCAAGAACAAGATAACAAGCAAACACGCACGGATCTGATATAGTTGGGGTCCTGTTTCAAGTATTCGGGTGGTCTAGCCGACACACGCGTTTACAAGGAAGTAGCAAAGGCTAAACTTACATCAAACAAAACCCAAGTTATTTGGTGGCTGCTAGTTGCTTAAATAGAGAAATAGGAAGAAGGAATTCTGGTGGAGTCATGAAGTTCCCTCGGCAGTTCCTGGACGCCTCGGGTGTCGTCTCCCATTAATTCTTGATCCACCAGCAAGTAGACGAAGGGAGCTTTCCAACAAGTATTTATTTGCATTAAACGGCCTTGGAAGTTGGAAGATATGCCCCATTTAAACTTGTACTTGGTGCTGTTACGAAATCCTCTCGGGTGCAACAGCCTTTATTGCCTTGTTGCCTTCTCCAGTTCAAGATGGTTCACCTCCCAAACACCTGAGCATAATAAAGTCATCACAAGGCTTTAGTACCGCATTTAAAGAAGAATTAGCTTCAATAGCAAGGAACGAGTTCACCTGATAATTAAGTTTACGTGCACGGGCTCGTGTCATTGGTCCTTGATTAGCTACGAATGGTGAAGTGGTCACTGGTATGGTTGTATCAATGATAGTGATGTCCTCATCATCCTCCCCTTCTTGCAACAAAGTCGTCCTCGACTCAAACGTGTCATTCTCTCCCAAGTATGGTGTTAAATCTGCAATGTTAAAAGAGGAACTGACCCCAAAATCTGCAGGCAACTGAACTTTATATGCATTATCATTAATTTTGTGAAGCACTTTGAAGGGTCCAGCAGCTCTTGGTTGTAATATAGATTTGCGCATATCAGGGAATCTATCTTTCCTTAAATGCACCCATACTAAATCACTAGGTTCAAAGGTAATATGCTTTCTACCCTTGCTACCTGCTTCTGCATACTTAGCATTTATGGCTTTAATATTTGCTTTAGTTTGTTCATGCAGCTTTATAATCAGTTCAACACGACGAGAAGCATCAAAATTCATTATTTCAGAATGTGGGATGGCGATAAGATCAATAGGAGCACGAGGGACAAAACCATACACAATTTTAAAAGGGCATAGTTTAGTTGTAGAATGCTGAGAACGATTATAAGCAAATTCAATGTGAGGCAAACATTCTTCCCACAATTTGATGTTATGTTTCAGAACAGCCCTAAGCATGGTAGATAAACTACGGTTTACGACTTCGGTTTGTCCATCGGTTTGAGGGTGACAAGTAGTAGAAAAGAGCAATTTAGTTCCCAACTTAGCCCATAACGTTTTCCAAAAATGACTAAGAAATTTGGTATCCCGATCAGACACAATAGTGTTTGGAACCCCATGCAAACGAACAACTTCACGAAAGAACAAATCAGCAACATGGGTAGCGTCATCAGTTTTGTGACATGGTATAAAGTGTGCCATTTTTGAAAATCTGTCCACAACAACAAAAATACTATCCCTCCCCTTCTTTGTTCTAGGTAGTCCTAAAACAAAGTCCATAGAAATATCCTCCCATGGTGCACTAGGAACTGGGAGAGGCATGTATAAACCATGTGAATTAAGGCGAGACTTAGCTTTTTGACATGTAGTGCAGCGAGCAACAAATCGCTCCACGTCTCTTCTCATCTTCGGCCAAAAGAAATGGCTGGCCAGGATGTCTTCTGTCTTCTTCACACCAAAGTGTCCCATCAACCCACCGCCATGTGATTCCGGTAATAATAATATACGCACGGAACCAGCTGGAATGCATAATTTGTTAGCCCGAAACACAAAGCCATCAGTGAGAACAAATTTGTTCCATGTCCTTCCTTCTTTACAATGTAATAGCACATCTTTGAAATCAGCATCGAAAACATATTGTTGTTTAATTGTTTCCAAGCCAAAAATCTTAAAATCAAGTTGAGACAGCATGGTATAACGGCGAGACAAGGCATCTGCAATGACATTATCTTTTCCTTTCTTATGTTTGATGACATAGGGAAAAGATTCAATAAATTCGACCCACTTGGCATGCCTACGGTTCAGATTTGTTTGGCTCCTTAGATGCTTTAAAGATTCATGATCAGAATGTATAACAAATTCTTTAGGCCATAAGTAGTGTTGCCATGTTTCCAAAGTTCGAACTAAGGCATATAATTCTTTATCATAAGTGGAATAGTTCAGACTGGGTCCATTCAGTTTCTCACTAAAATAAGCAACAGGCTTCCCTTCTTGCAACAAGACACCACCCAACCCAATACCACTAGCATCACATTCCAATTCAAAAGTCTTACTGAAATCAGGTAATTGGAGAAGGGGTGTATGAGTTAACCTATCCTTCAATGTTTCAAATGCAACCTCTTGCGCCTTGCCCCAAGAAAATGGAGCACCCTTCTTAGTAAGCTCGTGCAATGGCCCTGCGATGGTGCTGAAATCTTTCACAAATCGACGATAGAACCCCGCAAGCCCGAGAAAGCTTCGGACTTGCGTGACCGTGGTAGGGACTGGCCAGCTATGTATGGCCTCCACCTTAGCCTGATCAACTTCAATTCCCTGCGGTGTCACAACATAGCCAAGAAAAGAGACACGGTCTGTGCAAAATGTGATGAGGACATCAACACCAACACGAGCACATCTACACCAGCAGCACCTTCTCCAGCCCAGGCGCCATCTTCACCAGTCCAGGCGCCACCCCTTCCACCTGGGCCAGTGACTCGGGCCCGTGCAAGAGAATTGAACTACATCATGCTGTTAAAGAACGAAGGCCCGGAAGAATAGACGACCAGCCCAACTGCGGCCCATAATGGATGACCTAGGGTTGGCCGCCCCTAGGGGCTGCGCCCCCTCTCTATTTATCCAGGAGCTGCGCCTCCTTTATTTCTTGAGTTTTGTTTTAGATCTAGCTTTAGCTACTCTCGAGCACGCGCAAATCTGCGCTGTCTTCGTGTATTCAGAACTCCACCCTCGAGTAATAGATTAGATTGCTCGCATCTTTTTCTTGTTCGTTCTTCGATTGCGCACAGGAAACGATCTTCGTGATCAGGCCGATCTCGCATCAGCAAGGTCGGTAACCACAGGGAGTTGGTTCAGCGATTGCATTGGCGCCTCGGGCTTGCTCGTCGTAGTCGGATCGCAAGGGTCATCTTCCGCCAAATCGGAATTATCTCTACTCGCCGAAAGATCGGGCACCTCAGCTACATCAATTGGTATCAGATTTCCAGGTTGATCGGTGAGTTTATCGAGTGTTTTTTTTCCTACAGTCCACAAAACCACATAAAAATTCAGGTTAGACCTTATCCCAACACCCTTTTGAGCCTCGCACTTTCTTTCAATTATCTGCATTGTTGAATTTGTGTGCTTTCGCGTCATTTGTTGCTGGTTGCATTGTGTTCTTCCACCATTCAAACCCTAGCGCGGCCACCATCTCCCCTTTGATCACGCCACAAACCGAGTCAACATCGTTTCCTTGTTTTTCTCCTTCGGTTACGTCAAAAAAAAACAGAAAAAAACAAACCAAGTCAACGGCCGTTTCCTTGTTTTTCTCCTTCGGTTACGAAAAAAAACAGAAAAAAAAACAAACCGAGTCAACATCGTTTCCTTGTTTTTCTCCTTCGGTTACGTAAAAAAAAACAGAAACAAAAAACAACGAAGGAGAAAGGATACAGTTGTTTCATCCCGGTCGTTTGAATACATAACTTGAGGTATCTTCCTTAAAACGGGCATAACTTTTCGCTCGGGTGTCCAAAAAATCTGAAATTTTTACAGGAGCTTGTTGACACCATTCTGAGGCCGGCCAAACTCACCTTCGGTCTGTTTGGGTTTCGACAAAATTGTCAAAAAAATTCAGGAAGATAAAGAAAAAAATTCGTCAAAGTTCTCGCACGCTTTTCAGAGAACTTCCTGATTTTCTGTAGACCACATCTGATCTCTGTTTTAGGTGAAACTTCGTCTAGCTCCTATTTTGTTGCTTCTTGTGCTGAGAAAAATATCAAAAAAATCATACAAAAAAGAAAACAAAAATCACTTGTGATTCCTACTAGTGGCCTCGCTAGTACAATATTTACGGTACTGCCATTCTGCTAGTTCCATCCGTCTTTTGCACTTGTGGCCAGCAATATAGTTTCGTGTTCTGCACTATAATTCAACTTTGCATTATTGTTTGAGTGTGCTAATCCTTGACTTGAGTGCAGCCTACCCACAACTCCACATATTTCTACGACGAGAAGGTTTCTGTTTCTCTAGGCAATCGCTCATCCAATCTTTCACCGGTTCCACCTGTTGGTTGCAGTTCACCACTGTGGCTTGGTAAGAACGGATAAGAATTTGATAACAGCACTAGTGTGACTGTGTGAGCGCCTTGTGAGCAGTACACCCTGTTTTTTTTGTCGTTGTTTTTTTCTTCTTTTGGTGTTTTGGTGTTTGCGCTAACTATGGCAGGAGCACACGACACGGTGGATGCCCAGTTGCTGGAAATAAGGGGACAAGTTGATGGACTTGCTGATGACATTAGGATGATGCATGAACGGCTTGATTCAACGGTCACTTCGACGACCGAGCGTTTCAACCAGCTTGACCTTGCTCAAACGGCGACTCGCACCACACTCGACACCATCCTGGCACGCCTTGATGCGTTGACCACAAAGATGGAGCAGGACTACGGCGGTGACACTGAGTGGGAAGATGGAGATCGCCGTGGTCGTGCACGCCGTGTGGTTCGTCATCCCCCTAATGACTTATTTTCTAAGATTAAATTTAAAATTCCACCTTTTAATGGCAAATATGATCCTGCTGCATATCTTGATTGGGAGTTAGAGGTTGAACAAAAATTTTCATGCCATGATATTGCTGCACATTCTCAGGTTAAAGCTGCTATTAGTGAATTTACTGATTTTGCTTTAATTTGGTGGCGTGAGTTTAAAATAAAACATCCCACTACCATTCCAACCACTTGGGATCAGTTGAAAGCTGCGATGCGACATCGATTTGTGCCTTCGTATTATGCTCGTGATTTGCTTAATAAAATGCAGCGTTTTCAGCAAGGTTCTCAATCTGTTGAGGACTATTTCCAGGAGTTACAAAAAGGTATGATTCGTTGTGGGATATTAGAGGACAACGACGCTGCTATGGCACGTTTTCGTGGTGGTTTAAACCGTGAAATCCAAGATATACTTGATTATAAGGAATATTATGATATGACTACTTTATTTGAATATGCTTGCAAAGCTGAACGTGAAGTGCAGGGACGCCGCTCGAAGCCATATTCTAACCCTTTTGCAGGACGAAGCTCGACATCCACCTCAGCACCAGTTCCCCCTGCGCCATCCACATCCACCACTACTCCACGCGAGAAGACAACCAAACCAGCCAGCACTGCCCCACCCACAGGTCGTACACGGGATATTCAGTGTCATCGCTGTAGAGGATTTGGCCATGTGATTCGGGACTGCCCAAACAAGCGCACTTTGCTCATTCGTGACGATGGTGAGTACTCTTCCGCTAGTGATTCTGAAGAAATTGAACATGCACTACTTGCCACTGACCATGCAGCTAAGGCGGAGGTACATGTCAACCCGGGTGACGCTGATAGGTATGAAAGTCTTGTTGTGCAGCGTGTTCTCAGTACACAGGTCGCTTTGCCCGAGAAGAATCAGCGACACACTCTGTTCCATACAAAGGGTGTTGTGCAGGAGCGGTCAATTCGCATCATTATCGACAGCGGCAGTTGCAACAACTTGGCGAGTACCATGCTGGTCGAAAAGTTATCGTTACCCACTCGTAAGCATCCAAACCCATATCACATTCAATGGCTTAATGATGGTGGTAAAATAAAAATCACACGTTCCGTGCGTGTTCCTTTCTCCATGGGTGCTTTTCTGATTTTGTTGATTGTGATGTTATTCCCATGGAAGCATGCTCTTTGTTACTTGGTCGACCTTGGCAATATGTGATGAAGACATCCACACTACTGATGCATCTATACCAATACAAGTACCAATTTCTGGTCCCATTACTCGCGCTCGTGCTCGTCAACTCAACCATCAGGTGATTACACTCTTGAGTTCATGTCCATCATATTTAGACCATGGAGACCCGTGCACTCTTGTTTTGCTTAGGAATCAGGGAGAAGACCGAAAGGGAAAAGGATTTGAACATGCTGGATTCGGACTGCAGAAGAACACCAACTTGTGACGGTCACCACGGTCAGATGCGGGCTCGGATTGGAATGTTCAAGCACAACGTGGAAAGCTTATCAAGTCTACTTTCATATGGATCCGGAATTATAGTCATATCTGTTCTGAGGCCGCCGTAATCATTGTTTTCTTACCGAAACATTTTCTGCCTTTTCTGCCCATGGTGCTGCGTCACCCTATTTTGGCCCAATGGGTCGTGTATCAAGTTAGGTCCATTAGGGATACATCCTAGGGTTGCAGCACGACCCCAACACCCTTGTGGTCGTCCTCCCATGTTTATAAACCCCCTAGCCGCCACCAAGAACAGGGGGTTTTGTTTAGATCAAGTTTAGCTCTCGCTACTTGCTTGCAAGCGCGCGTGCTAGTTCAGCCGCCCGTCTTCTTGTCTTCGAAACCCCACCATATTGGAGTTTGACTTTGAAACCTACATTTGGATCTGGTAATTCAGTACTTGTTCTACTTGTTCTTGCTAGTTCTTCGATTGCTTGCAGGACGAGTGCCCTAGTGGCCAGGGTGTCACGCTCCACAAGATCGTGACAGCCATAGGAGGTGGTGTATCGGTTGCTAAGGCGCAGCGTCTTTGGAAGGCTGTAGTCGGGCCGTGAACGTCGTCTCCTCCCCCAATCGAGTTATTCCACACCCTCTCATCGAAAGATCGGGCAATCACCCAACGGGTGCACATCAAACTGACGATGCTACTCATATTGCTGATTTGTTCTTTCGTGAAATTGTTCGCTTGCATGGTGTGCCCAACACAATCGTTTCTGATCGTGATGCTAAATTTCTTAGTCATTTTTGGAGGACTTTGTGGGCAAAATTGGGGACTAAGCTTTTATTTTCTACTACATGTCATCCTCAAACTGATGGTCAAACTGAAGTTGTGAATAGAACTTTGTCTACTATGTTAAGGGCAATTCTAAAGAAGAATATTAAGATGTGGGAGGACTGTTTGCCTCATGTTGAATTTGCTTATAATCGATCATTGCATTCTACTACAAAGATGTGCCCATTTCAGATTGTATATGGTTTGTTGCCTCGTGCTCCTATTGATTTAATGCCTTTGCCATCTTCTGAAAAACTAAATTTTGATGCTACTAGGCGTGCTGAATTGATGTTAAAACTGCATGAAACTACTAAAGAAAACATAGAGCGTATGAATGCTAGATATAAGTTTGCTAGTGATAAAGGTAGAAAGGAAATAAATTTTGAACCTGGAGATTTAGTTTGGTTGCATTTGAGAAAGGAAAGGTTTCCTGAATTACGAAAATCTAAATTGTTGCCTCGAGCCGATGGATCGTTTAAAGTGCTAGAGAAAATTAACGACAATACATATAGGCTAGATCTGCCTGCAGACTTTGGGGTTAGCCCCACATTTAACATTGCAGATTTAAAGCCCTACTTGGGAGAGGAAGTTGAGCTTGAGTCGAGGACGACTCAAATGCAAGAAGGGGAGAATGATGAAGACATCCACACTACTGATGCATCTATACCAATACAAGTACCAATTTCTGGTCCCATTACTCGCGCTCGTGCTCGTCAACTCAACCATCAGGTGATTACACTCTTGAGTTCATGTCCATCATATTTAGACCATGGAGACCCGTGCACTCTTGTTTTGCTTAGGAATCAGGGAGAAGACCGAAAGGGAAAAGGATTTGAACATGCTGGATTCGGACTGCAGAAGAACACCAACTTGTGACGGTCACCACGGTCAGATGCGGGCTCGGATTGGAATGTTCAAGCACAACGTGGAAAGCTTATCAAGTCTACTTTCATATGGATCCGGAATTATAGTCATATCTGTTCTGAGGCCGCCGTAATCATTGTTTTCTTACCGAAACATTTCCTGCCTTTTCTGCCCATGGTGCTGCGTCACCCTATTTTGGCCCAATGGGTCGTGTATCAAGTTAGGTCCATTAGGGATGCATCCTAGGGTTGCAGCACGACCCCAACACCCTTGTGGTCGTCCTCCCATGTTTATAAACCCCCTAGCCGCCACCAAGAACAGGGGGTTTTGTTTAGATCAAGTTTAGCTCTCGCTACTTGCTTGCAAGCGCGCGTGCTAGTTCAGCCGCCCGTCTTCTTGTCTTCGAAACCCCACCATATTGGAGTTTGACTTTGAAACCTACATTTGGATCTGGTAATTCAGTACTTGTTCTACTTGTTCTTGCTAGTTCTTCGATTGCTTGCAGGACGAGTGCCCTAGTGGCCAGGGTGTCACGCTCCACAAGATCGTGACAGCCATAGGAGGTGGTGTATCGGTTGCTAAGGCGCAGCGTCTTTGGAAGGCTGTAGTCGGGCCGTGAACGTCGTCTCCTCCCCCAATCGAGTTATTCCACACCCTCTCATCGAAAGATCGGGCAATCACCCAACGGGTGCACATCAAACTGACGATGCTACTCATATTGCTGATTTGTTCTTTCGTGAAATTGTTCGCTTGCATGGTGTGCCCAACACAATCGTTTCTGATCGTGATGCTAAATTTCTTAGTCATTTTTGGAGGACTTTGTGGGCAAAATTGGGGACTAAGCTTTTATTTTCTACTACATGTCATCCTCAAACTGATGGTCAAACTGAAGTTGTGAATAGAACTTTGTCTACTATGTTAAGGGCAATTCTAAAGAAGAATATTAAGATGTGGGAGGACTGTTTGCCTCATGTTGAATTTGCTTATAATCGATCATTGCATTCTACTACAAAGATGTGCCCATTTCAGATTGTATATGGTTTGTTGCCTCGTGCTCCTATTGATTTAATGCCTTTGCCATCTTCTGAAAAACTAAATTTTGATGCTACTAGGCGTGCTGAATTGATGTTAAAACTGCATGAAACTACTAAAGAAAACATAGAGCGTATGAATGCTAGATATAAGTTTGCTAGTGATAAAGGTAGAAAGGAAATAAATTTTGAACCTGGAGATTTAGTTTGGTTGCATTTGAGAAAGGAAAGGTTTCCTGAATTACGAAAATCTAAATTGTTGCCTCGAGCCGATGGACCGTTTAAAGTGCTAGAGAAAATTAACGACAATGCATATAGGCTAGATCTGCCTGCAGACTTTGGGGTTAGCCCCACATTTAACATTGCAGATTTAAAGCCCTACTTGGGAGAGGAAGTTGAGCTTGAGTCGAGGACGACTCAAATGCAAGAAGGGGAGAATGATGAAGACATCCACACTACTGATGCATCTATACCAATACAAGTACCAATTTCTGGTCCCATTACTCGCGCTCGTGCTCGTCAACTCAACCATCAGGTGATTACACTCTTGAGTTCATGTCCATCATATTTAGACCATGGAGACCCGTGCACTCTTGTTTTGCTTAGGAATCAGGGAGAAGACCGAAAGGGAAAAGGATTTGAACATGCTGGATTCGGACTGCAGAAGAACACCAACTTGTGACGGTCACCACGGTCAGATGCGGGCTCGGATTGGAATGTTCAAGCACAACGTGGAAAGCTTATCAAGTCTACTTTCATATGGATCCGGAATTATAGTCATATCTGTTCTGAGGCCGCCGTAATCATTGTTTTCTTACCGAAACATTTCCTGCCTTTTCTGCCCATGGTGCTGCGTCACCCTATTTTGGCCCAATGGGTCGTGTATCAAGTTAGGTCCATTAGGGATGCATCCTAGGGTTGCAGCACGACCCCAACACCCTTGTGGTCGTCCTCCCATGTTTATAAACCCCCTAGCCGCCACCAAGAACAGGGGGTTTTGTTTAGATCAAGTTTAGCTCTCGCTACTTGCTTGCAAGCGCGCGTGCTAGTTCAGCCGCCCGTCTTCTTGTCTTCGAAACCCCACCATATTGGAGTTTGACTTTGAAACCTACATTTGGATCTGGTAATTCAGTACTTGTTCTACTTGTTCTTGCTAGTTCTTCGATTGCTTGCAGGACGAGTGCCCTAGTGGCCAGGGTGTCACGCTCCACAAGATCGTGACAGCCATAGGAGGTGGTGTATCGGTTGCTAAGGCGCAGCGTCTTTGGAAGGCTGTAGTCGGGCCGTGAACGTCGTCTCCTCCCCCAATCGAGTTATTCCCCACCCTCTCATCGAAAGATCGGGCAATCACCCAACGGGTGCACATCAATATGATACTGATAGCTTGCATCATGGTCGTTCGAATCATTATTCTTTCATTTTTAAGGGTCAGAAAATAATTATACATCCAATGACACCTGAACAAATTGTTAAAGATGATCTTGCCCGAGCTGCTATAACTGCTAAACAACTTGATCCATCGCCCTCTGTTCCTTCTGAAATCAAGTTGAAGGCTCCTGTTTTACTTGCTACACGTGCTGATTTTGATGATCTACACGGTGCTCATTTGCCATGCTATGCACTTATATGCTCTAGTGTCCTCATTTCACTTGATGATGCACCATCTTTGGCTATTCCCCCTATGGTTGCTAACCTTTTGCAGGAGTACGCTGATGTTTTTCCCAAAGACTTACCACCGGGTCTCCCACCACTTCATGGCATTGAGCACCAGATCGACCTCATTCCCGGCGCACAGCTTCCGAACCGCGCACCGTACCGTACAAATCCGGATGAGACGAAGGAGATTCAGCGCCAGGTACAGGCGTTGCTTGACAAGGGATACATTCGTGAGTCTCTTAGCCCTTGCTCTGTTCCTGTGTTACTTGTTCCCAAGAAAGATGGGTCATGGCGTATGTGTGTAGACTGTCGTGCTATTAATAACATCACTATTCGTTATCGATATCCTATACCACGCCTTGATGATATGCTAGATGAGCTTAGTGGTGCCATTATTTTCACTAAGATTGATTTGCGTAGTGGTTACCACCAGATTAGAATGAAACTGGGTGATGAATGGAAAACGACTTTTAAAACGAAATTTGGTTTATATGAATGGTTGGTTATGCCGTTTGGATTGACTAATGCTCCCAGCACTTTTATGCGAGTGATGAATGAAGTTCTAAGGCCCTTCATAGGATTGTTTGTGGTTGTTTATTTTGATGATATTCTTATTTACAGCAAATCTAAGAAAGAGCATTTGGAACATTTAAGTGCTGTTTTTGATGCATTGCGTGCTGCCCAGTTATTTGCTAACATGGAAAAATGCATCTTTTGTACACGACGTGTCTCGTTTCTTGGTTATGTTGTTACTCCACAGGGCATTGAGGTGGATAGCAGCAAGATTGCTGCCATTCGGGAGTGGCCTACACCGACGACGGTCACACAAATTCGGAGCTTTCTTGGACTTGCTGGTTTCTACCGTAGATTTGTTCATGATTTTAGCTCCATTGCAGCGCCTCTACATGAGCTTACAAAGAAAGATGTGCCATTTGCTTGGAGTGATTCCCAGGAGGAAGCGTTCAACACTTTGAAAGATAAGTTAACCCAAGCTCCCCTATTGCAATTGCCTGATTTTAATAAAGTGTTTGAGCTTGAATGCGATGCTAGCGGTATTGGGCTAGGTGCTGTTTTGTTACAAGAAGGAAAACCAGTTGCTTATTTTAGTGAAAAATTAAGCGGTGCTAGTCTGAAATATTCTACTTATGATAAGGAGCTTTACGCTTTAGTGCGCACTTTGCATACATGGCAGCACTATCTTTGGCATCGTGAGTTTATAATCCATTCTGATCATGAGGCTTTAAAACATATTCGTACCCAAACAAATCTGAACCGTCGTCATGCTAAATGGGTAGAATTCATTGAGTCCTTTCCTTACATTATTAAACACAAGAACGGGAAGGACAATGTTATTGCTGATGCTTTGTCTCGTCGCTATACCATGCTGTCACAGTTAGATTTTAAAATCTTTGGTTTGCACACTGTGAAAGATCAATATGTTGATGATGCTGATTTTAAAGATGCTTTCGGCCATTGTATTAATGGGAAACCATGGGGCAAATTTCACATACAGGATGGGTTCCTGTTTCGCGCTAACAAGCTGTGTGTTCCAGCTAGCTCGGTTCGTCTTTTGTTATTACAGGAAGCACATGGAGGCGGTCTCATGGGGCACTTTGGCGTCTACAAGACACATGAGGTGTTGGCTGCCCACTTTTTTTGGCCTCAGATGCGCGCTGATGTTGAGCGCCTTGTTGCACGCTGCACTACTTGTCAGAAAGCTAAGTCACGGTTGAACAACCATGGTTTGTATATGCCTTTGCCTGTTCCTACTTCCCCTTGGATTGATATTTCGATGGATTTTGTTTTGGGATTGCCTAGAACTAAGAAGGGGAGGGATAGCATTTTTGTGGTTGTTGATCGATTCTCCAAAATGGCTCATTTCATACCTTGTCATAAGACTGATGATGCTAGCAATGTTGCTGAATTGTTTTTTTAGAGAGATTATTCGTTTGCACGGTATTCCCAATACAATAGTCTCGGATCGTGATGCTAAGTTTTTGAGTCATTTTTGGAGATCTCTGTGGAATAAATTGGGAACTAAATTGCTATTTAGCACCACTTGTCACCCTCAGACTGATGGCCAAACTGAGGTAGTTAATCGAACTTTGTCTACCATGCTTAGGGCTGTTTTAGACAAAAATTTGAAACGTTGGGAGGATTGCTTGCCTCATGTTGAGTTTGCTTATAATCATGCAACCCATTCTTCTACAAAGATGTGCCCTTTTCAAATTGTTTATGGTTACATTCCTAGGGCGCCTATTGCTTTGTTTTCGCTTGATGCTGCGGACGCCCCACACATAGATGCTCTTGCACATGTTGAACAAATGATTAATCTCCATGAACAAACTCAACAAAACATTGCTGCTGCTAATGCTAAATATCAGATTACTGGTAGTAAAGGCCGGAAACTAGTTACTTTTGAACCTGGTGATATGGTTTGGTTGCATTTGAGAAAGGATCGTTTTCCTACTTTGCGCCGTTCTAAATTGATGCCTCGTGCTGCTGGTCCTTTTAAGATACTAACCAAAATTAATGATAATGCTTATAACCTTGACCTGCCTGCGGAGTTTGGTGTTTCCACTAGTTTTAATGTTGCAGATTTGAAACCGTATGCGGGAGAAGACGAGGAGTTGCCGTCGAGGACGACTTCAGTTCAAGAAGGGGAGGATGATGAGGACATCAACACCAACACGAGCACATCTACACCAGCAGCACCTTCTCCAGCCCAGGCGCCATCTTCACCAGTCCAGGCGCCACCCCTTCCACCTGGGCCAGTGACTCGGGCCCGTGCAAGAGAATTGAACTACATCATGCTGTTAAAGAACGAAGGCCTGGAAGAATAGACGACCAGCCCAACTGCGGCCCATAATGGACGACCTAGGGTTGGCCGCCCCTAGGGGCTGCGCCCCCTCTCTATTTATCCAGGAGCTGCGCCTCCTTTATTTCTTGAGTTTTGTTTTAGATCTAGCTTTAGCTACTCTCGAGCACGTGCAAATCTGCGCTGTCTTCGTGTATTCAGAACTCCACCCTCGAGTAATAGATTAGATTGCTCGCATCTTTTTCTTGTTCGTTCTTCGATTGCGCACAGGAAACGATCTTCGTGATCAGGCCGATCTCGCATCAGCAAGGTCGGTAACCACAGGGAGTTGGTTCAGCGATTGCATTGGCGCCTCGGGCTTGCTCGTCGTAGTCGGATCGCAAGGGTCATCTTCCGCCAAATCGGAATTATCTCTACTCGCCGAAAGATCGGGCACCTCAGCTACATCAAAATGTGCACTTGTCAAGGTTACCAAATAAGCGTGCTTCACGTAAAGCATTGAAAACAGCACGTAGATGATCAAGATGGTCTACTAGACATTTGCTATAGACCAAGATGTCATCGAAGTAGACGACCACAAATCTTCCAATGAAAGCACGTAAAACCTCATTCATTAATCTCATGAAAGTACTAGGTGCATTAGTGAGACCAAAAGGCATGACTAACCACTCATACAAACCAAACTTGGTTTTAAATGCAGTTTTCCATTCATCCCCTAGCTTCATGCGAATTTGGTGATATCCACTACGTAAGTCAATTTTAGAGAAAATCATCGAGCCACTAAGTTCATCCAGCATATCATCTAACCTAGGGATAGGATGACGATATCTGATGGTAATGTTATTAATTGCTCGACAATCTACACACATGCGCCATGAGCCATCTTTCTTTGGGACTAATAAAACAGGGACAGAGCAAGGACTAAGGGACTCACGCACATAACCTTTATCGAGTAATTCTTGTACTTGTCGCTGAATCTCCTTGGTTTCTTCCGGGTTTGTCCTGTATGGCGCTCGGTTTGGCAAGGAAGCCCCTGGGATCAGGTCAATCTGATGCTCAATTCCTCTTATCGGTGGCAGGCCAGGTGGCACTTCGTTTGGAAATACATCAGCATATTCCTGCAAAAGATTAGTGACAGTAGAAGGCAAAGTAGATGGTATGTTGTGAAGTGAGAACAAAGCATCCTTGCAAATAAATACATAGCAGATTGAAGCAACATCTTTTAATTCAAGCAAATCAGATTTGGAAGCAAGAAAACAAGCACTTTTCAGTTGTATTTCTGTCTTCCTCACTTGAGTAGATTTAGAATTGTCACTCTTATGTTGTACCAACTCCTTTGTAGCACCTAGATTTTTATTATGAACAGATTTATTTTTCTCTTTGCAAGCTCTAGCAACTTCATCCTTCAAAATAGCATCGGGGGACATGGGGTGCAATACAAGCTTCTTCTCATTATGCATAAAAGAGTAGTGATTTGTTTTACCATGATGCACGGTGTCCTTATCAAATTGCCATGGTCTACCAAATAACATAGAGCAAGCTTGCATAGGTACCACATCACAATCAATATAATCATGGTATGAACCAATTGTAAATTCCACACGGACTATACGTGTTACCTTAAGCTTACCACTGTCGTTGAACCATTGGATGTAGTAGGGGTGTGGATGTGGAAGCGTTTTCAGCCCAAGCTTCTCTACCATGGTGGTGCTTGCTAAGTTGTTGCAGCTTCCTCCATCAATGATAATACGACAAGATCGTTCCAAAACTACACATTTAGTTTGGAACAAATTGTGGCGCTGGTTTTGTTCAGCTTTAATAATTTGGGCACTCAAGACACGTCTTACAACGAGGCTCTCATAGTGTTCAGCATGTTCAGCCCCAATATGCTCTTCATCATCATGCTCCTTTTCAGCATCTTGGGCAGCAAGCATGGCATATGTATCATTATCTAAATCGCTGGCTGATGAGTACTCACCATTTTCTCTTATAATTAGTACACGCTTGCTTGGACAGTCCCTTCGGATGTGCCCAAATCCTTTGCATTGGAGGCATTGGATGTCCTTTGTTCTTCCCGTGGAAGCAATAGAAGAAGATTTGGCTACAGCTTGGGAGGATCCTTTCCCTGTCTCAATAGCACGAGAAGGTGCTGATTTCAATGGTGTTGTGGATGATCTATTGGAAGCATCTCCCTGAAACACATGGTTAGAGCTAGCAGCACTAGTGCGGGGCTGCCAAGATGTATTGCGACCTGCATAAGTGTTAGTTCTCAAGCATCGTCCCTGGACTTCTCTTTTAGCCTTACAAGCAAGATGAAATAAGCGAGTAACATTAGTGTATTCCTTGTAAGCTAATATATCCTGAATTTCTCTTGTCAAACCACCCATGAACCTAGCCATTGCAGCTTCTTCATTTTCTATGAGACCACACCTCAACATGCCTATTTGTAATTGTTGATAATACTCTTCAACAGATTTGTTGCCTTGTCTAAGCTGTTGTAATTTATGTAATAAATCACGAGCATGATAGGAAGGAACAAAACGACTACGCATGATTCTTTTTAAAGCATTCCAAGTTTGTGGTATGGTAGCTGGATGTGTAGTTTGGTACTCATGCCACCAAATAGAAGCAAAATCAGTGAATTCACTCGTAGCAGCTCTAACCTTTTTATCATCAGAAAAATCATAGCATGCAAATTTTTGATCTACCGACAATTCCCATGTTAGATATGCATCAGGATCATATTTTCCATCAAACGATGGTATGGAGAATTTAATTCTTCCTAGAGAATCATCATTTTCACGTACCTCACGTCGTGGAGGTCGACCACCCAAGCCATGGCGATCACGTCGTTGGTGTCATCGGTGCCTAATAGTTCGGTCATCACGCTCGGTGTCTGCTGAATACTCCATAGCATCATCTCTTGTGGTACCAGCAATGGAACCATAGCCATCATCATCACCTTGTTGCCTACCTGCACGCCCAACGTGGTCCATCCTATCTAAGCGCTCAATAATTGCTGCAAGAGAGGTGTTAGTAGCAGCAACTGTTTGTTCCAAAGTGGTCAATGTGTTGTTGGTAACAATTTGTGCTGTTTCTAATTGACCAATGCGCTCATTGGTGACTTGAACATCTTCATTGAGGGCATCTGTGTGCAACCTTACTTGACGTTCGAAATGTTGAATGATGCCCACTGTTCGTGGAGAATGTGGAGGTCGCGCATTTGCATCCTCTGCCATGGTTAGTGCAAAAGAGATACAAAAACAAGTAATGCAGCCTAGTAGTTGCTATGATGTGGATGGATAAACACTGCCTCACTAGCAAGAAATCAAGCTCTTACAAGTTCTCACCACGCAAAGCAAGTGGCGCTGGCAAACAGCAAGAACAACAACAGTGGCTGCTAGCACAACCTGGTGGTGTTGTAGAAAAATTTGTGGATTTATAGGTGGCTGCTAAAACAATAGTTCCAAGGAATAGCTAGTACCACATTAGCCACAACAAGTTGAATAAACGTTCCACAATGGTGTTGTGCTGGTCCTAGTCCAAACCGTAATAGAGACGCGAGCCGTTACACAAATGATATCACCAAATACTCAAAACAGCAAGCTGACTTAGAAAATTGTGAAACGGTGGCACACAAACTGTCTTTGTTTCGTTGCACATGGAATTTTATCTACCAATATTCTTACTGTGATTTTTTTCTCTTTTTTGTACGTGCTTTTTTTTATTAGCGCGGCTTTTTTTGTGCACTTGCCTTTTCCGTTTCCTTGTTTTTTTTGAACTACAGCTAGAGAACAGCTAGAGAACTAAAAATGGTGATCTAAACAAGGTGGCACGAACTCGAAACTCTAGCAGCAAGAAACTTTGGACCAGCAACTCGACACAAATGCAGCAACCGTGAATTCAACAAGTCGAAAACTAAGTAGTAAAGCAAAGGCTCAAAATGTTTTTAGGTGGTTTTCTGCTCTAAATATATCTTTGGCAAAAGTGGACTGTAGGTAAATAAAATAAGGAAGATGGAGATCTCTCACCGAGCAACCTGAAATTTGATACCACTTGATAAACCCAACGGGTAGAAGGGTGCCCGATCTTTCGATGAGAGATGATGGAGATGGAAAACTTGTTGGAGAACGACGTTGGCTGCCCGACTACCACAACCAAGATGGTGTGGCGCCTTGAGCGACAGGTACACCGTCTCCTGATAACTACGATTTGGGGTGGAGGTCGACGTTGTGCTATCCGACTACAACAACCACAAGGGTGCTGCGCCTTAGCGATAGTTACACCGGCTCCTGTTGTTGCTGCTCTTGCCGTGCCAAGAACAGCCTTGAACCTACAAGCAATCGAGAACAAGCAAGAACAAGATAACAAGCAAACACGCACGGATCTGATATAGTTGGGGTCCTGTTTCAAGTATTCGGGTGGTCTAGCCGACACACGCGTTTACAAGGAAGTAGCAAAGGCTAAACTTACATCAAACAAAACCCAAGTTCTTTGGTGGCTGCTAGTTGCTTAAATAGAGAAATAGGAAGAAGGAATTCTGGTGGAGTCATGAAGTTCCCTCGGCAGTTCCTGGACGCCTCGGGTGTCGTCTCCCATTAATTCTTGATCCACCAGCAAGTAGACGAAGGGAGCTTTCCAACAAGTATTTATTTGCATTAAACGGCCTTGGAAGTTGGAAGATATGCCCCATTTAAACTTGTACTTGGTGCTGTTACGAAATCCTCTCGGGTGCAACAGCCTTTATTGCCTTGTTGCCTTCTCCAGTTCAAGATGGTTCACCTCCCAAACACCTGAGCATAATAAAGTCATCGCAAGGCTTTAGTACCGCATTTAAAGAAGAATTAGCTTCAATAGCAAGGAACGAGTTCACCTGATAATTAAGTTTACGTGCACGGGCTCGTGTCATTGGTCCTTGATTAGCTACGAATGGTGAAGTGGTCACTGGTATGGTTGTATCAATGATAGTGATGTCCTCATCAATGCCCAATCCACAAATTTAGGTCCAAAACTCATGTTTGGGGTGGTTTCACGCAATTTCGTTGCCGCACGTCACCCCTTCCGAAAACAGGTGCCGGGTTGCATACAAAGCACGAGTTTTTGCCACCGGATCAATTTCTTTGTTTTTCGCAACGAACATGCCCAATCCACTACTTTTGGTCCAAAACACATGTTTGGGGTGGTTTCGCGCAATTTCGTTGCCGCACGTCACCCATTCAAAAAACGGGTGTCGGGGTGCATACGAAGCACGAGTTTTTGCCAGCGGATCAATTTCTTCGTTTTTCGCAACGAACATGCCCAATCCACTACTTTAGGTCCAAAACACATGTTTGGGGTGGTTTCACGCAATTTCGTTGCTGCACGTCACCCATTCCAAAAACGGGTGTCAGGGTGCATACAAAGCACGAGTTTTTGCCACTGGAACCATTTCTTCGTTTTTCGCAACGAACATGCCCAATCCACTACTTTAAGTCCAAAACTCATGTTTGCGGTGGTTTCACGCAATTTCGTTGCCACACGTCACCCATTCCGAAAACGGGTGTCGGGTGCATACAAGCACGAGTTTTTGCCACCAGAACTATTTCTTCGTTTTTCGCAACGAACATGCCCAATCCACTACTTTAGGTTCAAAACACATGTTTGGGGTGGTTTCGCGCAATTTCGTTGCGGCACATTACCTATTCCGAAAATGGGTGTCGGGGTGCATAAAAAGCACGGGTTTTTGGCACTGGAACCATTTCTTTGTTTTTCGCAACGAACATGCCCAATCCACTACTTTAAGTCCAAAACTCATGTTTGGGGTGGTTTCGCGCAATTTCGTTGACATACGTCACACATTCCGAAAACGGGTGTCGGGGTGCATACAAGCACGAGTTTTTGCCACTGGATCAATTTCTTCGTTTTTCGCAACGAACATGCCCAATCCACTACTTTAGGTCCAAAACACATGTTTGGGGTGGTTTCGCACAACTTCGTTGCCGCACGTCACCCATTCCGAAAACGGGTGTCGGGGTGCATACAAGCACGAGTTTTTGCCACCGGAACCATTTCTTCATTTTTTGCAACGAACATTCCCAATCCACTACTTTAGCTCCAAAACTCATGTTTGGGGTGGTTTCGCACAATTTCGTTGCCGCACGTCACCCTTTCCGAAAACGGGTGTCAGGGTGCATACAAAGCACGATTTTTTGCCACCGGATCAATTTCTTCGTTTTTCACAACGAACATGCCCAATCCACTACTTTAGGTCCAAAACTCATGTTTGGGGTGGTTTCGCGCAATTTCGTTGCCGCACGTCACCCATTCGAAAACGGGTGTCGGGGTGCATACAAAGCACGAGTTTTTGCCACCGGAACCGTTTCTTCTTCGTTTTTCGCAACGAACATGCCCAATCCACTAATTTAGGTCCAAAACTCATGTTTGGGGTGGTTTCACGCAATTTCGTTGCCGCACGTCACCCCTTCCGAAAACAGGTGCCGGGTTGCATACAAAGCACGAGTTTTTGCCACCGGATAAAATTCTTCGTTTTTCGCAACGAACATGCCCAATCCACTACTTTTGGTCCAAAACACATGTTTGGGGTGGTTTCGCGCAATTTCGTTGCCGCACGTCACCCATTCCAAAAACGGGTGTCGGGGTGCATACAAAGCACGAGTCTTTGCCACCGGATCAATTTCTTCGTTTTTCGCAACGAACATGCCCAATCCACTACTTTAGGTCCAAAACACATGTTTGGGGTGGTTTCGCGCAATTTCGTTGCTGCACGTCACCCATTCCAAAAACGGGTCTCAGGGTGCATACAAAGCACGAGTTTTTGCCACTGGAACCATTTCTTCGTTTTTCGCAACGAACATGCCCAATCCACTACTTTAAGTCCAAAACTCATGTTTGGGGTGGTTTCACGCAATTTCGTTGCCACATGTCACCCATTCCGAAAACGGGTGTCGGGGTGCATACAAGCACGAGTTTTTGCCACCGGAACTATTTAGTCGTTTTTCGCAACGAACATGCCCAATCCACTACTTTAGGTTCAAAACACATGTTTGGGGTGGTTTCGCGCAATTTCGTTGCGGCACATCACCTATTCCGAAAATGGGTGTCGGGGTGCATACAAAGCACGGCCTTTTGGCACTGGAACCATTTCTTTGTTTTTTGCAACGAACATGCCCAATCCACTACTTTAAGTCCAAAACTCATGTTTGGGGTGGTTTCGCGCAATTTCGTTGACATACGTCACCCATTCCGAAAACGGGTGTCGGGGTGCATACAAGCACGAGTTTTTGCCACCGGATCAATTTCTTCGTTTTTCTCAACGAACATGCCCAATCCACTACTTTAGGTCCAAAACACATGTTTGGGTTGGTTTCGCGCAATTTCGTTGCCGCGTCACCCATTCCGAAAACGGGTGTCGGGGTGCATACAAGCACGAGTTTTTGCCACCGGAACCATTTCTTCGTTTTTTGCAACGAACATTCCCAATCCACTACTTTAGGTCCAAAACTCATGTTTGGGGTGGTTTCGCACAATTTCGTTGCCGCACGTCACCTTTTCCGAAAACGGGTGTCGGGGTGCATACAAAGCACGAGTTTTTGCCACCGGAACTGTTTCTTCGTTTTTCGCAACGAACATGCCCAATCCACTAATTTAGGTCCAAAACTCATGTTTGGGGTGGTTTCACGCAATTTCGTTGCCGCACGTCACCCCTTCCGAAAACAGGTGCCGGGTTGCATACAAAGCACGAGTTTTTGCCACCGGATCAATTTCTTCGTTTTTCGCAACGAACATGCCCAATCCACTACTTTTGGTCCAAAACACATGTTTGGGGTGGTTTCGTGCAATTTCGTTGCCGCACGTCACCCATTCCAAAAACGGGTGTCGGGGTGCATACAAAGCACGAGTTTTTGCCACCGGATCAATTTCTTCGTTTTTCGCAACGAACATGCCCAATCCACTACTTTAGGTCCAAAACACATGTTTGGGGTGGTTTCGCGCAATTTCGTTGCTGCACGTCACCCATTCCAAAAACGGGTGTCAGGGTGCATACAAAGCACGAGTTTTTGCCACTGGAACCATTTCTTCGTTTTTCGCAACGAACATGCCCAATCCACTACTTTAAGTCCAAAACTCATGTTTGGGGTGGTTTCACGCAATTTCGTTGCCACACGTCACCCATTCTGAAAACGGGTGTCGGCGTGCATACAAGCACGAGTTTTTGCCACCGGAACTATTTCTTCGTTTTTCGCAACGAACATGCCCAATCCACTACTTTACGTTCAAAACACATGTTTGGGGTGGTTTCGCGCAATTTCGTTGCGGCACATCACCTATTCCGAAAATGGGTGTCGGGGTGCATACAAAGCACGAGTTTTTGGCACTGGAACCATTTCTTTGTTTTTCGCAACGAACATGCCCAATCCACTACTTTAAGTCCAAAACTCAAGTTTGGGGTGGTTTCGCACAATTTCGTTGGCATACATCACCCATTCCGAAAACGGGTGTCAGGGTGCATACAAGCACGAGTTTTTGCCACCGGATCAATTTCTTCGTTTTTCGCAACGAACATGCCCAACCCACTACTTTAGGTCCAAAACACATGTTTGGGGTGGTTTCGCGCAATTTTGTTGCCGCACGTCACCCATTCCGAAAACGGATGTCGGGGTGCATACAAGCACGAGTTTTTGCCACAGGAACCATTTCTTCGTTTTTTGCAACGAACATTCCCAATCCACTACTTTAGGTCCAAAACTCATGTTTGGGGTGGTTTCGCGCAATTTCGTTGCCGCACGTCACCCTTTCCGAAAACGGGTGTCGGGGTGCATACTGTTGGGGGCCTTCGTCCTCCGAAGGTCCTCAAAAACATGATTTGACAATGTTTTCCAAGTGGATTATGTGAACAGGTATCTTCGGACTCAGAATTATGAACATAAAGCACGGTCAGGACGAAGACTGAACCAGACGAAGGACGAGCTGATTACCAAGCTCTACGAAGGTGCACAGCCGAAGCTGTGTGCAAGGAAGCTTCGTCGCGATAGCGGAAAGGGGAACCGACTTAAAGATGAAAAGACTACGTGGGCCTTGACAGATTTCCATAAGTCATTAACAAGTGTAATGGACATGGATGTAATTTTACGTGGGCTGCGTCCCGCGTCTATAAATAGATGAACAGTACTCCCGTACTGTTCACGCTGACTGGACATTGGCATTTGCGTCACGCTTGTACTTTTTACCTTCTCTCAAGGCCGAAGGTACATTTGTAATTTGTAATCATTTCTATTTTTCTGTGTTAATAAAATAGAAATGATTCTATGATTTACATTTCATGTTTTGTATGAATCCTTCGTTATTACTTGTTATATTTACGAAGGTATGTCTCTTGTGACTTTCGTCCGGAACTCATTATTCCCGAAGGGGAATAATGTTTGGAGGGACGAAAGGCTTTAACATTTAACACTTTTTATGTTGCCTTGTTCTTAATCCGAAGCATTTGAGAACAAGTCCCCAACATTGGCGCCCACCTCCGGTGAACTCACTTCCACTTCGAGTTTTTTGAACACCTTCGGAAGCTGTAGACCTTCGCTATGGCACCGAAGAAAGCTTCAGCGGCTGGGGCTGCAGCACTGCAACCGCTGGACCACAACCAAGAGACCTTCTCTCTTCGGGAGGCTCGAAGCCAGAAGAGAAAGGCCGTCAGCCCGACGCTTCAGGAGGAAGAGCTAGACCAAGAAATCAGGGATATGGAGATGCTACATCAACAGGTGCAGAGGAAGAAGGAGAAGATGGCCCGGCTAGCTGAGTTGCAACGGCAGATAGACGAAGCCTCTGAGGAAGTTCGCCATCTTACTCAAGATGAGCAAAACAGAAGGCCTCAGCAGAAAGACCTTCATTAGGAGGGCTTCGTCAACGAAGATGACTGGTATGACAATTTCCATCAGGGAAATTTTGTTTTCGATGATGCTTCTCCTTTGTCCGCTGAGCTGCAGGCTACACCTTGGCCTCCATCCTATAAGCCACCCCAGCTTCCCATGTTCGACGGCCACTCAGACCCGAAGCAGTTCTTGATGAGCTACGAAGCAACAGTGTCTTCGTATGGGGGCAATGCTGCAGTCATGGCGAAGTCTTTCGTCATGGCCGTCAGGAATGTTGCTCAGACCTGGTACTCCTCCCTTCGACCAGGAACGATCACTTCATGGCAGAAGCTGAAGGATATGTTGTTAACCAGCTTTCAAGGATTTCAGACGAAGCCGGTCACTGCTCAAGCTTTGTTCCAGTGCACTCAGGACCATGAAGAATACCTTCAGGCGTATGTCAGAAGGTTCTTGCGTTTGAGGGCGCAGGCTCCAACGGTGCCCAATGAAATTGTCATCGAAGCCATGATCAAGGGGCTTCGTCCTGGACCTGCAGCCCAATACTTTGCTAGGAAGCCTCCTCAGACTCTGGAGAAGCTGCTACAAAAGATGGACGAGTACATTCGTGCTGATAATGACTTTCGCCAAAGAAGGGAGGAGGCCTTCAGATTTTCTGAGATGACCAGGGGCTTCGGGGGAAGATTCTATCCGAGGCATGTCAGGTCCATCCACAACTCCACTCAAAATGATGACAAGGGGAGTCAGCAGAACAGGCCGCAATGCTCTTCACAGGCTTCGGGGCAGCAGCAAACTTTCTTTCGGCCACCAGCTCCAAGAGGTAGAGGCGCCAGGGGCTTCGGCGGGAGATTTGGAGATCAACCAAGGAGGACATTTTGCTTATTCTGCGGTGAGAACAAGGGCCATACCACCAGGATGTGCCATGTTACCATCCAGAAACAAAAGGAGCTAGCAGAAGCTGCAGCGCAACAGGGACAGCCGAAGCAGGTCATGCATACTGCTTCATACCATCAGCCTTACATCCCGGAGTACGTGGGCAACCACCCTGCAGTTTCCGTAGCTTCGGCAAGTCAACCTCAAGCTTCATGGCAACAGCCCCCGCCTCCACCTCCGCTGCAACAAGGCCAGCAGCCAGAAGGGAGCCAATATGTTCCGCACCAAAGAGACCTCAGAGAGCAATCTGAAGCCCGTACAGTCAACAGTACTGTACCGGAGTCGAAGCACATTTATTGACAAATATCCTACTTTGATAGCAGTCTTTTCCGTTTAAGTTCTGTTTTCGGTGTAATAAAGAACACTTCAGTTTTCATATAATAGTTTCGTGGTTGGTTATGAGGGAAATCTATCTTCTCCACAGGCTTAAGTTGCTGAAGCTTAAATATTTGCGGCAACAAGGAGGACCTTCGAATTATTAAAAATCCTTCGAAGCAACAAAAAGTCGTTCTGAGGAACGCAGAGTAAGTTGCCGAAGTTACAAAAAGCCGTTCCAAAGGGAGCGCAGTGTAAGTTTTTTGCTCCAAAGACGTTCCTAAGGGAATGCAGAGCATACAGCGAAAAGTCAACGCTGATACCGCCTAAGTAAAAGGCGAAGAAGCTCCAAAGACGTTCCTAAGGGAATGCAGAGCTTATACCGTCTAAGTAAAAGGCGAAGAAGCTCCAAAGACGTTCCTAAGGGAATGCAGAGCTTATACCGTCTAAGTAAAAGGCGAAGAGCTCCAAAGACGTTCCTAAGGGAATGCAGAGCTTATACCGTCTAAGTAAAAGGCGAAGAAGCTCCAAAGACGTTCCTAAGGGAATGCAGAGCTTACGAATATATTTTGTGTGTATCTTCGGAACAAATGTCATTTGCATAACATAACATCATCACATCATTTTGCATAACATAAGCATCATACATCATGTTGCATTTGGCAAACGAAGGGGACACAGTATCAACCTTCGAAAGGACGCTTTGAGAAAGTGAAAATTGTGTAAAGTCACGAGGGAATACAATGATAATCTTCGGAATACAGCTTCGGAGAATATTTTTACGAAGCATGGACGAGCTTCATCAGAACAATATCGAAATTGTATAGCTTCGGAGAATGTTTTCATGAAGTATGAACGTGTTTCATCAGAATAATTTTAACGGAGAATGTCTTCTTCACGAAGCATGAAAAGAAGGGAAGGTGTTTTTTTCGCCGAAGGCTCAAAAATGGTATGTATGTACAGTTTCATGCATCGTAAAGAATTGAATAATGAAAGAAACTTGTATATTACATCCAAATGTACAAAATGTTACATAGATCACACTTTAAATGTTTTTTCTAAATAGCATCTACTCTTCTCTTAATACTGCTTCAGCGGCTTCATTTAGAAGTTGATCAACAACTTTGTCCATGATAGCTTCGGCCATTTGTTTAATTTCATCATCCCCTTTTGTGTGGGGGTCGGCAGTCGATCCAGCAGCTTCTGAGAGAAGAGAACATTTCTTCATTACTATTACAAACCGTGAGCAAAGTTTGAAATAAAAATTACAACACAATAAGAACGACTAATTAGTACCTAATTGCCTTTCGGGCTCTGTACTTTTTTCGGCAGCTTCTGCCACTTTCCTAGCATCATGAATGCCTTTTTCGCTTCTTTGAATTATTTCTTGCGCCATTTCTCGGCCGCCATTATCCCAGATATCAGTGAAGAATTTACCGCCAACCATGCTTGCTTCGGTTGAGGGATCTTTGATGTCTTCAGGGGACAGGGCAGCTTCGGACTGAGCTAAGGATTTTATATGTTCACAACCCTTCTTCTCCAAAACAGCAGCAACTCCCCTGGCGCCTGAAAAAGCGCAGATATCGCCGCGGCTGCTCAGAATTTCTTCGAAGGCTTCTGCTTCGTGACTAATCCAGTTCAGTGGACCTTCGGGATTGCCTCTTGAAAAGTCCTCTTCACTAGAAAAGGCGCCAACGCTGGCGAAGCTGGATTTTATCTTTTTCACGCATTCTACAGATTTAACATAACATTTCCTCTGAGATGCACGAAGCTCTTTAACACTTAACTCCAATTTATTGACCATATGATCACTGAGTTCTCGTTTTGTTTCCTCCAGCACACGTTCCTCTTTAGCCCTAGCCAGCTGTTTCTGAAGATCTTTAATTTCACGTTTTTGGGCTTCGGCCTGGATCTTTGCAGCGGCTTCGTCCTTTTTTACCTTGTCTACTAGTGTAACCAGAATTTTGTCTTTTTCTAGAGCTTCGTTTCTCAGTTTTATAACTTCTGATCGTAGATTGTTGAATGCAATCTCATAACTCTCATCTTCGGCACTCTTTTGTGCTCTCAATGCGTTGCTCAGAATTAAACCCTATAAAAGAAAGTGTCCATATAAGGATAAAGGAATGAATTATGTATTGTAAAAATTTTTTTTTTCAAACGACTAATTCCCATACCTTTAGGCTATTATATGCAAGACTGTCTGCGAGATCCTCTTTCGTCATGGCGCACAATCCAGCTTCGAGTTTTGGGAACCCCATGCTTCTAGCCATTTCCCGGCATACGGATAATTCCTTATTGTCTGGGAGACAGTACAGGAAATCATCTTCGTTTGTCCCATTGAATACTACTGCCCCCTTCGGATACTTCAACTCTCTAGCATAGTGGTTCGCTTCATAGATTTCTTCTTCAGACAGTTTCTTCCCCGAAGCATGTCGCACGATGTAATCGCGTGTGCTGGAGGGAGCTTCGGGGGCGGCAGTGTTAATTTCTTCAACTAAAGCTGGTTCTGATATTTTCTCGGATTGTTCCTTGGCGGGCTCTGAAGGCCCAGCTTCAGCTTCAGCTTCAGCTTCAGCTTGTTGTTTCGAAGCTTCCGTAGATGCTTCAGCGAGTTCAACAGACTCCTTTGCGGTTGTGCTTGAAGACTTAATTGTCTCCAAGACATCCAGTACGTTCACCATTCTTTTTCTTCTTGGGGTCACCAATGGGCCCTTTTGATTTTTTGTTGTGTCGACATTTGTTGAAGGACTTAAAATTTCTGATGTTTTTGGCCCTTCAACCTTCGGTTTTTCTACTGCTGAAGGTGCTTCAGTCTTCTCTTCCATCTTCGGCACTGGAGCTGGTTCTGTAGCTTCAGAGGCCAAAGAAACTTCACCAATGAATTCTGGCACTGTGGCCGGCTCAATAAAGCGTGTCCGATGGGTGAGTACCTTCATCTTTTTTCTTTGAGGCGCTGGCTCACTAGGGGCACTCGTGGTAGCTTCTGTCGCAGGAGAAGTATTTTTCCTTTTGCGACCCAATACCGGATAGTGATAGTCAGGGTACATAAACCCGACTGCGTCAAACACACGGTTGAGCCTTTTCTTCTTTCGGCCTCCGAAGGCTGCTGATAGCGCAGTATTTTCGGCCTTCGAATATGCCCCAAGTAGTTCATCACTTAATGTTTCAATGCTTTTCAGCCAGTCATCATCAGGTTCAACAAATTTATCTGCATATTTGAATGTGTATTTCAGTCTGACCAGCCCGCCTTCGTCGGACTCTTTAATGGTCTCCTTCGGCATTTCCCACTTTTCTGCAAGTGGCCATACCCTGAAGGCAATGTGCTCTTGGACCAAGTCCCTTGTCCCAATGAAAGAGCAGACTATGCCGAAGGCTCTTTGGCATTCCTCGGCTGCTTCGTCCATTTCAACCTTCGGCCTTCGAAGTCCGAAGCGTTGCCAGATGGGGCGCATAATGATACTCTTGACATTTTCCTGCGCAGTTAAGTCATTTTTTACATAGAACCATTCAGTCATCCAGGCTCCGGGCCATCTCTTCCAAAAGGTTGGCACAGGGCGGCTTGACCCGGAGCGGGCACCGAAGCTGTAACACCCAAAATTATTGTGATATTGTTCTTTTCCCCACGGCTTCGTCTCATATAACAGTTCATGAATGTTGCAAAAACTTTTAGCATTTGGTTTTAAACCTTGGCTTCTTGCAGCCCAGACAAACATCCCCATTCTTATGATAGCTTCAGGAGTAAGTTGATGAAGGTAGACTTGAAATGTTTTCAGTACCTCAATAACAAAGTTGCTCAGGGGGAATCGAAGCCCAGCCTTGAGAAAGCTTCGGAAGATTACAACTTCATCTTCTTCGGGGGTGGGAGAAGTCTTTTCTCCAGCGTCAGCCCTCACAATAGATATATCTCGAAAATACCGCCCCCTCATATTATCAATATGACTCTGCTTGATAGTGGTCTTCCCGAAAACCGTGTGACTTGGCCGCCATGGTCGATCTTCGGCCTCTTCTCCACCACTTTCTACATCATAGCTGTCGCTGTCATCAGTATCTTCGGACAAACCTTCGAGAATCTCTTTGGTGATTTTCTCTGTATTGGTCTCCGCCATCGCAATCAGGAACCCCAGATTCTTCTCTTCCTCGAGACTCAGCTTCGTATCAGCAGGAATCTTCTTACCTTCAGACATCTTCGGAAACGCTAAAAAACTGCTCTCGAGGCCGAAGCTTCAAAATCAAAAAGACCAGCAAATCTTAAAGCACAAGAGCTAAAAATTTAGTGGACCGAAGCAGATGGCAAGTATGCGTACCAAATGAGTTCGCGATGTGATCTTATTTATACGCCCAGGGCGTTGAAAATTGAAAGACCCCGCTTGTCAGTGAATGTTGCTATTCTAGCAAAGGGAAGGTGTTTTTTCGGACCTTCGGCTCAAGGCCTTCGTCCAAATCACAATCTGAATTTAATATTAAATTAATATTGCGAGGGGCTACTGTTGGGGGCCTTCGTCCTCCGAAGGTCCTCAAAAACATGATTTGACAATGTTTTCCAAGTGGATTATGTGAACAGGTATCTTCGGACTCAGAATTATGAACATAAAGCACGGTCAGGACGAAGACTGAACCAGACGAAGGACGAGCTGATTACCAAGCTCTACGAAGGTGCACAGCCGAAGCTGTGTGCAAGGAAGCTTCGTCGCGATAGCGGAAAGGGGAACCGACTTAAAGATGAAAAGACTACGTGGGCCTTGACAGATTTCCATAAGTCATTAACAAGTGTAATGGACATGGATGTAATTTTACGTGGGCTGCGTCCCGCGTCTATAAATAGATGAACAGTACTCCCGTACTGTTCACGCTGACTGGACATTGGCATTTGCGTCACGCTTGTACTTTTTACCTTCTCTCAAGGCCGAAGGTACATTTGTAATTTGTAATCATTTCTATTTTTCTGTGTTAATAAAATAGAAATGATTCTATGATTTACATTTCATGTTTTGTATGAATCCTTCGTTATTACTTGTTATATTTACGAAGGTATGTCTCTTGTGACTTTCGTCCGGAACTCATTATTCCCGAAGGGGAATAATGTTTGGAGGGACGAAAGGCTTTAACATTTAACACTTTTTATGTTGCCTTGTTCTTAATCCGAAGCATTTGAGAACAAGTCCCCAACACATACAAAGCACGAGTTTTTGCCACCGGATCAATTTCTTCGTTTTTCACAACGAACATGCCCAATCCACTACTTTAGGTCCAAAACTCATGTTTGGGGTGGTTTCGCGCAATTTCGTTGCCGCATGTCACCCATTCGAAAACGGGTGTCGGGGTGCATACAAAGCACGAGTTTTTGCCACCGGATCAATTTCTTTGTTTTTCGCAACGAACATGTCCAATCCACTACTTTAGGTCCAAAACACATGTTTGGGGTGGTTTCGCGCAATTTCGTTCCTGTACGTCACCCATTCCAAAAACGGGTGTCAGGGTGCATACAAAGCACGAGTTTTTGCCACTGAAACCATTTCTTCGTTTTTCGCAACGAACATGCCCAATCCACTACTTTAAGTCCAAAACTCATGTTTGGGGTGGTTTCACGCAATTTCGTTGCCACACGTCACCCATTCCGAAAACGGGTGTCGGGGTGCATACAAGCACGAGTTTTTGCCACCGGAACCATTTCTTCATTTTTCGCAACGAACATGCCCAATCCACTACTTTAGGTCCAAAACACATGTTTGGGGTGGTTTCGTGCAATTTCGTTGCGGCACATCACCCATTCCGAAAATGGGTGTCGGTGTGCATAGAAAGCACGAGTTTTTGGCACTGGAACCATTTCTTTGTTTTTCACAACGAACATGCCCAATCCACTACTTTAAGTAGAGATGGCAATGGGTACCCGAAACCCGAAACCCGATGGGTTTTTACCCCATTAGGGTACGGGTTTGGGTCAATTTTCATACCCATGGGTTTGTTAACGGGCATAAATCTATACCCGACGGGTTTATGGGTACGGGTTTGTTCCTATAGTACCCAAACCCGTGAACCCGTGGGTTTTTTAAACCCGACCAAACCTAGTGCATATTGTCATTTTATTTTATAAACGAACAACAAACTTGTTATTCCTTATTTACTTCCTAATTTTTATCAAATGGTGAATGTATAAGTAGTCGGTGAGAGTGTTGCTTGCTTGCTATTATAGTTTTTACTAGCGTTATATATGTGGTGGATGGATAACTTAGTGCAAGGTCACTTAATTATACAACTTATTATTTGAATTCCATTCTCTCTACTAATAATTTTGATACCAAATCATGAACTCGTTGTTCATCACATAAATTTTGGATCATGATCTCATTAATCATTACGATACTTATTGATTATAGGAAGAACAAGCATATCGGAGATAAAACCCGTGGGTAACCCGCGGGTACCCGCTAACCCGATGGGTACGGGTTTGGGCAAAATCTCAAACCCGTCATGGGTACGGGTTTTTTAATGGGCATAAATATTTTTCACGGGTACGGGTTTGGGACGGCAAAACCCAGCGGGTTTGTACACGTTGCCATCTCTAACTTTAAGTCCAAAACTCATGTTTGGAGTGGTTTCGCGCAATTTCGTTGACATACGTCACCCATTCCGAAAACGGGTGTCGGGGTGCATACAAGCACGAGTTTTTGCCACTAGATCAATTTCTTCGTTTTTCGCAACGAACATGCCCAATCCACTACTTTAGGTCCAAAACACATGTTTGGGGTGGTTTCGCGCAATTTCGTTGTCGCACGTCACCCATTCCGAAAACGGGTGTCGGGGGTGCATACAAGCACGAGTTTTTTGCCACCGGAACCATTTCTTCATTTTTCGCAACGAACATGCCCAATCCACTACTTTAGGTCCAAAACTCATGTTTGGGGTGGTTTCGCGCAATTTAGTTGCCGCACGTCACTCATTCCGAAAACGGGTGTCGCAGTGCATACAAAGCACGAGTTTTTGCCACCGGAACCATTTCTTTGTTTTCGCAACGAACATGCCCAATCCACTACTTTAGGTCCAAAACACATGTTTGGGGTGGTTTCGCGCAATTTAGTTGCCGCACGTCACTCATTCCGAAAACGGGTGTCGCAGTGCATACAAAGCACGAGTTTTTGCCACCGGAACCATTTCTTTGTTTTTCGCAACGAACATACCCAATCCACTACTTTAGGTCCAAAACACATGTTTGGGGTGGTTTCGCGCAATTTCGTTGCCGCACGTCACCCATTCCGAAAACGGGTGTCGGGGTGCATACAAGCACGAGTTTTTGCCACCGGAACAATTTCTTAGTTTCTCGCAACGAACATGCCCAATCCACTACTTTAGGTCCAAAACACATGTTTGGGGTGGTTTCACGCAATTTCGTTGCAGCACGTCACCCATTCCGAAAACGGGTGTCGGGGTGCATACAAGCACGAGTTTTTGCCACCAGAACCATTTCTCTGTTTTTCTCTACGAACATGCCCAATCCACTACTTTAGGTCCAAAACTCATGTTTGGGGTGGTTTTGCGCAATTTCGTTGCCGCAAGTCACCCATTCCGAAAACGGGTGTCGGGGTGCATACAAGCACGAGTTTTTGCCACCGAAACCATTTCTTCGTTTTTCGCAACTAACATGCCCAATCCACTACTTTAGGTCCAAAACTCATGTTTGGGGTGGTTTCGCACAATTTCGTTGCTGCACGTCACCCATTCTGAAAACGGGTGTCAGGGTGCATACAAAGCACGAGTTTTTGCCACCGGAACCATTTCTTCGTTTTTCGCAACGAACATGCCCAATCCAATAATTTAGGTCCAAAACTCATGTTTGGGGTGGTTTCGCGCAATTTCGTTGCCGCACGTCACCCATTCCGAAAATGGGTGTTGGGTTGCATTCAAAGCACGAGTTTTTCCCACCGGAACCATTTTTTCGTTTTTCGCAACGAACATGCCCAATCCACTAATTTAGGTCCAAAACTCATGTTTGGGGTGGTTTTGCGCAATTTCGTTGCCGCACGTCACCCATTCCGAAAACGGGTGTCGGGGTGCATACAAGCACGAGTTTTTTGCCACCGAAACCATTTCTTCGTTTTTCGCAACGAACATGCTGAATCCACTTCTTTAGGTGCAAAACTCATGTTTGGGGTGGTTTCGCGCAATTTCATTGCCGCACGTCACCCATTCCAAAAACGAGTGTCGGGGTGCATACAAGCACGAGTTTTTGCCACCGGAACCATTTCTTCGTTTTTCGCAACGAACATTCCCAATCCACTACTATAGGTCCAAAACTCATGTTTGACGTGGTTTCGCGCAATTTCGTTGCCGCATGTCATCCATTCCGAAAACGGGTGTTGGGGTGCATACAAAGCACGAGTTTTTGCCACAGGATCAATTTATTCGTTTTTCGCAACGGACATGCCCAATAAAAACACATGTTTGGGGTGATTTCGCGCAATTTCGTTGCCGCACGTCACCCATTCCAAAAACTGGTGTCGGGGTGCATACAAGCACGAGTTTTTGCCACCAGAACCATTTCTTCATTTTTTGCAACGAACATTCCCAATCCACTACTTTAGGTCCAAAACTCATGTTTGGGGTGGTTTCGCGCAATTTCATTGCCGCACGTCACCCATTCCGAAAACGGGTGTCGGGGTGCATACAAAGCACGAGTTTTTGCCACCAGATCAATTTCTTCGTTTTTCACAACGAACATGCCTAATCCACTACTTTAGGTCCAAAACTCATGTTTGGGGTGGTTTCGCACAATTTCGTTGCCGCACGTCACCCATTCAAAAACGGGTGTCGGGGTGCATACAAAGCACGAGTTTTTGCCACCGGAACCGTTTCTTCGTTTTTCGCAACGAACATGCCCAATCCACTAATTTAGGTCCAAAACTCATGTTTGGTTTGGTTTCTCGCAATTTCGTTGCCGCACGTCACCTCTTCCGAAAACAGGTGTCGGGTTGCATACAAAGCATGAGTTTTTGCCACCGGATCAATTTCTTTGTTTTTCACAACGAACATGCCCAATCCACTACTTTTGGTCCAAAACACATGTTTGGGGTGGTTTCGCGCAATTTCGTTGCCGCACGTCACCCATTCCAAAAATGGGTCTCGGGGTGCATACAAAGCACGAGTTTTTGCTACCGGATCAATTTCTTCGTTTTTCGCAACGAACATGCCCAATCCACTACTTTAGGTCCAAAACACATGTTTGGGGTGGTTTCGTGCAATTTCGTTGCTGCACGTCACCCATTCCAAAAACGGGTGTCAGGGTGCATACAAAGCACGAGTTTTTGCCACTAGAACCATTTCTTCGTTTTTTGCAACGAACATGCCCCAATTGACTACTATAAGTCCAAAACTCATGTTTGGGGTGGTTTCGCGCAATTTCGTTGACACACGTCACCCAATCCGAAAACGGGTGTCGGGGTGCATACAAGCACGAGTTTTTGCCACCGGAACCATTTCTTCGTTTTTCGAAATGAACATGCCGAATCCACTAATTTAGGTCCAAAACTCATGTTTGGGGTGGTTTCGCGCAATTTCGTTACCGCACGTCACCCATTGCAAAAATGGGTGTCGGGGCGCATACAAAGCAAGAGTTTTTGCCACCGGAACCATTTCTTTGTTTTTCGCAACGAACATGCCCAATCCACTACTTTAGATCCAAAACACATGTTTGGGGTGGTTTCGCGCAATTTCGTTGCCGCACGTCACCCATTCCGAAAACGGGTGTCGGGTGCATACAAGCACGAGTTTTTGCCACCGGAACCATTTCTTAGTTTTTCGCAACGAACATGCCCAAACTTTAGGTCCAAAACACAAGTTTGGGGTGGTTTCGCGCAATTTCGTTGCACCGAAAACGGGTGTCAGGGTGCATACAAGCACGAGTTTTTGCCACCGGAACCATTTCTTCGTTTTTCGCAACGAACATGCCCAATCCACTACTTTAGGTCCAAAACTCTTGTTTGGAGTGGTTTCACGCAACTTCGTTGCCGCACGTCACCCATTCCGAAAACGGGTGTCGGGGTGCATACAAAGCATGAGTTTTTGCCACCGGAACCATTTCTTCGTTTTTCGCAACGAACATGCCCAATGTGTACTTTAGGTCCAAAACTCATGTTTGGGGTGGTTTCGCGCAATTTCGTTGCCGCACGTCACCCATTCCGAAAACGGTTGTCAGGGTGCATACAAGCACGAGTTTTTGCCACCGGAACCATTTCTTCGTTTCTCGCAACGAACATGCCCAATCCACTACTTTAGGTCCAAAACTTATGTTTGGGGTGGTTTCGCACAATTTCGTTGCCGCACGTCACCCATTCTAAAAATGGGTGTCGGGGTGCATACAAATCACGTGTTTTTGCCACCGTAACCAATTCTTCGTTTTTCGCAACGAACATGCCCAATCCACTAATTTAGGTCCAAAACACATGTTTGGGGTGGCTTCGCGCAATTTCGTTGCCGCACGTCACACGTTCCGAAAACGGGTGTCGGGGTGCACACAAAGCATGAGTTTTTGCCACCAGAACCATTTCTTCGTTTTTCGCAACGAACATGCCCAATACACTACTTTAGGTCCAAAACACATGTTTGGGGTGGTTTCGCGCAATTTCGTTGTCGCACGTCACCCATTTCGAAAACGGGTGCCGGGGTGCATACAAGCACGAGTTTTTGCCACCAGAACCATTTCTTCGTTTTTCGCAACGAACATGCCCAATCCACTACTTTAGGTCCAAAACTCATGTTTGGGGTGGTTTCGCGCAATTTCGTTGCCGCACGTCACACATTCCGAAACGGGTGTCGGGGTGCATACAAGCACGAGTTTTTGCCACCGGAACCATTTCATCGTTTTTCGCAACGAACATGCCCAATCCACTACTTTAGGTCTAAAACTCATGTTTGGGGTGGTTTCGCGCAATTTCGTTGCCGCACGTCACCCATTCCGAAAACGGGTGTCGGGGTGCATACAAAGCATGAGTTTTTGCCACCGAAACCATTTCTTCATTTTTCACAACGAACATGCCCAATACACTACTTTAGGTCCAAAACTCATGTTTTGGGTGGTTTCTCGCAATTTCGTTGCTGAACGTCACCCATTCCGAAAACGGGTGTGAGGGTGCATACAAGCACAAGTTTTTGCCACCGGAACCATTTCTTCGTTTTTCACAACGAACATGCCCAATCCACTACTTTAGGTCCAAAACACATGTTTGGGGTGGTTTCGCGCAATTTCGTTGCAGCACGTCACACGTTCCAAAAACGGGTGTGGGGGTGCATACAAAGCACGAGTTTTTGCCACTGCAACCATTTCTTTGTTTTTCGCAACGAACATGCCCAATCCACTACTCTAAGTCCAAAACTCATGTTTGGGGTGGTTTCACGCAATTTCGTTGCCACACGTCACCCATTCCGAAAATGGGTGTTGGGGTACATACAAGCACGAGTTTTTGCCACTCAAACCATTTCTTCGTTTTTCGCAACGAAAATGCCCAATCCATTACTTTAGGTCCAAAACACATGTTTGGGGTGGTTTCGCGCAATTTCGTTGCCGCACGTCACCTATTCCGAAAATGGGTGTCGGGGTGCATACAAAGCACGAGTTTTGCCACTGGAACCATTTCTTAGTTTTTCGCAACGAACATGCCCAATCCACTACTTTAGGTCCAAAACACATGTTTGGGGTGGTTTTGCGCAATTTCGTTGCACCGAAAACGGGTGTCGGGGTGCATACAAGCACGAGTTTTTGCCACCGGAACCATTTCTTCGTTTTTCGCAACGAACATGCCCAATCCACTACTTTAGGTCCAAAACTCATGTTTGGGGTGGTTTCCCGCAATTTCGTTGCCGCACGTCACCCATTCCGAAAACGGGTGTCGGGGTGCATACAAAGCATGAGTTTTTGCCACCGGAACCATTTCTTCGTTTTTCGCAACGAACATGCCCAATACACTACTTTAGGTCCAAAACTCATGTTTGAGGTGGTTTCGCGCAATTTCGTTGCCGCACGTCAGCCATTCCGAAAACGGTTGTCGGGGTGCATACAAGCACGAGTTTTTGCCACCGGAACCATTTCTTCGTTTCTCGCAACGAACATGCCCAATCCACTACTTTAGGTCCAAAACTCATGTTTGGGGAGGTTTCGCACAATTTCGTTGCCGCACGTCACCCATTCTTAAAACGGGTGTCGGGGTGCATACAAATCACGTGTTTTTGCCACCGGAACCATTTCTTCGTTTTTCGCAACGAACATGCCCAATCCACTACTTTAGGTCCAAAACACATGTTTGGGGTGGTTTCGCGCAATTTCGTTGCCGCACGTCACACGTTTCGAAAACGGGTGTCGGGGTGCATACAAAGCATGAGTTTTTGCCACCAGAACCATTTCTTCGTTTTTCGCAACGAACATGCCCAATACACTACTTTAGGTCCAAAACACATGTTTGGGGTGGTTTCGTGCAATTTCGTTGTCGCACGTCACCCATTCCGAAAACGGGTGCCGAGGTGCATACAAGCACGAGTTTTTGCCACAGAACCATTTCTTCGTTTTTCGCAACGAACATGCCCAATCCACTACTTTAGGTCCAAAACTCATGTTTGGGGTGGTTTCGCACAATTTCGTTGCCGCACGTCACCCATTCCGAAAACGGGTGTCGGGGTGTATACAAGCACGAGTTTTTGCCACCGGAACCATTTCATCGTTTTTCGCAACGAACATGCCCAATCCACTACTTTAGGTCTAAAACTCATGTTTGGGGTGGTTTCGCGCAATTTCGTTGCAGCACGTCACCCATTCCGAAAACGGGTGTCGGGGTGCATACAAAGCATGAGTTTTTGCCACCGAAACCATTTCTTCGTTTTTCACAACGAACATGCCCAATTCACTACTTTAGGTCCAAAACTCATGTTTGGTGTGGTTTCGCGCAATTTCGTTGCTGCACGTCACCCATTCCGAAAACGGGTGTCGGGGGTGCATACAAGCACAAGTTTTTGCCACCAGAACCATTTCTTCGTTTTTCACAACGAACATGCCCAATCCACTACTTTAGGTCCAAAACTCATGTTTGGGGTGGTTTCGCGCAATTTCGTTGTGGCACGTCACCCATTCTGAAAACGGGTGTCGGGGTGCATACAAATCACGTGTTTTTGCCACCGGAACCATTTCTTCGTTTCTCGCAACGAACATGCCCAATCCACTACTTTAGGTCCAAAACACATGTTTGGGGTGCTTTCGCGCAATTTCGTTGCCGCACGTCACACGTTCCAAAAACGGGTGTGGGGGTGCATACAAAGCACGAGTTTTTGCCACTGGAACCATTTCTTTGTTTTTCGCAACGAACATGCCCAATCCACTACTTTAAGTCCAAAACTCATGTTTGGGGTGGTTTCAAGCAATTTCGTTGCCACACGTCACCCATTCCGAAAATGGGTGTTGGGGTACATACAAGCACGAGTTTTTGCCACTCGAACCATTTCTTCGTTTTTCGCAACGAAAATGCCCAATCCATTACTTTAGGTCCAAAACACATGTTTAGGGTGGTTTCGCGCAATTTCGTTGCCGCACGTCACCTATTCCGAAAATGGGTGTCGGGGTGCATACAAAGCACGAGTTTTGCCACTGGAACCATTTCTTAGTTTTTCGCAACGAACATGCCCAATCCACTACTTTAGGTCCAAAACACATGTTTGGGGTGGTTTTGCGCAATTTCGTTGCACCGAAAACGGGTGTCGGGGTGCATACAAGCACGAGTTTTTGCCACCGGAACCATTTCTTCGTTTTTCGCAACGAACATGCCCAATCCACTACTTTAGGTCCAAAACTCATGTTTGGGGTGGTTTCACGCAATTTCGTTGCCGCACGTCACCCATTCCGAAAACGGGTGTCGGGGTGCATACAAAGCTTGAGTTTTTGCCACCGGAACCATTTCTTCGTTTTTCGCAACGAACATGCCCAATACACTACTTTAGGTCCAAAACTCATGTTTGGAATGGTTTCGCGCAATTTCGTTGCCGCACGTCACCCATTCCGAAAACGGTTGTCGGGGTGCATACAAGCACGAGTTTTTGCCACCAGAACCATTTCTTCGTTTCTCGCAACGAACATGCCCAATCCACTACTTTAGGTCCAAAACTCATGTTTGGGGTGGTTTCGCACAATTTCGTTGCCGCACGTCACCCATTCTGAAAACAGGTGTCGGGGTGCATACAAATCACGTGTTTTTGCCACCGGAACCATTTCTTCGTTTTTCGCAACGAACATGCCCAATCCACTACTTTAGGTCCAAAACACATGTTTGGGGTGGTTTCCCGCAATTTCGTTGCCGCACATCACACGTTCCGAAAACGGGTGTCGGGGTGCATACAAAGCATGAGTTTTTGCCACCAGAACCCTTTCTTCGTTTTTTTGCAACGAACATGCCCAACACACTACTTTAGGTCCAAAACACATGTTTGGGGTGGTTTCGCGCAATTTCGTTGTCGCACGTTGATGTAGCTGAGGTGCCCGATCTTTCGGCGAGTAGAGATAATTCCGATTTGGCGGAAGATGACCCTTGCGATCCGACTACGACGAGCAAGCCCGAGGCGCCAATGCAATCGCTGAACCAACTCCCTGTGGTTACCGACCTTGCTGATGCGAGATCGGCCTGATCACGAAGATCGTTTCCTGTGCGCAATCGAAGAACGAACAAGAAAAAGATGCGAGCAATCTAATCTATTACTCGAGGGTGGAGTTCTGAATACACGAAGACAGCGCAGATTTGCACGTGCTCGAGAGTAGCTAAAGCTAGATCTAAAACAAAACTCAAGAAATAAAGGAGGCGCAGCTCCTGGATAAATAGAGAGGGGGCGCAGCCCCTAGGGGCGGCCAACCCTAGGTCGTCCATTATGGGCCGCAGTTGGGCTGGTCGTCTATTCTTCCGGGCCTTCGTTCTTTAACAGCATGATGTAGTTCAATTCTCTTGCACGGGCCCGAGTCACTGGCCTAGGTGGAAGGGGTGGCGCCTGGGCTGGTGAAGATGGCGCCTGGGCTGGAGAAGGTGCTGCTGGTGTAGATGTGCTCGTGTTGGTGTTGATGTCCTCATCATCCTCCCCTTCTTGAACTGAAGTCGTCCTCGACGGCAACTCCTCGTCTTCTCCCGCATACGGTTTCAAATCTGCAACATTAAAACTAGTGGAAACACCAAACTCCGCAGGCAGGTCAAGGGTATAAGCATTATCATTAATTTTGGTTAGTATCTTAAAAGGACCAGCAGCACGAGGCATCAATTTAGAACGGCGCAAAGTAGGAAAACGATCCTTTCTCAAATGCAACCAAACCATATCACCAGGTTCAAAAGTAACTAGTTTCCGGCCTTTACTACCAGTAATCTGATATTTAGCATTAGCAGCAGCAATGTTTTGTTGAGTTTGTTCATGGAGATTAATCATTTGTTCAACATGTGCAAGAGCATCTATGTGTGGGGCGTCCGCAGCATCAAGCGAAAACAAAGCAATAGGCGCCCTAGGAATGTAACCATAAACAATTTGAAAAGGGCACATCTTTGTAGAAGAATGGGTTGCATGATTATAAGCAAACTCAACATGAGGCAAGCAATCCTCCCAACGTTTCAAATTTTTGTCTAAAACAGCCCTAAGCATGGTAGACAAAGTTCGATTAACTACCTCAGTTTGACCATCAGTCTAAGGGTGACAAGTGGTGCTAAATAGCAATTTAGTTCCCAATTTATTCCACAGAGATCTCCAAAAATGACTCAAAAACTTAGCATCACGATCCGAGACTATTGTATTGGGAATACCGTGCAAACGAATAATCTCTCTAAAAAACAATTCAGCAACATTGCTAGCATCATCAGTCTTATGACAAGGTATGAAATGAGCCATTTTGGAGAATCGATCAACAACCACAAAAATGCTATCCCTCCCCTTCTTAGTTCTAGGCAATCCCAAAACAAAATCCATCGAAATATCAATCCAAGGGGAAGTAGGAACAGGCAAAGGCATATACAAACCATGGTTGTTCAACCGTGACTTAGCTTTCTGACAAGTAGTGCAGCGTGCAACAAGGCGCTCAACATCAGCGCGCATCCGAGGCCAAAAAAAGTGGGCAGCCAACACCTCATGTGTCTTGTAGACGCCAAAGTGCCCCATGAGACCGCCTCCATGTGCTTCCTGTAACAACAAAAGACGAACCGAGCTAGCTGGAACACACAGCTTGTTAGCGCGAAACAGGAACCCATCCTGTATGTGAAATTTGCCCCATGGTTTCCCATTAATACAATGGCCGAAAGCATCTTTAAAATCAGCATCATCAACATATTGATCTTTCACAGTGTGCAAACCAAAGATTTTAAAATCTAACTGTGACAGCATGGTATAGCGACGAGACAAAGCATCAGCAATAACATTGTCCTTCCCGTTCTTGTGTTTAATAATGTAAGGAAAGGACTCAATGTATTCTACCCATTTAGCATGACGACGGTTCAGATTTGTTTGGGTACGAATATGTTTTAAAGCCTCATGATCAGAATGGATTATAAACTCACGATGCCAAAGATAGTGCTGCCATGTATGCAAAGTGCGCACTAAAGCGTAAAGCTCCTTATCATAAGTAGAATATTTCAGACTAGCACCGCTTAATTTTTCACTAAAATAAGCAACTGGTTTTCCTTCTTGTAACAAAACAGCACCTAGCCCAATACCGCTAGCATCGCATTCAAGCTCAAACACTTTATTAAAATCAGGCAATTGCAATAGGGGAGCTTGGGTTAACTTATCTTTCAAAGTGTTGAACGCTTCCTCCTGGGAATCACTCCAAGCAAATGGCACATCTTTCTTTGTAAGCTCATGTAGAGGCGCTGCAATGGAGCTAAAATCACGAACAAATCTGCGGTAGAAACCAGCAAGTCCAAGAAAGCTCCGAATTTGTGTGACCGTCGTCGGTGTAGGCCACTCCCGAATGGCAGCAATCTTGCTACTATCCACCTCAATGCCCTGTGGAGTAACAACATAACCAAGAAACGAGACACGTCATGTACAAAAGATGCATTTTTCCATGTTAGCAAATAACTGGGCAGCACGCAATGCATCAAAAACAGCACTTAAATGTTCCAAATGCTCTTTCTTAGATTTGCTGTAAATAAGAATATCATCAAAATAAACAACCACAAACAATCCTATGAAGGGCCTTAGAACTTCATTCATCACTCGCATAAAAGTGCTGGGAGCATTAGTCAATCCAAACGGCATAACCAACCATTCATATAAACCAAATTTCGTTTTAAAAGCCGTTTTCCATTCATCACCCAGTTTCATTCTAATCTGGTGGTAACCACTACGCAAATCAATCTTAGTGAAAATAATGGCACCACTAAGCTCATCTAGCATATCATCAAGGCATGGTATAGGATATCGATAACGAATAGTGATGTTATTAATAGCACGACAGTCTACACACATACGCCATGACCCATCTTTCTTGGGAACAAGTAACACAGGAACAGAGCAATGGCTAAGAGACTCACGAATGTATCCCTTGTCAAGCAACGCCTGTACCTGCCGCTGAATCTCCTTCGTCTCATCTGGATTTGTACGGTACGGTGCGCGGTTCGGAAGCTGTGCGCCGGGAATGAGGTCGATCTGGTGCTCAATGCCACGAAGTGGTGGGAGACCCGGTGGTAAGTCCTTGGGAAAAACATCAGCGTACTCCTGCAAAAGGTTAGCAACCATAGGGGGAATAGCCAAAGATGGTGCATCATCAAGTGAAATGAGGACACTAGAGCATATAAGTGCATAGCATGGCAAATGAGCACCGTGTAGATCATCAAAATCAGCACGTGTAGCAAGTAAAACAGGAGCCTTCAACTTGATTTCAGAAGAAACAGAGGGCGATGGATCAAGTTGTTTAGCAGTTATAGCAGCTCGGGCAAGATCATCTTTAACAATTTGTTCAGGTGTCATTGGATGTATAATTATTTTCTGACCCTTAAAAATGAAAGAATAATGATTCGAACGACCATGATGCAAGCTATCAGTATCATATTGCCAAGGTCGACCAAGTAACAAAGAGCATGCTTCCATGGGAATAACATCACAATCAACAAAATCAGAATAAGCACCCACAGAGAAAGGAACGCGCACGGAACGTGTGATTTTTATTTTACCGCCATCATTAAGCCATTGAATGTGATATGGGTTTGGATGCTTACGAGTGGGTAACGATAACTTTTCGACCAGCATGGTACTCGCCAAGTTGTTGCAACTGCCGCTGTCGATAATGATGCGAATTGACCGCTCCTGCACAACACCCTTTGTATGGAACAGAGTGTGTCGCTGATTCTTCTCGGGCAAAGCGACCTGTGTACTGAGAACACGCTGCACAACAAGACTTTCATACCTATCAGCGTCGCCCGGGTTGACATGTACCTCCGCCTTAGCTGCATGGTCAGTGGCAAGTAGTGCATGTTCAATTTCTTCAGAATCACTAGCGGAAGAGTACTCACCATCGTCACGAATGAGCAAAGTGCGCTTGTTTGGGCAGTCCCGAATCACATGGCCAAATCCTCTACAGCGATGACACTGAATATCCCGTGTACGACCTGTGGGTGGGGCAGTGCTGGCTGGTTTGGTTGTCTTCTCGCGTGGAGTAGTGGTGGATGTGGATGGCGCAGGGGGAACTGGTGCTGAGGTGGATGTCGAGCTTCGTCCTACAAAACGGTTAGAATATGGCTTCGAGCGGCGTCCCTGCACTTCACGTTCAGCTTTACAAGCATATTCAAATAAAGTAGTCATATCATAATATTCCTTATAATCAAGTATATCTTGGATTTCGCGGTTTAAACCACCACGAAAACGTGCCATAGCAGCGTCGTTGTCCTCTAATATCCCACAACGAATCATACCTTTTTGTAACTCCTGGAAATAGTCCTCAACAGATTGAGAACCTTGCTGAAAACGCTGCATTTTATTAAGCAAATCACGAGCATAATACGAAGGCACAAATCGATGTCGCATCGCAGCTTTCAACTGATCCCAAGTGGTTGGAATGGTAGTGGGATGTTTTATTTTAAACTCACGCCACCAAATTAAAGCAAAATCAGTAAATTCACTAATAGCAGCTTTAACCTGAGAATGTGCAGCAATATCATGGCATGAAAATTTTTGTTCAACCTCTAACTCCCAATCAAGATATGCAGCAGGATCATATTTGCCATTAAAAGGTGGAATTTGAAATTTAATCTTAGAAAATAAGTCATTAGGGGGATGACGAACCACACGGCGTGCACGACCACGGCGATCTCCATCTTCCCACTCAGTGTCACCGCCGTAGTCCTGCTCCATCTTTGTGGTCAACGCATCAAGGCGTGCCAGGATGGTGTCGAGTGTGGTGCGAGTCGCCGTTTGAGCAAGGTCAAGCTGGTTGAAACGCTCGGTCGTCGAAGTGACCGTTGAATCAAGCCATTCATGCATCGTCCTAATGTCATCAGCAAGTCCATCAACTTGTCCCCTTACTTCCATCAACTGGGCATCCACCATGTCGTGTGCTCCTGCCATAGTTAGCGCAAACACCAAAACACCAAAAGAAGAAGAAAAAAAACAAAAACAAAAAACAGGGGTGTACTGCTCACAAGGCGCTCACACTAGTGCTGTTATCAAATTCTTATCCGTTCTTACCAAGCCACAGTGGTGAACTGCAACCAACAGGTGGAACCGGTGAAAGATTGGATGAGCGATTGCCTGGAGAAACAGAAACCTGCTCGTCGTAGAAATATGTGGAGTTTTGGGTAGGCTGCACTCAAGTCAATGATTAGCACAATCAAACAATAATGCAAAGTTGAATTATAGTGCAGAACACGAAACTATATTGCTGGCCACAAGTGCAAAAGACGGATGGAACTAGCAGAATGGCAGTACCGTAAATATTGTACTAGCGAGGCCACTAGTAGGAATCACAAGTGATTTTTGTTTTTCTTTTTTGTATGATTTTTTTGATATTTTTCTCAGCACAAGAAGCAACAAAATAGGAGCTAGACGAAGTTTCACCTAAAACAGAGATCAGATGTGGCCTACAGAAAATCAGGAAGTTCTCTGAAAAGCGTGCGAGAACTTTGACGAATTTTTTTCTTTATTTTCCTGAATTTTTTTGACAATTTTGTCGAAACCCAAACAGACCGAAGGTGAGTTTGGCCGGCCTCAGAATGGTGTCAACTAGCTCCTGTAAAAATTTCAGATTTTTTGGACACCCGAGCGAAAAGTTATGCCCGGTTTAAGGAAGGTACCTCAAGTTATGTATTCAAACGACCGGGATGAAACAACCGTATCCTTTCTCCTTCGTTGTTTTTTGTTTCTGTTTTTTTTTGACGTAACCGAAGGAGAAAAACAAGGAAACGATGTTGACTCGGTTTGTTGTTTTTTTTTCTGTTTTTTTTTTCGTAACCGAAGGAGAAAAACAAGGAAACGGCCGTTGACTCGGTTTGTTTTTTCTGTTTTTTTTTTGACGTAACCGAAGGAGAAAAACAAGGAAACGATGTTGACTCGGTTTGTGGCGTGATCAAAGGGGAGATGGTGGCCGCGCTAGGGTTTGAATGGTGGAAGAACACAATGCAACCAGCAACAAATGACGCGAAAGCACACAAATTCAACAATGCAGATTATTGAAAGAAAGTGCGAGGCTCAAAAGGGTGTTGGGATAAGGTCTAACCTGAATTTTTATGTGGTTTTGTGGACTGTAGGAAAAAAAACACTCGATAAACTCACCGATCAACCTGGAAATCTGATACCAATTGATGTAGCTGAGGTGCCCGATCTTTCGGCGAGTAGAGATAATTCCGATTTGGCGGAAGATGACCCTTGCGATCCGACTACGACGAGCAAGCCCGAGGCGCCAATGCAATCGCTGAACCAACTCCCTATGGTTACCGACCTTGCTGATGCGAGATCAGCCTGATCACGAAGATCGTTTCCTGTGCGCAATCGAAGAACGAACAAGAAAAAGATGCGAGCAATCTAATCTATTACTCGAGGGTGGAGTTCTGAATACACGAAGACAGCGCAGATTTGCGCGTGCTCGAGAGTAGCTAAAGCTAGATCTAAAACAAAACTCAAGAAATAAAGGAGGCGCAGCCCCTAGGGGCGGCCAACCCTAGGTCGTCCATTATGGGCCGCAGTTGGGCTGGTCGTCTATTCTTCCGGGCCTTCGTTCTTTAACAGCATGATGTAGTTCAATTCTCTTGCACGGGCCCGAGTCACTGGCCCAGGTGGAAGGGGTGGCGCCTGGGCTGGTGAAGATGGCGCCTGGGCTGGAGAAGGTGCTGCTGGTCTAGATGTGCTCGTGTTGGTGTTGATGTCCTCATCACACGTCACCCATTCCGAAAATGGGTGTCGGGTGCATACAAGCACGAGTTTTTGCCACCAGAACCATTTCTTCGTTTTTCGCAACGAACATGCCCAATCCACTACTTTAGGTCCAAAACTCATGTTTGGGGTGGTTTCGCGCAATTTCGTTGCCGCACGTCACCCATTCCGAAAATGGGTGTCGGGGTGCATACAAGCACGAGTTTTTGCCACCGGAACCATTTCATCGTTTTTCGCAACGAACATGCACAATCCACTACTTTAGGTCTAAAACTCATGTTTGGGGTGGTTTCGCGCAATTTCGTTGCCGCACGTCACCCATTGCGAAATGGGTGTCGGGTTGCATACAAAGCAAGAGTATTTGCCACCGGATCAATTTCCTTGTTTTTTGCAACGAACATGCCCAATCCACTACTTTAGGTCCAAAACTCATGTTTGGGGTGGTTTCGCGCAATTTCGTTGCGGCACGTCACCCATTCTGAAAACGGGTGTCGGGGTGCATACAAATCACGTGTTTTTTGCCACCGGAACCATTTCTTCGTTTTTCGCAACGAACATGCCCAATCCACTACTTTAGGTGCAAAACACATGTTTGGGGTGGTTTCGCGCAATTTCGTTGCCGCACGTCACACGTTCCAAAAACGGGTGTGGGGGTGCATACAAAGCACGAGTTTTTGCCACTGGAACCATTTCTTTGTTTTTCGCAACGAACATGCCCAATCCACTACTTTAAGTCCAAATCTCATGTTTGGGGTGGTTTCACGCAATTTCGTTGCCACACGTCACCCATTCCGAAAATGGGTGTTGGGGTACATACAAGCACGAGTTTTTGCCACTCGAACCATTTCTTCGTTTTTCGCAACGAAAATGCCCAATCCATTACTTTAGGACCAAAACACATGTTTGGGGTGGTTTCGCGCAATTTCGTTGCCGCACGTCACCTATTCCGAAAATGGGTGTCGGGGTGCATACAAAGCACGAGTTTTGCCACTGGAACCATTTCTTAGTTTTTCGCAACGAACATGCCCAATCCACTACTTTAGGTCCAAAACACATGTTTGGGGCGGTTTTGCGCAATTTCGTTGCACCGAAAACGGGTGTCGGGGTGCGTACAAGCACGAGTTTTTGCCACCGGAACCATTTCTTCGTTTTTCGCAACGAACATGCCCAATCCACTACTTTAGGTCCAAAACTCATGTTTGGGGTGGTTTCACGCAATTTCGTTGCCGCACGTCACCCATTCCGAAAACGGGTGTCGGGGTGCATACAAAGCATGAGTTTTTGCCACCGGAACCATTTCTTCGTTTTTCGCAACGAACATGCTCAATCCACTAATTTAGGTCCAAAACTAATGTTTGGGGTGGTTTCGCGCAATTTCGTTGCCACACGTCACCCATTCCGAAAACGGGTGTCGGGGTGCATACAAGCACGAGTTTTTGCCACCGGAACCATTTCTTCGTTTTTTGCAACGAACATGCCCAATCCACTACATTAGGTCCAAAACTCATGTTTGGGGTGGTTTCGCGCAATTTCGTTGCCACACGTCACTCAATCCGAAAACGGGTGTCGCGGTGCATACAAAGCACGAGTTTTTGCCACAGGAACCGTTTCTTCGTTTTTCGCAACGATCATGCCCAATCCACTACTTTAGGTCCAAAACACAAGTTTGGGGTCGTTTCGCGCATTTTCGTTGCCGGACTCACCCATTCCGAAAACGGATGTCGGGGTGCATACAAAGCATGAGTTTTTGCCACCGGAACCATTTCTTCATTTTTCACAACGAACACGCCCAATCCACTACTTTAGGTCCAAAACTCATGTTTGGGGTGGTTTCGCGCAATTTCGTTGCCGCACGTCACCCATTCCGAAATCGGGGTGCATACAAAGCACGATTTCTTGCCACCGGAACCATTTCTTCATTTATCGCAACGAACATGCCCAGTCCACTACTTTAGGTCCAAAACTCATGTTTGGGGTGGTTTCGCGCAATTTCGTTGCCGCACGTCACCCATTCCGAAAATGGGTGTCGGGCTGCATTCAAAGCACGAGTTTTTGCCACTGGAACCATTTCTTCGTTTTTCGCAACGAACATGCCCAATCCACTACTTTAAGTCCAAAACTCATGTTTGGGGTGGTTTCGCGCAATTTCATTGCCACACGTCACCCATTCCGATAACGGGTGTCGTGGTGCATACAAGCACGAGTTTTTGCCACCGGAACCATTTCTTCGTTTTTCGCAACGAACATGCCCAATCCACTAATTTAGGTCCAAAACTCATGTTTGGGGTGGTTTCGCGCAATTTCGTTGCCGCACGTCACCCATTGCGAAATGGGTGTCGGGTTGCATACAAAGCAAGAGTATTTGCCACCGGATCAATTTCCTTGTTTTTTGCAACGAACATGCCCAATCCACTACTTTAGGTCCAAAACACATGTTTGGGGTGGTTTCGCGCAATTTCGTTGCCGCACGTCACCCATTCCGAAAACGGGTGTCGGGGGTGCATACAAGCACGAGTTTTTTGCCACCGGAACCATTTCTTCGTTTTTCGCAACGAACATGCCCAATCCACTACTTTAGGTCCAAAACTCATGTTTGGGGTGGTTTCGCGCAATTTCGTTGCCGCATGCAAAAAACGGGTGTTGGGGTGCGTACAAAGCTTGAGTTTTGGCACCGGAACCATTTCTTCGTTTTTTGCAACGAACATGCCCAATCCACTACTTTAGGTCCAGAACTCATGTTTGGGGTGGTTTCACGCAATTTCGTTGCAGCATGTCACCCATTCCGAAAACGGGTGCCGGGGTGCATACAAGCACGAGTTTTTGCCACTGGAACCATTTCTTCGTTTTTCGCAACGAACATGCCCAATCCACTAATTTAGGTCCAAAACTCATGTTTGGGGTGGTTTCGCGTAATTTCGTTGCCACACGTCACCCATTCCGAAAACGGGTGTCGGGGTGCATACAAGCACGAGTTTTTGCCACCGGAACCATTTCTTCGTTTTTCGCAACGAACATGCCCAATCCACTACATTAGGTCCAAAACTCATGTTTGGGGTGGTTTCACGCAATTTCGTTGCCACACGTCACTCAATCCGAAAACGGATGTCGCGGTGCATACACAGCATGAGTTTTTGGCCACCGGAACCATTTCTTCGTTTTTTCGCAACGAACATGCCCAATCCACTACTTTAGGTCCAAAACACAAGTTTGGGGTCGTTTCGCGCATTTTCGTTGCCGGACGTCACCCATTCCGAAAACGGGTGTCGGGGTGCATACAAAGCATGAGTTTTTGCCACCGAAACCATTTCTTCATTTTTCACAACGAACATGCCCAATCCACTACTTTAGGTCCAAAACTCATGTTTGGGGGGCAATTTCGTTGCCGCGCGTCACCCATTCCGAAAACGGGTGTCGGGGTGCATACAAAGCACGATTTTTTGCCACCGGAACCATTTCTTCGTTTTTCGCAACGAACATGCCCAGTCCACTACTTTAGGTCCAAAACTCATGTTTGGGGTGGTTTCGCGCAATTTCGTTGCCGCACGTCACCCATTCCGAAAATGGGTGTCGGGTTGCATTCAAAGCACGAGTTTTTGCCACTGGAACCATTTCTTCGTTTTTCGCAACGAACATGCCCAATCCACTACTTTAAGTCCAAAACTCATGTTTGGGGTGGTTTCACGCAATTTCATTGCCACACGTCACCCATTCCGATAATGGGTGTCGGGGTGCATACAAGCACGAGTTTTAGCCACCGGAACCATTTCTTCGTTTTTCGCAACGAACATGCCCAATCCACTAATTTAGGTCCAAAACTCATGTTTGGGGTGGTTTCGCGCAATTTCGTTGCCGCACGTCACCCATTGCGATATGGGTGTCGGGTTGCATACAAAGCAAGAGTATTTGCCACCGGATCAATTTCCTCGTTTTTTGCAACGAACATGCCCAATCCACTACTTTAGGTCTAAAACACATGTTTGGGGTGGTTTCGCGCAATTTCGTTGCCGCACGTCACCCATTCCGAAAACGGGTGTCGGGGGTGCATACAAGCACGAGTTTTTTGCCACCGGAACCATTTCTTCGTTTTTCGCAACGAACATGCCCAATCCACTACTTTAGGTCCAAAACTCATGTTTGGGGTGGTTTCGCGCAATTTCGTTGCCGCATGCGAAAAACGGGTGTCGGGGTCCGTACAAAGCATGAGTTTTGGCACCGGAACCATTTCTTCGTTTTTTGCAACGAACATGCCCAATCCACTACTTTAGGTCCAAAACTCATGTTTGGGGTGGTTTCGCGCAATTTCGTTGCCGCACGTCACCCATTCCGAAAACGGGTGTCGGGGTGCATACAAGCACGAGTTTTTGCCAGCGGAACCATTTCTTCGTTTTTTGCAACGAACATGCCCAATCCACTGATTTAGGTCCAAAACTCATGTTTGGGGTGGTTTCGCGTAATTTCGTTGCCACACGTCACCCATTCCGAAAAGGGTGTCGGGGTGCATACAAGCACGAGTTTTTGCCACCGGAACCATTTCTTCATTTTTCGCAACGAACATGCCCAATCCACTACATTAGGTCCAAAACTCATGTTTGGGGTGGTTTCGCGCAATTTCGTTGCCACACGTCACTCAATCCGAAAACGGTTGTCGCGGTGCATACAAAGCACGAGTTTTTGCCACCGGAAACATTTCTTCGTTTTTCGCAACGAACATGCCCAATCCACTACTTTAGGTCCAAAACACAAGTTTGGGGTCATTTCGCGCAATTTCGTTGCTGGACGTCACCCATTCCGAAAACGGGTATCGGGGTGCATACAAAGCATGAGTTTTTGCCACCGGAACCATTTCTTCATTTTTCACAACGAACATGCCCAATCCACTACTTTAGGTCCAAAACTCATGTTTGGGGTGGTTTCACGCAATTTCGTTGCCGCACGTCACCCATTCCGAAAACAGGTGTCGGGGTGCATACAAAGCACGATTTTTTGCCACCGGGACTGATGAGGACATCACTATGAGTACGACTACTCCAGCAGCACCTCCACATCAAGCGCCACTTCCTTCATTAGCTGGGCCAATCACTCGGGCCCATGCCAGAGATCTTAACTTCGTCATGCTACTGAAGAATGAGGGCCCAGAAGAATAGACGACCAGCCCAACTGCGGCCCATAGTGGACGACCTAGGGTTGGCCGCCCCTAGGGGCTGCGCCCCCCTCTCTCTATTTATATAGGAGCTGTGCCTCCTTTGTTCGGCGAGTTTTGTTTTAGATCTAGATTTAGCTACCCTAGAACACGCACAAATACGTGCTGTCCTCTGTGATTCAGAACTCCACCTCGAGTGATATTAAGATTGCTCGCATCTTTTTCTTGTTCGTTCTTCGATTGCGCACAGGAAACGATCTTCGTGATCAGGCCGATCTCGCAGCAGCAAGGTCGGTAACCATTGGGAGTTGGTTCAGCGATTGCATTGGCGCTTCGGGTTCGCTCGTCGTAGTCGGATCGTGAGGGTCTACTTCCACCAAATCGGAATTATCTCCACTCACCGAAAGATTGGGCACTCCAGCTCTATCAAGTGGTATCAGATTTCCAGGTTGATCGGTGAGTTTATCGAGTTTTTTTCCTACAGTCCACAAAACCACATAAAAATTCAGTTTAGACCTTATCCCAGCACCCCTTTGAGCCTCGCACTTTCTTTCAATAATCTGCATTGTTGAATTTGTGTGCTTTCGCGTCACTTGTTGCTGGTTGCATTGTGTTCTTCCACCATTCAAACCCTAGCGCCGCCACCATCTCCCGTTTGATCACGCCACAAACCGAGTCAACATCGTTTCCTTGTTTTTCTCCTTCGGTTACATAAAAAAACAGAAAAAACAAACCGAGTCAACGGCCGTTTCCTTGTTTTTCTCCTTCGGTTACGAAAAAAAACAGAAAAAAAACAAACCGAGTCAACGACCGCTTCCTTGTTTTTCTCCTTCGGTTACGTAAAAAAACAGAAACAAAAAAAAATAGAAAACGAAGGAGAAATGATACGGTTGTTTCATCCCGGTCGTTTTAAAACATAACTTAAGGTACCTTCCTTAAATTGGGCATAACTTTTCGCTCGGGCGTCCAAAAAATCTGAAATTTTTACAGGAGCTTGTTGACACCATTCTGAGGCCGGCCAAACTGGTCTGTTTGGGTTTCGACAAAATTGTCAAAAAATTCAGGAAAATAAAGAAAAAAATTCATCAAAGTTCTCGCACGCTTTTTAGAGACCTTCCTGATTTTCTGTAGACCACATCTGAACTCTATTTTAGGTGAAACTTCGTGTAGCTCCTAGTTTGTTGCTCCTTGTGCTGAGAAAAATATCAAAAAAATCATACAAAAAAGAAAAACAAAATCACCTGTGATTCCTACTAGTGCCTTTTTGGCCTCGCTAGTACAATATTTACGGTACTGCCATTCTGCTAGTTCCATCCATCCTTTGCACTTGTGGCCAGCAATATAGTTTCGTGTTTTGCACTATAATTCAACTTTGCATTATTGTTTGATCGTGCTAATCCTTGACTTGAGTGCAGCCTACCCAAAACTCCACATATTTCTACGACGAGAAGGTTTCTGTTTCGCCAAGCAATCGCTCATCCAATCTTTCACCGGTTCCACCTGTTGGTTGCAGTTCAACACTGTGGCTTGGTAAGAACGGATAAGAACTTGATAACAGCACTAGTGTGAGCGCCTTGTGAGCAGTACACCCTGTTTTTGTCGTTGGTTTTGGTGTTTGCGCTAACTATGGCAGGAGCACACGACACGGTGGATGCCCAGTTGCTGGAAGTAAGGGGACAAGTTGATGGACTTGCTGCTGACATTAGGACGATGCATGAATGGCTTGATTCAACGGTCACTTCGACAACCGAGCGTTTCAACCAGCTTGACCTTGCTCAAACGGCGACTCGCACCACACTCGACACCATCCTGGCACGCCTTGATACGTTGACCACAAAGATGGAGCAGGACTACGGCGGTGACACTGAGTGGGACGATGGAGATCGCCGTGGTCGTGCACGCCGTGTGGTTCGTCATCCCCCTAATGACTTATTTTCTAAGATTAAATTTAAAATTCCACCTTTTAATGGAAAATATGATCCTGCTGCATATCTTGATTGGGAGTTAGAGGTTGAACAAAAATTTTCATGCCATGATATTGCTGCACATTCTCAGGTTAAAGCTGCTATTAGTGAATTTACTGATTTTGCTTTAATTTGGTGGCGTGAGTTTAAAATAAAACATCCCACTACCATTCCAACCACTTGGGATCAGTTGAAAGCTGCGATGCGACATCGATTTGTGCCTTCGTATTATGCTCGTGATTTGCTTAATAAAATGCAGCGTTTTCAGCAAGGTTCTCAATCTATTGAGGACTATTTCCAGGAGTTACAAAAAGGTATGATTCGTTGTGGGATATTGGAGGACAACGACGCTGCTATGGCACGTTTTCGTGGTGGTTTAAACCGCGAAATCCAAGATATACTTGATTATAAGGAATATTATGATATGACTACTTTATTTGAATATGCTTCCAAAGCTGAACGTGAAGTGCAGGGACGCCGCTCGAAGCCATATTCTAACCCTTTTGCAGGACGAAGCTCGACATCCACCTTAGCACCAGTTCCCCCTGCGCCATCCACATCCACCACTACTCCACGCGAGAAGACGACCAAACCAGCCAGCACTGCCCCACCCACAGGTCGTACACGGGATATTCAGTGTCATCGCTGTAGAGGATTTGACCATGTGATTCGAGACTGCCCAAACAAGCGCACTTTGCTCATTCGTGACGATGGTGAGTACTCTTCCGCTTGTGATTCTGAAGAAATTGAACATGCACTACTTGCCACTGACCATGCAGCTAAGGCGGAGGTACATGTCAACCCGGGCGACGCTGATAGGTATGAAAGTCTTGTTGTGCAGCGTGTTCTTAGTACACAGGTCGCTTTGCCCGAGAAGAATCAGCGACACACTCTGTTCCATACAAAGGGTGTTGTGCAGGAGCGGTCAATTCGCATCATTATCGACAGTGGCAGTTGCAACAATTTGGCGAGTACCATGCTGGTCGAAAAGTTATCGTTACCCACTCGTAAGCATCCAAACCCATATCACATTCAATGGCTTAATGATGGTGGTAAAATAAAAATCACACGTTCCGTGCGCGTTCCTTTCTCCATGGGTGCTTATTCTGATTTTGTTGATTGTGATGTTATTCCCATGGAAACATGCTCTTTGTTACTTGGTCGACCTTGGCAATATGATACTGATAGCTTGCATCATGGTCGTTCGAATCATTATTCTTTCATTTTTAAGGGTCAGAAAATAATTATACATCCAATGACACCTGAACAAATTGTTAAAGATGATCTTGCCCGAGCTGCTATAACTGCTAAACAACTTGATCCATCGCCCTCTATTCCTTCTGAAATCAAGTTGAAGGCTCCTGTTTTACTTGCTACACGTGCTGATTTTGATGATCTACACGGTGCTCATTTGCCATGCTATGCACTTGTATGCTCTAGTGTCCTCATTTCACTTGATGATGCACCATCTTTGGCTATTCCCCCTATGGTTGCTAACCTTTTGCAGGAGTACGCTGATGTCTTTCCCAAAGACTTACCACCGGGTCTCCCACCACTTCGTGGCATTGAGCACCAGATCGACCTCATCCCCGGCGCACAGCTTCCAAACCGCGCACCGTACCGTACAAATCCGGATGAGACGAAGGAGATTCAGCGCCAGGTACAGGCGTTGCTTGATAAGGGATACATTTGTGAGTCTCTTAGCCCTTGCTCTGTTCCTGTGTTACTTGTTCCCAAGAAAGATGGGTCATGGCGTATGTGTGTAGACTGTCGTGCTATTAATAACATCACCATTCGTTATCGATATCCTATACCACGCCTTGATGATATGCTAGATGAGCTTAGTGGTGCCATTATTTTCACTAAGATTGATTTGCGTAGTGGTTACCACCAGATTAGAATGAAACTGGGTGATGAATGGAAAACGACTTTTAAAACGAAATTTGGTTTATATGAATTGTTGGTTATGCCGTTTGGATTGACTAATGCTCCCAGCACTTTTATGCGAGTGATGAATGAAGTTCTGAGGCCCTTCATAGGATTGTTTGTGGTTGTTTATTTTGATGATATCCTTATTTACAGCAAATCTAAGAAATAGCATTTGGAACATTTAAGTGTTGTTTTTGATGCATTGCGTGCTGCCCAGTTATTTGCTAACATGAAAAAATGCATCTTTTGCACACGACGTGTCTCGTTTCTTGGTTATGTTGTTACTCCACAGGGCATTGAGGTGGATAGCAGCAAGATTGCTGCCATTCGGGAGTGGCCTACACCGACGACGGTCACACAAATTCGGAGCTTTCTTGGACTTGCCGGTTTCTACCGCAGATTTGTTCGTGATTTTAGCTCCATTGCAGCGCCTCTACATGAGCTTACAAAGAAAGATGTGTCGTTTGCTTGGAGTGATTTGCAGGAGGAAGCGTTCAGCACTTTGAAAGATAAGTTAACCCAAGCTCCCCTATTGCAATTGCCTGATTTTAATAAAGTGTTTGAGCTTGAATGCGATGCTAGCGGTATTGGGCTAGGTGCTGTTTTGTTACAAGAAGGAAAACCAGTTGCTTATTTTAGTGAAAAATTAAGCGGTGCTAGTCTGAAATATTCTACTTATGATAAGGAGCTTTACACGTTAGTGCGCACTTTGCATACATGGCAGCACTATCTTTGGCATCGTGAGTTCATAATTCATTCTGATCATGAGGCTTTAAAACATATTCGTACCCAAACAAATCTGAACCGTCGCCATGCTAAATGGGTAGAATTCATTGAGTCTTTTCCTTACATTATTAAACACAAGAACGGGAAGGACAATGTTATTGCTGATGCTTTGTCTCGTCGCTATACCTTGCTGTCACAGTTAGATTTTAAAATCTTTGGTTTGCACACTGTGAAAGATCAATATGTTGACGATGCTGATTTTAAAGATGCTTTCGGCCATTGTATTAATGGGAAACCATGGGGCAAATTTCACATGCAGGATGGGTTCCTGTTTCGCGCTAACAAGCTGTGTGTTCCAGCTAGCTCCGTTCGTCTTTTGTTGTTACAGGAAGCGCATGGAGGCGGTCTCATGGGGCACTTTGGCGTCTACAAGACACATGAGGTGTTGGCTGCCCACTTCTTTTGGCCTCGGATGTGCGCTGATGTTGAGCGCCTTGTTGCACGCTGCACTACTTGTCAGAAAGCTAAGTCACGGTTGAACAACCATGGTTTGTATATGCCTTTGTCTGTTCCTACTTCCCCTTGGATTGATATTTCGATGGATTTTGTTTTGGGATTGCCTAGAACTAAGAAGGGGAGGGATAGCATTTTTGTGGTTGTTGATCGATTCTCCAAAATGGTTCATTTCATACCTTGTCATAAGACTGATGATGCTAGCAATGTTGCTGAATTGTTTTTTAGAGAGATTATTCGTTTGCACGGTATTCCCAATACAATAGTCTCGGATCGTGATGCTAAGTTTCTCAGTCATTTTTGGAGATCTCTGTGGAATAAATTGGGAACTAAATTGCTGTTTAGCACCACTTGTCACCCTCAGACTGATGGTCAAACTGAGGTAGTTAATCGAACTTTGTCTACCATGCTTAGGGCTGTTTTAGACAAAAATTTGAAACGTTGGGAGGATTGCTTGTTTCATGTTGAGTTTGCTTATAATCATGCAACACATTCTTCTACAAAGATGTGCCCTTTTCAAATTGTTTATGGTTACATTCCTAGGGCGCCTATTGCTTTGTTTTCGCTTGATGCTGCGGACGACCCACACATAGATGCTGTTGCACATGTTGAACAAATGATTAACCTCCATGAACAAACTCAACAAAACATTGCTGCTACTAATGCAAAAAATCAGGTTGCTGGTAGTAAAGGAAGAAAACTTGTTACTTTTGAGCCAAGTGATATGGTTTGGTTGCACTTGAGAAAGGATCGGTTTCCTACTTTGCACCGTTCTAAATTAATGCCTCGTGCTGCTGGTCCTTTTAAGGTGCTAACAAAGATTAATGATAATGCTTATATCCTTGACCTACTTGCGGAATTTGGTGTTTCCACTAGTTTTAATGTTGCAGATTTGAATCCATATATGGCCGAGGATGAGGAGTTGCCGTCGAGGATGACTTCACTTCAAGAAGGGGAGGATGATGAGGACATCACTATGAGTACGACTACACCAGCAGCACCTCCACATCAAGCGCCACTTCCTTCATTAGCTGGGCCAATCACTCGGGCCTGTGCCAGAGATCTTAACTTCGTCATGCTACTAAAGAATGAGGGCCCAGAAGAATAGACGACTAGCCCAACTGCGGCCCATAGTGGACGACCTAGGGTTGGCCGCCCCTAGGGGCTGCGCCCCCTCTCTCTATTTATATAGGAGCTGCGCCTCCTTTGTTCGGCGAGTTTTGTTTTAGATCTAGCTTTAGCTACCCTAGAACACGCACAAATACGTGCTGTCCTCTATGATTCAGAACTCCACCTCGAGTGATATTAAGATTGCTCGCATCTTTTTCTTGTTCGTTCTTCGATTGCGCACAGGAAATGATCTTCGTGATCAGGTCGATCTCGCAACAGCAAGGTCGGTAACCATTGGGAGTTGGTTCAGCGATTGCATTGGCGCTTCGGGTTCGCTCGTCGTAGTCGGATCGTGAGGGTCTACTTCCACCAAATCGGAATTATCTCCACTCACCGAAAGATCGGGCACTCCAGCTCAATCAGGAACCATTTCTTCGTTTTTCGCAACGAATATGCCCAGTCCACTACTTTAGGTCCAAAACTCATGTTTGGGGTGGTTTCGCGCAATTTCGTTGCCGCACGTCACCCATTCCGAAAATGGGTGTCGGGTTGCATTCAAAGCACGAGTTTTTGCCACTGGAACCATTTCTTCATTTTTCGCAACGAACATGCCCAATCCACTACTTTAAGTCCAAAACTCATGTTTGGGTTGTTTCGCGCAATTTCATTGCCACACGTCACCCATTCCGATAACGGGTGTCGGGGTGCATACAAGCACGAGTTTTTGCCACCGAAACCATTTCTTTGTTTTTCGAAACGAACATGCCCAATCCACTAATTTAGGTCCAAAACACATGTTCGGGGTGGTTTCGCGCAATTTCGTTGCCGCACGTCACCCATTGCGAAAATGGGTGTCGGGGTGCATACAAAGCAAGAGTATTTGCCACCGGATCAATTTCTCCTTTTTGCAACGAACATGCCCAATCCACTACTTTAGGTCCAAAACACATGTTTGGGGTGGTTTCGCGCAATTTTGTTGCCGCACGTCACCCATTCCGAAAACGGGTGTCGGGGGTGCATACAAGCACGAGTTTTTTGCCACTGGAACCATTTCTTCGTTTTTCGCAACGAACATGCCCAATCCACTACTTTAGGTCCAAAACTCATGTTGGGGGTGGTTTCGCGCAATTTCGTTGCCGCATGCCAAAACGGGTGTCGGGGTGCGTACAAAGCATGAGTTTTGGCACCGGAACCATTTCTTAGTTTTTTGCAACGAACATGCCCAATCCACTACTTTAGATCCAAAACTCATGTTTGGGGTGGTTTCGCGCAAATTCGTTGCCGCACGTCACCCATTCCGAAAACGGGTGTCGAGGTGCATACAAAGCACGAGTTTTTGCCACCGGAACCATTTCTTCGTTTTTCGCAACGAACATGCCCAATCCACTGCTTTAGGTCCAAAACTCATGTTTGGGGTAGTTTCGCGCAATTTCGCACGTCACTCATTCCGAAAACGGGTGTCGGGGTGCATACAAAGCACGAGTTTTTGCCACCGTAACCATTTGTTCGTTTTTCGCAACGAACATGCCCAATCCACTACTTTAGGTCCAAAACTCATGTTTGGGGTGGTTTCGCGCAATTTCGTTGCCGCACGTCACTCATTCTGAAAACGGATGTCGCAGTGCATACAAAGCACGAGTTTTTGCAACTGGAACCATTTCTTCGTTTTTTGCAACGAACATGCCCAATCCACTACTTTAGGTCCAAAACTCATGTTTGGGGTGGTTTCGTGCAATTTCGTTGCCTCACGTCACCCATTCCGAAAATGGGTGTCGGGGTGCATATAAGCACGAGTTTTTGCCACCGGAACCATTTCTTCGTTTTCGCAACGAACATGCCCAATCCACTACTTTAGGTCCAAAACTCATGTTTGGGGTGGTTTCACGCAATTTCGTTGCCGCACGTCACCTATTCCGAAAACGGGTGTCGGGTTGCATACAAGCACGAGTTTTTGCCACCGGAACCATTTCTTCGTTTTTCGCAACGAACATTCACAATCCACTACTTTAGGTCCAAAACACATGTTTGGGGTGGTTTCGCGCAATTTCGTTGCCGCACGTCACCCATTCCGAAAACGGGTGTCGGGATGCATACAATCACGAGTTTTTGCCACCGAAACCATTTCTTCGTTTTTTGCAACGAACATGCCCAATCCACTACTTTAGGTCCAAAACTAATGTTTGGGGTGGTTTCGCGCAAATTCGTTGCCGCACGTCACCCATTCCGAAAACGGGTGTCGGGTGCATACAAAGCACGAGTTTTTGCCACCGGAACCATTTCATCGTTTTTCGCAACGAACATGCCCAATCCACTACTTTAGGTCCAAAACTCATGTTTGGGGTGGTTTCGCGCAATTTCGCACGTCACTCATTCCGAAAATGGGTGTTGGGTTGCATTCAAAGCACGAGTTTTTGCCACCATAACCATTTGTTTGTTTTTCGCAACGAACATGCCCAATCCACTACTTTAGGTCCAAAACTCATGTTTGGGGTGGTTTCGCGCAATTTCGTTGCCGCACGTCACTCATTCTGAAAACGGGTGTCGCAGTGCATACAAAGCATGAGTTTTTGCAACCGGAACCATTTCTTCGTTTTTTGCAACGAATATGCCCAATCCACTACTTTTGTCCAAAACACATGTTTGGGGTGGTTTCGTGCAATTTCGTTGCCGCACGTCACCCATTCCGAAAATGGGTGTCGGGGTGCATACAAGCACGAGTTTTTGCCACCGGAACCATTTCTTCGTTTTCGCAACGAACATGCCCAATCCACTACTTTAGGTCCAAAACTCATGTTTGGGGTGGTTTTACACAATTTTGTTGCCGCACGTCACCTATTCCGAAAACGGGTGTCGGGTTGCATACAAGCACGAGTTTTTGCCACCGGAACTATTTCTTCGTTTTTCGCAACGAACATTCACAATCCACTACTTTAGGTCCAAAACACATGTTTGGGGTGGTTTCGCGCAATTTCGTTGCCGCACGTCACCCATTCCGAAAACGGGTGTCAAGGTGCATACAATCACGAGTTTTTGCCACCGGAACCATTTTTTCGTTTTTTCGCAACGAACATGCCCAATCCACTACTTTAGGTCCAAAACTAATGTTTGGGGTGGTTTCGTGCAAATTCGTTGCCGCACGTCACCCATTCCGAAAACGGGTGTTGGGGTGCATACAAAGCACGAGTTTTTGCCACCGGAACCATTTCTTCGTTTTTCGCAACGAACATGCCCAATCGACTACTTTAGGTCCAAAACTCATGTTTGGGGTGGTTTCGCGCAATTTCGCACGTCACTCATTCCGAAAACGGGTGTCGGGGTGCATACAAAGCACGAGTTTTTGCCACTGGAACCATTTCTTCGTTTTTCGCAACAAACATGCCCAATCCACTACTTTAGGTCCAAAACTCATGTTTGGGGTGGTTTCGCGCAATTTCGTTGCCGCACGTCACTCATTCCGAAAATGGGTGTTGGGTTGCATTCAAAGCACGAATTTTTGCCACTGTAACCATTTGTTCGTTTTTCGCAACGAACATGCCCAATCCACTACTTTAGGTCCAAAACTCAGGTCCAAAACTCATGTTTGGGGTGGTTTCGCGCAATTTCGTTGCCGCACGTCACTCATTCCGAAAATGGGTGTTGGGTTGCATTCAAAGCACGAATTTTTGCCACTGTAACCATTTGTTCGTTTTTTGCAACGAACATGCCCAATCCACTACTTTAGGTCCAAAACTCATGTTTGGGGTGGTTTCGCGCAATTTCGTTGCCGCACGTCACTCATTCCGAAAACGGGTGTCGTAGTGCATACAAAGCACGAGTTTTTGCAACCGGAACCATTTCTTCGTTTTATGCAACGAACATGCCCAATCCACTACTTTAGGTCCAAAACACATGTTTGGGGTGGTTTTGCGCAATTTCGTTGCCGCACGTCACCCATTCCGAAAATGGGTGTCGGGGTGCATACAAGCACGAGTTTTTGCCACCGGAATCATTTCTTCGTTTTCGCAACGAACATGCCCAATCCACTACTTTAGGTCCAAAACTCATGTTTGTGGTGGTTTCACGCAATTTCGTTGCCGCACGTCACCTATTCCGAAAACGGGTGTCGGGGTGCATACAAGCACGAGTTTTTGCCACCGGAACCATTTCTTCGTTTTTCGCAACGAACAGTCACAATCCACTACTTTAGGTCCAAAACACAAGTTTGGGGTGGTTTCGCGCAATTTCGTTGCCGCACGTCACCCATTCCGAAAACGGGTGTCGGGGTGCATACAATCACGAGTTTTTGCCACCGGAACCATTTCTTCGTTTTTCGCAACGAACATGCCCAATCCACTACTTTAGGTCCAAAACTAATGTTTGGGGTGGTTTCGCGCAAATTCGTTGCCGCACGTCACCCATTCCGAAAACGGGTGTCGGGGTGCATACAAATCACGAGTTTTGCCACCAGAACCATTTCTTCGTTTTTCACAACGAACATGCCCAATCCACTACTTTAGGTCCAAAACTCGTGTTTGGGGTGGTTTCGCGCAATTTCGTTGCCGCACGTCACCCATTCCGAAAACTGGTGTTATGGTGCATACAAGCACGAGTTTTTGCCACCGGTACCATTTCTTCGTTTTTCGCAACGAACATGCCCAATCCACTACTTTAGGTCCAAAACTCATGTTCGGGGTGGTTTCGCGCAATTTCGTTGCCGCACGTCACCCATTCCGAAAACGGGTGTCGGGGTGCATACAAAGCACGAGTTTTTGCCACCGGAACCATTTCTTCGTTTTTCGCAACGAACATGCCCAATCCACTACTTTAGGTCCAAAACTCATGTTTGGGGTGGTTTCGCGCAATTTCGTTGCCGCACGTCACTCATTTCGAAAATGGGTGTTGGGTTACATTCAAAGCACGAATTTTTGCCACCGTAACCATTTGTTCGTTTTTCGCAACGAACATGATATAGCTGAGGTGCCCGATCTTTCGGCGAGTAGAGATAATTCCGATTTGGCGGAAGATGACCCTTGTGATCCGACTATGGCGAGCAAGCCCGAGGCGCCAATGCAATCGCTGAACCAACTCCCTGTGGTTACCGACCTTGCTGATGCGAGATCGGCTTGATCACGAAGATCGTTTCCTCTGCGCAATCGAAGAACGAACAAGAAAAAGATGCGAGCAATCTAATCTATTACTCGAGGGTGGAGTTCTGAATACACGAAGACAGCGCAGATTTGCGCGTGTTCGAGAGTAGCTAAAGCTAACGTAAAACAAAACTCAAAAACAAAGGAGGCGCAGCTCCTGGATAAATAGAGAGGGGCGCAGCCCCTAGGGGCGGCCAACCCTAGGTCGTCCACTATGGGCCGCAGTTGGGCTGGTCGTCTATTCTTCTGGGCCCTCATTCTTCAGTAGCATGACGAAGTTAAGATCTCTGGCACGGGCCCGAGTGATTGGCCCAGCTAATGAAGGAAGTTGATGTAGCTGAGGTACCCGATCTTTCGGCGAGTAGAGATAATTCCGATTTGGCGGAAGATGACCCTTGCGATCCGATTACGACGAGCAAGCCCGAGGCGCCAATGCAATCGTTGAACCAACTCCCTGTGGTTACCGACCTTGCTGATGCGAGATCGGCCTGATCACGAAGATCGTTTCCTCTGCGCAATCGAAGAACGAACAAGGAAAAGATGCGAGCAATCTAATCTATTACTCGAGGGTGGAGTTCTGAATACACGAAGACAGCGCAAATTTGCGCGTGTTCGAGAGTAGCTAAGGCTAACGTAAAACAAAACTCGAAAATAAAGGAGACGCAGCTCCTGGATAAATAGAGGGGGCACAGCCCCTAGGGGCGGCCAACCCTAGGTGGTCCACTATAGGCCGCAGTTGGGCTGGTCGTCTATTCTTCTGGGCCCTCATTCTTCAGTAGCATGACGAAGTTAAGATCTCTGGCACGGGCCCGAGTGATTGGCCCAGCTAATGAAGGAAGTGGCGCTTGATGTGGAGGTGCTGCTGGTGTAGTCGTACTCATAGTGATGTCCTCATCAGAAGTGGCGCTTGATGTGGAGGTGCTGCTGGTGTAGTCGTACTCATAGTGATGTCCTCATCATCCTCCCCTTCTTGAAGTGAAGTCGTCCTCGACGACAACTCCTCTTCCTCAGCCATATATGGTTTCAAATCTGTAACATTAAAACTAGTGGAAACACCAAATTCCGCAGGCAGGTCAAGGATATAAGCATTATCATTAATCTTTGTTAGCACCTTAAAAGGACCAGCAGCACGAGGCATTAATTTAGAACGACGCAAAGTAGGAAACCGATCCTTTCTCAAGTGCAACCAAACCATATCACCTGGCTCAAAAGTAACATGTTTTCTTCCTTTACTACCAGCAACCTGATTTTTTGCATTAGTAGCAGCAATGTTCTGTTTCGTTTGTTCATGTATGGTAATCATTTGTTCAACATGTGCAGCAGCATCTACATGTGGGGCGTTCGCAGCATTAAGTGAAATCAAATCAATAGGTGCCCTAGGGATGTAACCATAAACAATCTGGAAAGGGCACATCTTTGTAGAAGAATGCGTGGCATGATTGTAAGCAAATTCAACATGAGGCAAGCAATCCTCCCAACGTCTCAAATTCTTGTCTAAAACAGCCCTAAGCATGGTAGATAAAGTTCTATTAACTACCTCAGTTTGTCTATCAGTCTGAGGGTGACAAGTAGTGCTAAACAACATTTTAGTTCCCAATTTATTCCAAAGAGATCTCCAAAAATAGCTTAGAAACTTAGCATCGCGATCAGAGAATATTGTTTTTGGAATACCATGTAAACGAATAATTTCTCTAAAGAACAATTCAGCAACAATGCTAGCATCATCAGTTTTATGACAAGGTATAAAGTGAGCCATTTTAGAGAATCTATCAACAACCACAAAAATACTATCCCTCCCCTTCTTAGTTCTAGGCAAGCCCAAAACAAAGTCCATAGAGATATCAACCAAGGAGAAGAAGGGACAGGCAAAGGCATATCCAAACCATGGTTGTTCAACCGTGACTTAGCTTTCTGACAAGTAGTGCAGCGTGCAACAAGGCGCTCAACATCAGCGCGCATCCGAGGCCAAAAGAAGTGGGCAGCCAACACCTCATGCGTTTTGTAGACGCCAAAATGCCCCATGAGACAGCCTCCATGCGCTTCCTGTAACAACAAAAGACGAACCGAGCTAGCTGGAACACACAGCTTGTTAGCGCGAAACAGGAACCCATCTTGTATGTGAAATTTGCCCCATGGTGATGTGCACCCGTTGGGTGATTGCCTGATCTTTCGATGAGAGGGTGTGGAATAACTCGATTGGGGGAGGAGATGACGTTCACGGCCCGACTACAGCCTTCCAAAGACGCTGCGCCTTAGCAACCGATACACCACCTCCTATGGCTGTCACGATCTTGTGGAGCGTGACACCCTGGCCACTAGGGCACTCGTCCTGCAAGCAATCGAAGAACTAGCAAGAACAAGTAGAACAAGTACTGAATTACCAGATCTAAATGTAGGTTTCAAAATCAAACTCCAATATGGTGGGGTTCCGAAGACAAGAAGACGGGCGGCTGAACTAGCACGCGCGCTTACAAGCAAGTAGCGAGAGCTAAACTTGATCTAAACAAAACCCGCTGTTCTTGGTGGCGGCTAGGGGGTTTATAAACATGGGAGGACGACCACAAGGGTATTGGGGTTGTGCTGTAACCCTAGGATGCGTCCCTAATGGACCTAACTTGATACACGACCCATTGGGCCAAAATAGGGTGACGCAGCACCATGGGCAGAAAAGGCAGGAAATGTCTCGGTAAGAAAACAAAGATTACGGCGGCCTCAGAACAGATATGACTATAATTCCGGATCCATATGAAAGTAGACTTGATAAGCTTTCCATGTTGTGCTTGAACATTCCAATCCGAGCCCGCATCTGACCGTGGTGACCGTCACAAGTTGGTGTTCTTCTGCAGTCCGAATCCAGCATGTTCAAATCCTTTTCCCTTTCGGTCTTCTCCCTGGTTCCTAAGCAAAACAAGAGTGCACGGGTCTCCATGGTCTAAATATGATGGACATGAACTCAAGAGTGTAATCACCTGATGGTTGAGTTGACGAGCACGAGCGCGAGTAATGGGACCAGAAATTGGTACTTGTATTGGCATAGATGTATCAGTAGTGTGGATGTCTTCATCATTCTCCCCTTCTTGCATTTGAGTCGTCCTCGACTCAAGCTCAACTTCCTCTCCCAAGTAGGGCTTTAAATCTGCAATGTTAAATGTGGGGCTAACCCCAAAGTCTGCAGGCAGATCTAGCCTATATGCATTGTCGTTAATTTTCTCTAGCACTTTAAACGGTCCATCGGCTCGAGGCAACAATTTAGATTTTCGCAATTCAGGAAACCTTTCCTTTCTCAAATGCAACCAAACTAAATCTCCAGGTTCAAAATTTATTTCCTTTCTACCTTTATCACTAGCAAACTTATATCTAGCATTCATACGCTCTATGTTTTCTTTAGTAGTTTCATGCAGTTTTAACAACAATTCAGCACGCCTAGTAGCATCAAAATTTAGTTTTTTAGAAGATGGCAAAGGCATTAAATCAATAGGAGCATGAGGCAACAAACCATATACAATCTGAAATGGGCACATCTTTGTAGTAGAATGCAATGATCGATTATAAGCAAATTCAACATGAGGCAAACAGTCCTCCCACATCTTAATATTCTTCTTTAGAACTGCCCTTAACATAGTAGACAAAGTTCTATTCACAACTTCAGTTTGACCATCAGTTTGAGGATGACATGTAGTAGAAAATAAAAGCTTAGTCCCCAATTTTGCCCACAAAGTCCTCCAAAAATGACTAAGAAATTTAGCATCACGATCAGAAACGATTGTGTTGGGCACACCATGCAAGCGAACAATTTCACGAATGAACAAATCAGCAATATGAGTAGCATCGTCAGTTTTATGACATGGTATGAAATGTGCCATCTTAGAAAATCTATCAACAACCACAAACACACTATCACGTCCCTTCCTAGTCCTAGGCAATCCCAGCACAAAATCCATAGAAATATCTTCCCAAGGAGCACTAGGAACGGGTAGAGGCAAATACAAACCGTGTGGATTTAACCGTGACTTCGCCTTTTGACATGTCGTGCAACGAGCAACCAATCTCACCACATCTCTTCTCATCTTGGGCCAAAAGAAATGACCAGCAAGTATGTCCTCCGTTTTCTTTGCTCCAAAATGTCCCATTAAGCCACCTCCATGTGCTTCCTGTAACAACAACAAACGAACGGAGCTAGCTGGAATGCATAGCTTGTTAGCTCTAAACACAAAACCATCACTAACGATATATTTATTCCATCCTTTCCCATCTTTACAATGCAGCAACACATCTTTAAAATCAGCATCATGAACATATTGGTCTTTAATCGTCTCTAATCCAAAGATTTTGTAGTCAAGTTGATTCAGCAAAGTAAATCTCCTAGACAAAGCGTCAGCAATGATATTCTCTTTTCCTTTCTTGTGCTTAATAACATAAGTAACGATTCGATAAATTCAACCCACTTAGCATGTCTACGGTTCAGTTTTCCTTGACTACGAATATGTTTCAAAGATTCATGATCAGAATGAATAACAAACTCTTTGGGCCACAAATAATGCTGCCATGTTTCTAATGTTCGCACAAGAGCATATAATTCCTTATCATAAGTAGAATAATTTAGAACAGACCCACTCAATTTTTCACTAAAATATGCAACAGGTTTGCCTTCTTGTAACAAAACACCACCCAATCCAATTCCACTAGCATCACATTCAAGCTCAAAAGTCTTATTAAAATCGGGAAGTTGGAGGAGAGGTGCATGTGTCAACTTATCTTTCAGCATGTTGAAAGCATGCTCTTGTACTTTGCCCCAACTAAAATGCACTCCCTTCTTCGTAAGCTCATTCAAAGGTGCAGCAATGGTGCTAAAGTCCTTCACAAAACGGCGATAGAAGCCGGCAAGTCCTAGGAAACTCCGCACCTGTGTGATAGTCTTTGGCATAGGCCATCCATGTATCGCTTCTACCTTGGCTTGATCAACCTCAATTCCCTGTGGAGTCACAACATAACCAAGAAACGAAACTCGATCGGTGCAAAATGTGCATCTCGTAAAGCATTAAAAACAGCACGCATGTGATCAACATGTTCATCCATAGATTTGCTGTAGATCAATATGTCATCAAAGTATACTACCACAAATTTTCCAATGAAGGCACGCAAAACCTCGTTCATTAATCTCATGAAAGTGCTAGGTGCATTAGTTAACCCAAAAGGCATGACTAACCACTCATACAATCCGAACTTAGTTTTGAAAGCAGTTTTCCATTCATCTCCCAATTTCATACGAATCTGGTGGTACCCACTACGCAAATCAACTTTAGAAAAGACGATGGCACCACTCAATTCATCAAGCATATCATCTAAACGTGGAATAGGGTGTCGATACCGTATCGTGATATTATTAATAGCCCTACAATCAACACACATACGCCATGTTCCATCTTTTTTAGGCACTAAAATAACCGGAACAGCACACGGACTAAGAGACTCACGCACGTAACCTTTGTCGAGTAGTTCTTGCACTTGTCGCTGAATTTCTTTTGTTTCCTCTGGATTTGTCCTATATGGCGCACGATTCGGCAAAGATGCACTAGGAATAAGATCAATTTGGTGCTCAATCCCTCGTATAGGTGGCAGCCCCTCTGGTATCTCACTTGGAAATACATCAGAATACTCCTGCAAAATGTTAGTAATAACAGGAGGCAAAGAATGATGCATATCTTGAATTGAAATCAAAGCATCCTTGCATACCAAGGCGTAGGCAACAGTAGTGGAAGCAAATAATTCATTAACATCAATTTTTGTCGCAAGCAAGCAATGTCCTTTCAATTTTATCCCATCTTTGTTATTACCAACAGCTTTAATATTCTTGTTATTCTCAGTTTTAGCTTTGGTAGCTTTAGCAACATCATCACGCACAATAGCCTCAGGGGACATGAGAAGCAAAATAATTTTCTTATCATGGTGTATGAGAGAATATTGATTTGATCTACCATGATGCATACAATCTGAATCAAATTGCCATGGTCTACCTAGCAGAATATTACAAGCATCCATAGGCACAACATCACAGTCAACAACACCACGATATGAACCAATAGCAAAATTAATTCGTACCAGCTTGGTTACCTTGACCTTACCACTATTGTTAAGCCTTTGAATGTGATATGGATGCGGGTGCGGTTTGGTCGTAAGTGCAAGCTTCTCCACCATGTCGCTGCTAGCCAAGTTGTTGCAGCTACCTCCATCAATGATCAAACGACATGAACGCTCCTTAATGACACACTTTGTTTGAAACAACGTATGTCGCTGATTCTGCTCTGCCTTCTCCATTTGTGCACTAAGCACACGCTGAACAATGAAGCTTTCATAATGCTCTGCATCATCTGCACCAATCTGTTCTTCGGGTGGTTCCTTAGTGTCTGCATCATCAGCCGCAAGCAAAGCAAGTGTAGCTTCATCCAAATCACTAGCAGAGGAATACCCACCATCGTCTTTTACCACCAAAACACGCTGATTAGGACAATCACGCTGCACGTGTCCATAGCCCTTGCATCGATAACACAGAACATCTCTTGTTCTACCCGTGGAGGCTACTGAAGAGGCACTACCTGCTGGTTTCTGTGCAGATTTGGTTGCTGAATTTGTGGAAGATGCACGTGGTTTGTCGCCGGAGGAAGGCGGGGGTGCTGGTCGACTTGGCAAGGGAGTTGGTGCTGGTGTACGATCGGTCATGGACGTAGTCGTGCGCTGTTGCCATGGTGTAGATTTTCCTGCAGAAACATTAGACCTTGCACTAGCACGTCGTCCCTGCACTTCCCTTTCAGCTTTGCAAGCAAGATGAAACAATCGGGTTACATTAGCATAATCTTTATAAGCAAGGATGTCCTGAATTTCCCTATTTAACCCGCCCAAAAATCTAGCCATAGCAGATTCCTCACCCTCCTCTATGTTACAATGCAACATACCCATTTGTAATTTCTGATAATATTCTTCTACACTTTTAGTACCCTGTCTCAATTGTTGCAACTTGTTTAACATATCACGTGCATAATAAGAAGGAACAAATCTAGCCCTCATGACCCGTTTCAACGCATCCCAAGTTTGTGGCATGTTATTAGGATTCTTCTTACCATGTTCTATCCACCAAACAGAAGCAAATTCAGTAAACTCACTAGTAGCAGCTCTAACCCGCACATTCTCAGGAAATTCATGGCATGCAAACTTTTGATCAACCGCAATCTCCCAAGTAATGTAAGCATCAGGGTCATATTTACCATCAAAAGGAGGTATTTTAAATTTAACCTTACTAAAAGCATCATCATTACCATGTACCTCACGTCGGCGAAAACCACCCATACCTCTACGGTTAGTACGTAGTCGCCGGCGATTAGGTGCTTCTTGGTCATCTTGTTCAGTATCAGCAACATAGTCGTCCCAGTTACCTTCAGCGCCCTCATCACGCCCACCATTGATATTAGCATGCATCTCATCAAACCGCCTCAAGAGTGCCACAAGGCTCTTGTCAATATGAGCAACTGTCATTTCCACATTTGCAAGTTTGGTGTTTGTGTCGATCTGTGTGGCCTCCAATTGCCCCATCTTTTCATTCGTCACCTGCATGTCATTATCAAGACCTTCCGTGTGCGTCTTCACCAGCCTTACAAAGTGTTGTATGATACCCTTGGTGCGAGGAGAGTGTGGCATATTACGAGAAGCATCATCAACCTCCAATCCTGCCATGGTTAGACGAACAGAGGCAACAAGAAAAAAAACGTGAAGGAATGAAAACTCTACAACTATTAGGATGTAGCTACTGCAAGGCGCTCACTCTCAACCTGCCACACAAGCTCTTACCAATTCTTACCTTGCACAACAGGAGGGGTCAGCAACCAACAAGTCTGCAACCGTGGAATAAGTGTATCGGTGCCGCAGCAACAGGACCTGTCAAACTGTAGTCGAAATATGTAGAGTTGTAGGTGGGCTGAAGCAAGGAATACACTAGTACCACGTTAGTTACAAAAGCAAGCTGAATAATCGTTCAACGGTGGTACTGTGCTGGTCCTAGGCTAAACCATGCTAGAGACGTCAGCCTAGGCACAAAGGTAGTCACTGGAAAAGAACAACTAGCACAGCACAAAGAGAAACAACAGATTTAGAGATTTAGCCCCCTTCTTCTTCTTTTCCTTTTTTTTCTTTTCTATTCTTTTTTTTCTTCTTCTTCTTTTTTTTTGCAGGGGCCCAAACCCTTTTTTCACTATGACAACCCAAACAATAAAGATATTGCTAACAGCCCCTTTAAATCAGATTTAACAAATCTTGTTAATATAGAAAGTCCAGAAATCTCTACGATGATTGCGGAGCGCTCAGAATGAATTTTGAGACAAGGTTAGATCCGTTGGAAAGAAGATAAGATAAGCTTTCCAGAATATATTTAAACTTCCAAATCGGACATGAGATGTATCCGTGGTGGCAAAAACGAACCAGAGATGTTTATGGTGATGGTGGATCTCGTGGTGACCAAAACGTGGTAGAACTCAAAACTCTAAAGGAATAAACTAAGACCAGCAACTCGACACAACCGATGCAACCAAAAACTCAACAAGCCCTAGCTAAGTAGTACTAGTAAATGCTCAATGGTTTATAGGATTGCGGTAAAACTAATCTACTATTTTTTGGCTTTTTCTGGACTATAGGAGATAAGAAAACAGCGAAGAAAAGTAAATCTCTCACCGATAAACCTTGCTCTGATTACCAACTGATGTACACCCGTTGGGTGATTGCCTGATCTTTCGATGAGAGGGTGTGGAATAACTCGATTGGGGGAGGAGACGACGTTCATGGCCCGACTACAGCCTTCCAAAGACGCTGCGCCTTAGCAACCGATACACCACCTCCTATGGCTGTCACGATCTTGTGGAGCGTGACACCCTGGCCACTAGGGCACTCGTCCTGCAAGCAATCAAAGAACTAGCAAGAACAAGTAGAACAAGTACTGAATTACCAGATCTAAATGTAGGTTTCAAAATCAAACTCCAATATGGTGGTGTTCCGAAGACAAGAAGACGGGCGGCTGAACTAGCACGCGCGCTTACAAGCAAGTAGCGAGAGCTAAACTTGATCTAAACAAAACCCGCTGTTCTTGGTGGCGGCTAGGGGTTTTATAAACATGGGAGGATGACCACAAGGGTATTGGGGTCGTGCTGTAACCCTAGGATGCGTTTCTAATGGACCTAACTTGATACACGACCCATTGGGCCAAAATAGGGTGACGCAGCACCATGGGCAGAAAAGGCAGGAAATGTCTCGGTAAGAAAACAAAGATTACGGCGGCCTCAGAACAGATATGACTATAATTCCGGATCCATATGAAAGGAGACTTGATAAGCTTTCCATGTGGTGCTTGAACATTCCAATCCGAGCCTGCATCTGACCGTGGTGACCGTCACAAGTTGGTGTTCTTCTGCAGTCCGAATCCAGCATGTTCAAATCCTTTTCCCTTTCGGTCTTCTCCCTGGTTCCTAAGCAAAACAAGAGTGCACGGATCTCCATGGTCTAAATATGATGGACATGAACTCAAGAGTGTAATCACCTGATGGTTGAGTTGACAAGCACGAGCGCGAGTAATGGGACCAGAAATTGGTACTTGTATTGGCATAGATGTATCAGTAGTGTGGATGTCTTCATCACATGGTATCCCATTAATACAATGGCCGAAAGCGTCTTTGAAATCAGCATCGTTGATGAGGACATTGCTGCCATTGATACAACCACACATCACTTCACCATTCGTAGCTAATCAGGGACCAATGACACGAGCTTGTGCACGTAAACTTAATTATAAGGTGAACTCGTTTCTTGCTGCTGAAGCTAATTCTTCTTTAAATGTGTTACTAAAGCCTTGCTACGACTTTATTATGCTCAGGTGTTTGGGAGGTGAACCATCTTGGAGTGGAGAAAACAACAAAGCAATAAAAGCTGTGGCACCCGAGATAATTTCGTAACTGCAGTAAGTGCATGTTAAAGAGGGCATATCTTCCAACTTCCAAGGCCGTTTAATGCAAATAAGTACTTGTTGGAAAGCTCCCTTCGTCTAATTGGTGGTGGATCAAGAATTAATTGGAGATTACACCCGAGGCGTCCAGGAACTGCCGAGAGAACTTCATGATTCCACCAGCACGAGGGGATTTCGTAACTGCATCAATTACAAGTTTAAATGGGGCATATCTTCCAACTCCCAAGCCCGTTTAATGCAAATAAGTACTTGTTGGAAAGCTCCATTCGTCTAATTGCTGGTGGATCAAGAATTAATGGGAGATTACACCCAAGGCGTCCAGGAACTGCCGAGAGAGCTTCATGACTCCACCAGAATTCCTTCTTTCTATTTCTCTATTTAAGCAACTAGCAGCCACAAAAGAACTCGGGTTTTGTTTGATGTAAGTTTAGCCTTTGCTACTTCCTTGTAAACGCGTGTGTCAGCTAGACCACCCGAATACTTGAAACGGGACCCCAACTTTATCAGATCCGTGCGTGTTTGCTTGTTATCTTGTTCTTGCTTGTTCTTGATTGCTTGCAGGTTCAAGGCTATTCTTGGCACGGCAAGAGCAGCAACAAAAGGAGTCAGTGTAACTATCGCTAAGGCGCAGCATCCTTGTGGTTGTTGTAGTCGGATAGCACAACGTCGACCTCCACCCCAAATCGTAGTTATCAGGAGACGGTGTACCTGTCGCTCAAGGCGCCACACCATCTTGGTTGTGATAGTCGGGCAGCCAACGTCGTTCTCCAACAAGTTTTCCACCTCCATCATCTCTCATCGAAAGATCGGGCACCCTTCTACCTGTTGGGTTCATCAATCGTCAACATATTGATCCTTCACAGTGTCCAAACCAAAGATTTTAAAATCTAATTGTGACAGCATGGTATAGCGACGAGACAAAGCATCAGCAATAACATTGTCCTTCCCGTTCTTGTGTTTAATAATGTAAGGAAAGGACTCAATGAATTCGACCCATTTAGCATGACGACAGTTCTGATTTGTTTGGGTACGGATATGTTTTAAAGCCTCATGACCAGAATGAATTATGAACTCACGATGCCAAAGATAGTGCTGCCATGTATGCAATGTGCGCACTAAAGCGTAAAGCTCCTTATCATAAGTAGAATATTTCAGACTAGCACCGCTTAATTTTTCACTAAAATAAGCAACTGGTTTTCCTTCTTGTAACAAAACAGCACCTAGCCCAATACCGCTAGCATCGCATTCAAGCTCAAAAACTTTATTATAATCAGGCAATTGCAAGAGTGGAGCTTGGGTTAACTTATCTTTCAAAGTGCTGAACGCTACCTCCTGCGAATCACTCCAAGCAAACGACACATCTTTCTTTGTAAGCTCATGTAGAGGCGCTGCAATGGAGCTAAAATCACGAACAAATTTGCGGTAGAAACCGGCAAGTCCAAGAAAGCTCCGAATTTGTGTGACCATCATCGGTGTAGGCCACTCCTGAATGGCAGCAATCTTGCTGCTATCCACCTCAATGCCCTGCAGAGTAACCACATAACCAAGAAACGAGACACGTTGCGTGCAAAATGTGCACTTTTCCATGTTACCAAACAAGCGAGCAGCACGCAAAGCATCAAAAACAGCACGCAAATGTTCTAAATGCTCCTCTATAGACTTGCTGTAAATAAGGATATCATCGAAATAAACAACAACAAACAAACCTATGAAGGCCCGTAGAACTTCGTTCATTAAACGCATAAAGGTGCTGGGAGCATTAGTCAATCCAAATGGCATAACCAACCATTCATATAAACCAAATTTCGTTTTAAAAGCCGTTTTCCATTCATCACCGAGTTTCATTCTAATCTGATGGTAACCGCTACGCAAATCAACCTTAGAGAAAATAACGGCACAACTAAGCTCATCTAACATATCATCAAGGCGTGGAATAGGATATTGATAACGAACTATGATGTGATGTTATTAATAGCACGACAATCTACGCACATACGCCATGACCCATCTTTCTTTGGAACGAGTAAAACAGGAACCGAGCAAGGGCTAAGAGACTCACGAATGTAACCTTTATCAAGCAGCGTCTGCACCTGGCGCTGGATCTCCTTCGTCTCATCTGGATTTGTACGGTACGGGGCGCGGTTCGGAAGAGAAGCGCCGAGGATGAGATCGATCTGATGCTCAATGCCACGGAGGGGAGGAAGACCCGGTGGTAAGTCCGTAGGATAAACATCAGGATACTCCTGCAAAAGGTTAACAACAGCAGGGGGTATATCCAAAGACGGTGCATCATCAAGCGGAACAAGCATGCGCGAGCATACAAGTGCATAACAGGGCATATGAGCTTCATGGAGATCATCAAAATCAGCACGTGTAGCAAGTAAAATAGGAGAGTGCAACTTGATTTCAGATTTAATAGGTGCGGCTGATGTCGATTTGACTTGTTGTGCAGTTTTAGCAGCCCTAGTAAGATCATCTTTCAAAATTTGGTCAGGGTCATTGGATGTATAATTATTTTCTAGCCTTTAAACATGAAAGAATAATGATTTGAACGACCATGATGTAAACTATCAGTATCATATTGCCAAGGTCGACCCAATAACAAAGAGCATGCTTCCATAGGAATAACATCGCAATCAGCATAATCAGAATAAGAACCCAGCGAAAAGGGGACACGTACCGAACGTGTTACCTTTATTTTACCACCATCATTAAGCCATTGAATGTGATACGGATGTGGGTGTGTGCGAGTGGGCAAGGATAATTTCTCTACCAACGCTGTACTTGCCAAATTGTTGCAGCTGCCACTATCGATGATGATGCGAATCGACCGTTCGTGCACAACGCCCTTGGTATGGAATAGAGTGTGTCGCTGATTTTTTTTTGGCCTGGGCAACCTGTGTGCTGAGAACACGCTGCACAACAAGACTCTCATACCTATCGGCGTCGATGGGATCAACGTGGACTTCCTCATTTTCTGCATGGTTAGTGGCAATCATAGCATGACTAGTTTCCTCAGAATCACTGGCTGAAGAGTACTCACCATTGTCACGTATAAGCAAGGTACGCTTGTTTGGGCAGTCCCGAATCATGTGCCCAAACCCTCTGCAACGATGGCACTGAATATCTCGTGTACGTCCTATGGAAGAAGCGGTGCCATTGGTAGGGGGCACCACTGGCTTGGTCGTCCCTGTGCGTGATGTAGTGCTAGGCGTAGAAGGTGCAGGGCTGGAAGGAGTTGAGCTGTGTGTCGGACCCCAGCCTGCAAAAGAGTTAGTATATGTCTTTGATCGTCGTCCCTGCACTTCACGTTCAGCTTTGCAAGCATATTTAAACAATGTGGTTATATCAAAATAATCCTTATAATCAAGTATATCCTGAATTTCCCTGTTCAAACCACCACGAAAACGCGCCATAGCAGCGTCATCCGACTCAACCAAACCACAACGAAGCATACCTTTTGTAACTCCTGGTAATATTCCTCAACAGATTGTGAACCTTATTAAAAACGCTGCATTTTGTTAAGCAAATCACGAGCATAATAGGAAGGAACAAATCTGTGGCGCATGCAGATTTTAATTGGGTCCAAGTAATGACACTGTTAATGGGAAGTTTTTGTTTATACTCACGCCACCAAATTAAAGCAAAATCAGTAAATTCACTAATGGCAGCCTTCACTTGGCTATTAGCACGAATATCATGGCATGAAAATTTCTGTTCTACCTCCAATTCCCAATCAAGATATGCAGCAGGATCATATTTACCATTAAAAGATGGAATTTTAAATTTAATCTTAGAAAATAAGTCATTAGGGGGATGACGAACCACACGGCGTGCACGACCACGGCAATCTCCATCGTCCTGCTCAGTGTCACCGCCGTATTCCTGCTCCATCTTTGTGGTCAACGCATCAAGGCGTGCCAGGATAGTGTCGAGTGTGGTGCGAGTCGCCGTTTGAGCAAGGTCAAGTTGGTTGAAACGCTCGGTCGTCGAAGTGACCGTTGAATCAAGCCGTTCATGCATCGTCCTAATGTCAGCAACAAGTCCATCAACTTGTCCCCTTACTTCCTGCAACTCGGCATCCACCATGTCGTGTGCTCCTACCATAGTTAGCGCAAACACCAAAACACCAAAAGGAGAAAAACCGACGACAACAGGGGAATAGTGGTGACAACTTGCTCGCTCAATGGAATGTTGTTATCAAGTTCTTATACGTTCTTACCAAGCCACAGTGGTGAACTGCAATCAACAGGTGGAACCGGGGAAAGATTGGATGAGCGATTGTGTGGAGAAACAGAAACCTGCTCGTCGTAGAAATATGTGGAGTTCAGGGTAGGCTGCACTCAAGTCAAGGATTAGCACGATCAAACAATAATGCAAAGTTGAATTATCGTGCAAAACACGAAACTATATTGCTGGCCACAGGTGCAAAGAACGGATGGAACTAGCAGAATGGCTGTACCGTAAATATTGTACTAGCGATGCCAAAAAGGCACTAGTAGGAATCACAGGTGATTTTGTTTTTCTTTTTTGTATGATTTTTTTGATATTTTTCTCAGAACAAGGAGCAACAAAATAGGAGCTACACGAAGTTTCACCTAAAACAGAGTTCAGATGTGGTCTACAGAAAATCAGGAAGTTCTCTGAAAAGCGTGCGAGAACTTTGACGAATTTTTTTCTTTATTTTCCCGAATTTTTTTGACAATTTTGTCGAAACCAAACAGATCGAAGGCTAGTTTGGCCGGCCTCAGAATGGTGTCAACAAGCTCTTGTAAAAATTTCAGATTTTTTGGACAACCGAGCGAAAAGTTATGCCTGGTTTAAGGAAGGCACCTCAAGTTATGTTTAAAACAACCCAGATGAGTCAACAAGTTCCTTACTTTTTTTTTGTTTGTCCTCTGGTTCTATCCTTTCTCTTTCGTTTTTTTTCTTTTGTTTCTGTTTTTTTTTGACGTAACCTGATGAGGACATCAACACCAACACGAGCACATCTACACCAGCAGCACCTTCTCCAGCCCAGGCGCCACCCCTTCCACCTGGGCCAGTGACTCGGGCCCGTGCAAGAGAATTGAACTACATCATGTTGTTAAAGAACGAAGGCCCAGAAGAATAGACGACCAGCCCAATTGCGGCCCATAATGGACGACCTAGGGTTGGCCGCCCCTAGGGGCTGCGCCCCCTCTCTATTTATACAGGAGCTGCGCCTCCTTTATTTTCCGAGTTTTGTTTTAGATCTAGCTTTAGCTACTCTCGAGCACGCGCAAATCTGCGCTGTCTTCGTGTATTCAGAACTCCACCCTCGAGTAATAGATTAGATTGCTCGCATCTTTTTCTTGTTCGTTCTTCGATTGCGCACAGGAAACGATCTTCGTGATCAGGCCGATCTCGCATCAGCAAGGTCGGTAACCACAGGGAGTTGGTTCAGCGATTGCATTGGCGCCTCGGGCTTGCTCGTCGTAGTCGGATCGCAAGGGTCATCTTCCACCAAATCGGAATTATCTCTACTCGCCGAAAGATCGGGCACCTCAACTACATCAATTGGTATCAGATTTCCAGGTTGATCGGTGAGTTTATCGAGTGTTTTTTTTCCTACAGTCCACAAAACCACATAAAAATTCAGGTTAGACCTTATCCCAGCACCCTTTTGAGCCTCGCACTTTCTTTCAATAATCTGCATTGTTGAATTTGTGTGCTTTCGCGTCATTTGTTGCTGGTTGCATTGTGTTCTTCCACCATTCAAATCCTAGCGCCGCCACCATCTCCCCTTTGATCACGCCACAAACCGAGTCAACATTGTTTCCTTGTTTTTCTCCTTCGGTTACGTCAAAAAAAACAGAAAAAACAAACCGAGTCAACGGCCGTTTCCTTGTTTTTCTCCTTCGGTTACGAAAAAAAAACAGAAAAAAAAAACCGAGTCAACATCGTTTCCTTGTTTTTCTCCTTCGGTTACGTCAAAAAAAAACAGAAACAAAAAAAAACAACGAAGGAGATAGGATACGGTTGTTTCATCCCGGTCGTTTGAAAACATAACTTGAGCTACCTTCCTTAAACCGGGCATAACTTTTCGCTCGGGTGTCCGAAAAATCTGAAATTTTTACAGGAGCTAGTTGACACCATTCTGAGGCCGGCCAAACTCACCTACGGTCTGTTTGGGTTTCGACAAAATTGTCAAAAAAATTCAGGAAGATAAAGAAAAAAATCCGTCAAAGTTCTCGCACGCTTTTCAGAGAACTTCCTCATTTTCTGTAGACCACATCTGAACTCTGTTCTAGGTGAAACTTCGTGTAGCTCCTATTTTGTTGCTTCTTGTGCTGAGAAAAATATCAAAAAATTCATACAAAAAAGAAAAACAAAATCACTTGTGATTCCTACTAGTGGCCTCGCTAGTACAATATTTACGGTACTGCCATTCTGCTAGTTCCATCCGTCCTTTGCACTTGTGGCCAGCAATATAGTTTCGTGTTTTGCACTATAATTCAACTTTGCATTATTGTTTGGTCGTGCTAATCCTTGTCTTGAGTGCAGCCTACCCAGAACTCCACATATTTCTACGACGAGTAGGTTTCTGTTTCTCCAGGCAATCGCTCATCCAATCTTTTACCGGTTCCACCTGTTGGTTGCAGTTCACCACTGTGGCTTGGTAAGAACGGATAAGAATTTGATAACAGCACTAGTGTAAGCGCCTTGTGAGCAGTACACCCCTGTTTTTGTCGTTTTTTTTTGGTGTTTTGGTGTTTGCGCTAACTATGGCAGGAGCACATGACACGGTGGATGCCCAGTTGCTGGAAGTAAAGGGACAAGTTGATGGACTTGCTGATGACATTAGGACGATGCATGAACGGCTTGATTCAACGGTCACTTCGACGACCGAGCGTTTCAACCAGCTTGACCTTGCTCAAACGGCGACTCGCACCACACTCGACACCATCCTGGCACGCCTTGATGCGTTGACCACAAAGATGGAGCAGGACTACGGCGGTGACACTGAGTGGGAAGATGGAGATCGCCGTGGTCGTGCACGCCGTGTGGTTCGTCATCCCCCTAATGACTTATTTTCTAAGATTAAATTTAAAATTCCACCTTTTAATGGCAAATATGATCCTGCTGCATATCTTGATTGGGAGTTAGAGGTTGAACAAAAATTTTCATGCCATGATATTGCTGCACATTCTCAGGTTAAAGCTGCTATTAGTGAATTTACTGATTTTGCTTTAATTTGGTGGCGTGAGTTTAAAATAAAACATCCCACTACTATTCCAACCACTTGGGATCAGTTGAAAGCTGCGATGCGACATCGATTTGTGCCTTCGTATTATGCTCGTGATTTGCTTAATAAAATGCAGCGTTTTCAGCAAGGTTCTCAATCTGTTGAGGACTATTTCCAGGAGTTACAAAAAGGTATGATTCGTTGTGGCATATTAGAGGACAACGACGCTGCTATGGCACGTTTTCGTGGTGGTTTAAACCGCGAAATCCAAGATATACTTGATTATAAGGAATATTATGATATGACTACTTTATTTGAATATGCTTGCAAAGCTGAACGTGAAGTGCAGGGACGCCGCTCGAAGCCATATTCTAACCCCTTTGCAGGACGAAGCTCGACATCCACCTCAGCACCAGTTCCCCCTGCGCCATCCACGTCCACCACTACTCCACGCGAGAAGACGACCAAACCAGCCAGCACTGCCCCACCCACAGGTCGTACACGAGATATTCAGTGTCATCGCTGTAGAGGATTTGGCCATGTTATTCGGGACTGCCCAAACAAGCGCACTTTGCTCATTCGTGACGATGGTGAGTACTCTTCCGCTAGTGATTCTGAAGAAATTGAACATGCACTACTTGCCACTGACCATGCAGCTAAGGCGGAGGTACATGTCAACCCGGACGACGCTGATAGGTATGAAAGTCTTGTTGTGCAGCGTGTTCTCAGTACACAGGTCGCTTTGCCTGAGAAGAATCAGCGACACACTCTGTTCCATACAAAGGGTGTTGTGCAGGAGCGGTCAATTCGCATCATTATCGACAGCGGCAGTTGCAACAATTTGGCGAGTACCAAGCTGGTCGAAAAGTTATCGTTACCCACTCGTAAGCATCCAAACCCATATCACATTCAATGGCTTAATGATGGTGGTAAAATAAAAATCACACGTTCCGTGCGCGTTCCTTTCTCCATGGGTGCTTATTCTGATTTTGTTGATTGTGATGTTATTCCCATGGAAGCATGCTCTTTGTTACTTGGTCGACCTTGGCAATATGATACTGATAGCTTGCATCATGGTCGTTCGAATCATTATTCTTTCATTTTTAAGGGTCAGAAAATAATTATACATCCAATGACACCTGAACAAATTGTTAAAGATGATCTTGCCCGAGCTGCTATAACTGCTAAACAACTTGATCCATCGCCCTCTGTTCCTTCTGAAATCAAGTTGAAGGCTCCTGTTTTACTTGCTACACGTGCTGATTTTGATGATCTACACGGTGCTCATTTGCCATGCTATGCACTTATATGCTCTAGTGTCCTCATTTCACTTGATGATGCACCATCTTTGGCTATTCCCCCTATGGTTGCTAACCTTTTGCAGGAGTACGCTGATGTCTTTCCCAAAGACTTACCACCGGGTCTCCCACCACTTCGTGGCATTGAGCACCAGATCGACCTCATTCCCGGCGCACAGCTTCCGAACCGCGCACCGTACCGTACAAATCCGGATGAGACGAAGGAGATTCAGCGCCAGGTACAGGCGTTGCTTGACAAGGGATACATTCGTGAGTCTCTTAGCCCTTGCTCTGTTCCTGTGTTACTTGTTCCCAAGAAAGATGGGTCATGGCGTATGTGTGTAGACTGTCGTGCTATTAATAACATCACTATTCGTTATCGATATCCTATACCACGCCTTGATGATATGCTAGATGAGCTTAGTGGTGCCATTATTTTCACTAAGATTGATTTGCGTAGTGGTTACCACCAGATTAGAATGAAACTGGGTGATGAATGGAAAACGGCTTTTAAAACGAAATTTGGTTTATATGAATGGTTGGTTATGCCGTTTGGATTGACTAATGCTCCCAGCACTTTTATGCGAGTGATGAATGAAGTTCTAAGGCCCTTCATAGGATTGTTTGTGGTTGTTTATTTTGATGATATTCTTATTTACAGCAAATCTAAGAAAGAGCATTTGGAACATTTAAGTGCTGTTTTTGATGCATTGCGTGCTGCCCAGTTATTTGCTAACATGGAAAAATGCATCTTTTGTACACGACGTGTCTCGTTTCTTGGTTATGTTGTTACTCCACAGGGCATTGAGGTGGATAGCAGCAAGATTGCTGCCATTCGGGAGTGGCCTACACCGACGACGGTCACACAAATTCGGAGCTTTCTTGGACTTGCCGGTTTCTACCGCAGATTTGTTCGTGATTTTAGCTCCATTGCAGCGCCTCTACATGAGCTTACAAAGAAAGATGTTCCATTTGCTTGGAGTGATTCCCAGGAGGAAGCGTTCAACACTTTGAAAGATAAGTTAACCCAAGCTCCCCTATTGCAATTGCCTGATTTTAATAAAGTGTTTGAGCTTGAATGCGATGCTAGCGGTATTGGGCTAGGTGCTGTTTTGTTACAAGAAGGAAAACCAGTTGCTTATTTTAGTGAAAAATTAAGCGGTGCTAGTCTGAAATATTCTACTTATGATAAGGAGCTTTACGCTTTAGTGCGCACTTTGCATACATGGCAGCACTATCTTTGGCATCGTGAGTTTATAATCCATTCTGATCATGAGGCTTTAAAACATATTCGTACCCAAACAAATCTGAACCGTCGTCATGCTAAATGGGTAGAATTCATTGAGTCCTTTCCTTACATTATTAAACACAAGAACCGGAAGGACAATGTTATTGCTGATGCTTTGTCTCGTCGCTATACCATGCTGTCACAGTTAGATTTTAAAATCTTTGGTTTGCACACTGTGAAAGATCAATATGTTGATGATGCTGATTTTAAAGATGCTTTCGGCCATTGTATTAATGGGAAACCATGGGGCAAATTTCACATACAGGATGGGTTCCTGTTTCGCGCTAACAAGCTGTGTGTTCCAGCTAGCTCGGTTCGTCTTTTGTTGTTACAGGAAGCACATGGAGGCGGTCTCATGGGGCACTTTGGCGTCTACAAGACACATGAGGTGTTGGCTGCCCACTTCTTTTGGCCTCGGATGTGCGCTGATGTTGAGCGCCTTGTTGCACGCTGCACTACTTGTCAGAAAGCTAAGTCACGGTTGAACAACCATGGTTTGTATATGCCTTTGCCTGTTCCTACTTCCCCTTGGATTGATATTTCGATGGATTTTGTTTTGGGATTGCCTAGAACTAAGAAGGGGAGGGATAGCATTTTTGTGGTTGTTGATCGATTCTCCAAAATGGCTCATTTCATACCTTGTCATAAGACTGATGATGCTAGCAATGTTGCTGAATTGTTTTTTAGAGAGATTATTCGTTTGCACGGTATTCCCAATACAATAGTCTCGGATCGTGATGCTAAGTTTCTGAGTCATTTTTGGAGATCTCTGTGGAATAAATTGGGAACTAAATTGCTGTTTAGCACCACTTGTCACCCTCAGACTGATGGTCAAACTGAGGTAGTTAATCGAACTTTGTCTACCATGCTTAGGGCTGTTTTAGACAAAAATTTGAAACGTTGGGAGGATTGCTTGCCTCATGTTGAGTTTGCTTATAATCATGCAACCCATTCTTCTACAAAGATGTGCCCTTTTCAAATTGTTTATGGTTACATTCCTAGGGCGCCTATTGCTTTGTTTTCGCTTGATGCTGCGGACGCCCCACACATAGATGCTCTTGCACATGTTGAACAAATGATTAATCTCCATGAACAAACTCAACAAAACATTGCTGCTGCTAATGCTAAATATCAGATTACTGGTAGTAAGGGCCGGAAACTAGTTACTTTTGAACCTGGTGATATGGTTTGGTTGCATTTGAGAAAGGATCGTTTTCCTACTTTGCGTCGTTCTAAATTGATGCCTCGTGCTGCTGGTCCTTTTAAGATACTAACCAAGATTAATGATAATGCTTATACCCTTGACCTGCCTGCGGAGTTTGGTGTTTCCACTAGTTTTAATGTTGCAGATTTGAAACCATATGCGGGAGAAGAGGAGGAGTTGCCGTCGAGGACGACTTCAGTTCAAGAAGGGGAGAATGATGAGGACATCAACACCAACACGAGCACATCTACACCAGCAGCACCTTCTCCAGCCCAGGCGCCACCCCTTCCACCTGGGCCAGTGACTCGGGCCCGTGCAAGAGAATTGAACTACATCATGTTGTTAAAGAACGAAGGCCCAGAAGAATAGACGACCAGCCCAATTGCGGCCCATAATGGACGACCTAGGGTTGGCCGCCCCTAGGGGCTGCGCCCCCTCTCTATTTATACAGGAGCTGCGCCTCCTTTATTTTCCGAGTTTTGTTTTAGATCTAGCTTTAGCTACTCTCGAGCACGCGCAAATCTGCGCTGTCTTCGTGTATTCAGAACTCCACCCTCGAGTAATAGATTAGATTGCTCGCATCTTTTTCTTGTTCGTTCTTCGATTGCGCACAGGAAACGATCTTCGTGATCAGGCCGATCTCGCATCAGCAAGGTCGGTAACCACAGGGAGTTGGTTCAGCGATTGCATTGGCGCCTCGGGCTTGCTCGTCGTAGTCGGATCGCAAGGGTCATCTTCCACCAAATCGGAATTATCTCTACTCGCCGAAAGATCGGGCACCTCAACTACATCATAACCGAAGGAGAAAAACAAGGAAGCGGCGTTGACTCGGTTTGTGGCGTTGACTCGGTTTGATGTAACCGAAGGAGAGAAACAAGGAAGATGGTTGCGGCGCGCTAGGGTTTGATGTAACCGAAGGAGAAAAACAAGGAAGAAAGAAGGATGGTGAGAAAAAAAAACACAATGCGACCAGCAACAAATGACGCGAAAGCACACAAATTCAACAATGCAGATTATTGAAAGAAGGTGCGAGGCTCAAAAGGGTGCTGGTATACGGTCTAACCTGAATTTTTATGTGGTTTTGTGGACTGTAGGAGAAAAAAAAACACTCGATAAACTCACCGATCAACCTGGAAATTTGATACCAATTGATATAGCTGAGGTGCCCGATCTTTCGGCGAGTAGAGATAATTCCGATTTGGCGGAAGATGACCCTTGCGATCCGACTACGACGAGCAAGCCCGAGGCACCAATGCAATCGCTGAACCAACTCCCTGTGGTTACCGACCTTGCTGATGCGAGATCGGCCTGATCACGAAGATCGTTTTCTGTGCGCAATCGAAGAACGAACAAGAAAAAGATGCGAGCAATCTAATCTATTACTCGAGGGTGGAGTTCTGAATACACGAAGACAACGCAGATTTGCGCGTGTTCGAGAGTAGCTAAAGCTAACGTAAAACAAAACTCGAAAACAAAGGAGGCGCAGCTCCTGGATAAATAGAGAGGGGCGCAGCCCCTAGGGGCGGCCAACCCTAGGTCGTCCACTATGGGTCGCAGTTGGGCTGGTCGTCTATTCTTCTGGGCCCTCATTCTTCAGTAGCATGACGAAGTTAAGATCTCTGGCACGGGCCCGAGTGATTGGCCCAGCTAATGAAGTGATGAGGACATCACTATTATTGATACAACCACACCAGGGACCCCTACACCATTCGTAGCTAATCAAGGACCAATGACACGAGCCCGTGCACGTAAAATTAATTATCAGGTGAACTCGTTCCTTGCTATTGAAGCTAATTCTTCTTTAAATGAGGTACTAAAGCCTTGCTACGACTTTATTATGCTCAGGTGTTTGGGAGGTGAACCATCTTGGAGTGGAGAAAACAACAAAGCAATAAAAGCTGTTGCACCCGAGATAATTTCGTAACTGCAGCAAGTGCATGTTAAAGAGGGCATATCTTTCAACTCCCAAGGTTGTTTAAAGCAAATAAGTACTTGTTGGAAAGCTCTCTTCGTCTACTTTCTAGTGGATCAAGAATAACCGAGAGATCAGACACTAAGCGTCCAGAAACTGCCGAGTGAACTCCTGCTCTACCCGAGTCAATTTCGTAACTGCAGCATGCACCAAATTAAATGGAGCATAACTTTCCACTCTCAAGGTTGTTTAGTGCAAATAACTACTTGTTGGAAAGCTCTCTTCGTCTACTTTCATGTGCATCAAGAATCAAAGACAGAAACCGAACGAGGCGTCCAGAAACTGCCGAGAGAGTTTCGTTCTCCATTAGAACTCCTTTCTATTCCTCTATATAAGCAACTAGCAGCCACCAAATAACTTGGGTTTTTGTTTGATGTAAGTTTAGGCTTTGCTACTTCCTTGTAAACGCGTGTGTCGGCTAGACCACCCGGATACTTGAAACAGAACCCCAACTCTACCAGATCCGTGAGTGTCTGCTTTTTATCAAACAACAGGAGCCGGTGTAACTATCGCTAAGGCGCAGCACCCTTGTGGTTGTTGTAGTCGGATAGCACAACGTCGACCTCCACCCCAAATCGTAGTTATCAGGAGATGGTGTACCTGTCGCTCAAGGCACCACACCATCTTGGTTGTGGTAGTCGGCCAGCCAACGTCGTTCTCCAACAAGTTTTCCACCTCCATCATCTCTCATCGAAAGATCGGGCACCCTTCTTGATGAGGACATCAACACCAACACGAGCACATCTACACCAGCAGCACCTTCTCCAGCCCAAGCACCATCTCCCCCAGTCCAGGCGCCACCCCTTCCACCTGGGCCAGTGACTCGGGCCCGTGCAAGAGAATTGAACTATATCTTGTTGTTATAGAACGAAGGCCCAGAAGAATAGACGACCAGCCCAATTGCGGCCCATAATGGACGACCTAGGGTTGGCCGCCCCTAAGGGCTGCGCCCCCTCTCTATTTATACAGGAGCTGCGCCTCCTTTATTTTCCGAGTTTTGTTTTACATTAGCTTTAGCTACTCTCGAACAGCGCAAATCTGCGCTGTCTTTGTGTATTCAGAACTCCACCCTCGAGTAATAGATTAGATTGCTCGCATCTTTTTCTTGTTCGTTCTTCGATTGCGCACAGGAAACGATCTTCGTGATCAGGCCGATCTCGCATCAGCAAGGTCGGTAACCACAGGGAGTTGGTTCAGCGATTGCATTGGCGCCTCGGGCTTGCTCGTCGTAGTCGGATCGCAAGGGTCAACTTCCGCCAAATCGGAATTATCTCTACTCGCCGAAAGATCGGGCACCTCAGCTACATCAATTGGTATCAGATTTCCAGGTTGATCGGTGAGTTTATCGAGTGTTTTTTTCCTACAGTCCACAAAACCACATAAAAATTCAGGTTAGACCTTATCCCAGCACCCTTTTGAGCCTCGCACTTTCTTTCAATAATCTGCATTGTTGAATTTGTGTGCTTTCGCGTCATTTGTTGCTGGTTGCATTGTGTTCTTCCACCATTCAAATCCTAGCGCTGCCACCATCTCCCCTTTGATCACGCCACAAACCGAGTCAACATTGTTTCCTTGTTTTTCTCCTTCGGTTACGTCAAAAAAAAAAACAGAAAAAACAAACCGAGTCAACGGCCGTTTCCTTGTTTTTCTCCTTCGGTTACGAAAAAAAAACAGAAAAAAAAACCGAGTCAACATCGTTTCCTTGTTTTTCTCCTTCGGTTACGTCAAAAAAAACAGAAACAAAAAAAAACAACGAAGGAGAAAGGATACGGTTGTTTCATCCCGGTCGTTTGAAAACATAACTTGAGCTACCTTCCTTAAACCGGGCATAACTTTTCGCTCGGGTGTCCGAAAAATCTGAAATTTTTACAGGAGCTAGTTGACACCATTCTGAGGCCGGCCAAACTCACCTTCGTTCTGTTTGGGTTCGACAAAATTGTCAAAAAAATTCAGGAAAATAAAGAAAAAAATCCGTCAAAGTTCTCGCACGCTTTTCAGAGAACTTCCTGATTTTCTGTAGACCACATTTGAACTCTGTTTTAGGTGAAACTTCGTGTAGCTCCTATTTTGTTGCTTCTTGTGCTGAGAAAAATATCAAAAAAAATCATACAAAAAAGAAAAACAAAATCACTTGTGATTCCTACTAGTGGCCTCGCTAGTACAATATTTACGGTACTGCCATTCTGCTAGTTCCATCCGTCCTTTGCACTTGTGGCCAGCAATATAGTTTCGTGTTTTGCACTATAATTCAACTTTGCATTATTGTTTGGTCGTGCTAATCCTTGACTTGAGTGCAGCCTACCCAGAACTCCACATATTTCTACGACGAGTAGGTTTCTGTTTCTCCAGGCAATCGCTCATCCAATCTTTCACCGGTTCCACCTGTTGGTTGCAGTTCACCACTGTGGCTTGGTAAGAACGGATAAGAATTTGATAACAGCACTAGTGTGAGCGCCTTGTGAGCAGTACACCCCTGTTTTTTGTCGTTGTTTTTTTTTTCTTCTTCTTTTGGTGTTTTGGTGTTTGCGCTAACTATGGTAGGAGCACACGACACGGTGGATGCCCAGTTGCTGGAAGTAAGGGGACAAGTTGATGGACTTGCTGATGACATTAGGACGATGCATGAACGGCTTGATTCAACGGTCACTTCGACGACCGAGCGTTTCAACCAGCTTGACCTTGCTCAAACGGCGACTCGCACCACACTCGACACCATCCTGGCACGCCTTGATGCGTTGACCACAAAGATGGAGCAGGACTACGGCGGTGACACTGAGTGGGACGATGGAGATCACCGTGGTCGTGCACGCCGTGTGGTTCGTCATCCCCCTAATGACTTATTTTCTAAGATTAAATTTAAAATTCCACCTTTTAATGGCAAATATGATCCTGCTGCATATCTTGATTGGGAGTTAGAGGTTGAACAAAAATTTTCATGCCATGATATTGCTGCACATTCTCAGGTTAAAGCTGCTATTAGTGAATTTACTGATTTTGCTTTAATTTGGTGGCGTGAGTTTAAAATAAAACATCCCACTACCATTCCAACCACTTGGGATCAGTTGAAAGCTGCGATGCGACATCGATTTGTGCCTTCGTATTATGCTCGTGATTTGCTTAATAAAATGCAGCGTTTTCAGCAAGGTTCTCAATCTGTTGAGGACTATTTCCAGGAGTTACAAAAAGGTATGATTCGTTGTGGGATATTGGAGGACAACGACGCTGCTATGGTGATGAGGACATCAACACCAACACGAGCCCATCTACACCAGCAGCACCTTCTCCAGCCCAGGCGCCACCCCTTCCACCTGGGCCAGTGACTCGGGCCCGTGCAAGAGAATTGAACTACATCATGTTGTTAAAGAACGAAGGCCCAGAAGAATAGACGACCAGCCCAATTGCGGCCCATAATGGACGACCTAGGGTTGGCCGCCCCTAGGGGCTGCGCCCCCTCTCTATTTATACAGGAGCTGCGCCTCCTTTATTTTCCGAGTTTTGTTTTAGATCTAGCTTTAGCTACTCTCGAGCACGCGCAAATCTGCGCTGTCTTCGTGTATTCAGAACTCCACCCTCGAGTAATAGATTAGATTGCTCGCATCTTTTTCTTGTTCGTTCTTCGATTGCGCACAGGAAACGATCTTCGTGATCAGGCCGATCTCGCATCAGCAAGGTCGGTAACCACAGGGAGTTGGTTCAGCGATTGCATTGGCGCCTCGGGCTTGCTCGTCGTAGTCGGATCGCAAGGGTCATCTTCCGCCAAATCGGAATTATCTCTACTCGCCGAAAGATCGGGCACCTCAGCTACATCAATTGGTATCAGATTTCCAGGTTGATCGGTGAGTTTATCGAGTGTTTTTTTTCCTACAGTCCACAAAACCACATAAAAATTCAGGTTAGACCTTATCCCAGCACCCTTTTGAGCCTCGCACTTTCTTTCAATAATCTGCATTGTTGAATTTGTGTGCTTTCGCGTCATTTGTTGCTGGTTGCATTGTGTTCTTCCACCATTCAAATCCTAGCGCCGCCACCATCTCCCCTTTGATCACGCCACAAACCGAGTCAACATTGTTTCCTTGTTTTTCTCCTTCGGTTACGTCAAAAAAAACAGAAAAAACAAACCGAGTCAACGGTCGTTTCCTTGTTTTTCTCCTTCGGTTACGAAAAAAAAACAGAAAAAAAAAAACCGAGTCAACATCGTTTCCTTGTTTTTCTCCTTCGGTTACGTCAAAAAAAACAGAAACAAAAAAAAAACAACGAAGGAGATAGGATACGGTTGTTTCATCCCGGTCGTTTGAAAACATAACTTGAGCTACCTTCCTTAAACTGGGCATAACTTTTCGCTCGGGTGTCCGAAAAATCTGAAATTTTTACAGGAGCTAGTTGACACCATTCTGAGGCCGGCCAAACTCACCTACGGTCTGTTTGGGTTTTGACAAAATTGTCAAAAAAATTCAGGAAGATAAAGAAAAAAATTCATCAAAGTTCTCGCACGCTTTTCAGAGAACTTCCTCATTTTCTGTAGACCACATCTGAACTCTGTTCTAGGTGAAACTTCGTGTAGCTCCTATTTTGTTGCTTCTTGTGCTGAGAAAAATATCAAAAAATTCATACAAAAAAGAAAAACAAAATCACTTGTGATTCCTACTAGTGGCCTCGCTAGTACAATATTTACGGTACTGCCATTCTGCTAGTTCCATCCGTCCTTTGCACTTGTGGCCAGCAATATAGTTTCGTGTTTTGCACTATAATTCAACTTTGCATTATTGTTTGGTCGTGCTAATCCTTGACTTGAGTGCAGCCTACCCAGAACTCCACATATTTCTACGACGAGTAGGTTTCTGTTTCTCCAGGCAATCGCTCATCCAATCTTTCACCGGTTCCACCTGTTGGTTGCAGTTCACCACTGTGGCTTGGTAAGAACGGATAAGAATTTGATAACAGCACTAGTGTAAGCGCCTTGTGAGCAGTACACCCCTGTTTTTGTCGTTTTTTTTTGGTGTTTTGGTGTTTGCGCTAACTATGGCAGGAGCACATGACACGGTGGATGCCCAGTTGCTGGAAGTAAAGGGACAAGTTGATGGACTTGCTGATGACATTAGGACGATGCATGAACGGCTTGATTCAACGGTCACTTCGACGACCGAGCGTTTCAACCAGCTTGACCTTGCTCAAACGGCGACTCGCACCACACTCGACACCATCCTGGCACGCCTTGATGCGTTGACCACAAAGATGGAGCAGGACTACGGCGGTGACACTGAGTGGGAAGATGGAGATCGCCGTGGTCGTGCACGCCGTGTGGTTCGTCATCCCCCTAATGACTTATTTTCTAAGATTAAATTTAAAATTCCACCTTTTAATGGCAAATATGATCCTGCTGCATATCTTGATTGGGAGTTAGAGGTTGAACAAAAATTTTCATGCCATGATATTGCTGCACATTCTCAGGTTAAAGCTGCTATTAGTGAATTTACTGATTTTGCTTTAATTTGGTGGCGTGAGTTTAAAATAAAACATCCCACTACTATTCCAACCACTTGGGATCAGTTGAAAGCTGCGATGCGACATCGATTTGTGCCTTCGTATTATGCTCGTGATTTGCTTAATAAAATGCAGCGTTTTCAGCAAGGTTCTCAATCTGTTGAGGACTATTTCCAGGAGTTACAAAAAGGTATGATTCGTTGTGGCATATTAGAGGACAACGACGCTGCTATGGCACGTTTTCGTGGTGGTTTAAACCGCGAAATCCAAGATATACTTGATTATAAGGAATATTATGATATGACTACTTTATTTGAATATGCTTGCAAAGCTGAACGTGAAGTGCAGGGACGCCGCTCGAAGCCATATTCTAACCCCTTTGCAGGACGAAGCTCGACATCCACCTCAGCACCAGTTCCCCCTGCGCCATCCACGTCCACCACTACTCCACGCGAGAAGACGACCAAACCAGCCAGCACTGCCCCACCCACAAGTCGTACACGAGATATTCAGTGTCATCGCTGTAGAGGATTTGGCCATGTTATTCGGGACTGCCCAAACAAGCGCACTTTGCTCATTCGTGACGATGGTGAGTACTCTTCCGCTAGTGATTCTGAAGAAATTGAACATGCACTACTTGCCACTGACCATGCAGCTAAGGCGGAGGTACATGTCAACCCGGACGACGCTGATAGGTATGAAAGTCTTGTTGTGCAGCGTGTTCTCAGTACACAGGTCGCTTTGCCCGAGAAGAATCAGCGACACACTCTGTTCCATACAAAGGGTGTTGTGCAGGAGCGGTCAATTCGCATCATTATCGACAGCGGCAGTTGCAACAATTTGGCGAGTACCAAGCTGGTCGAAAAGTTATCGTTACCCACTCGTAAGCATCCAAACCCATATCACATTCAATGGCTTAATGATGGTGGTAAAATAAAAATCACACGTTCCGTGCGCGTTCCTTTCTCCATGGGTGCTTATTCTGATTTTGTTGATTGTGATGTTATTCCCATGGAAGCATGCTCTTTGTTACTTGGTCGACCTTGGCAATATGATACTGATAGCTTGCATCATGGTCGTTCGAATCATTATTCTTTCATTTTTAAGGGTCAGAAAATAATTATACATCCAATGACACCTGAACAAATTGTTAAAGATGATCTTGCCCGAGCTGCTATAACTGCTAAACAACTTGATCCATCGCCCTCTGTTCCTTCTGAAATCAAGTTGAAGGCTCCTGTTTTACTTGCTACACGTGCTGATTTTGATGATCTACACGGTGCTCATTTGCCATGCTATGCACTTATATGCTCTAGTGTCCTCATTTCACTTGATGATGCACCATCTTTGGCTATTCCCCCTATGGTTGCTAACCTTTTGCAGGAGTACGCTGATGTCTTTCCCAAAGACTTACCACCGGGTCTCCCACCACTTCGTGGCATTGAGCACCAGATCGACCTCATTCCCGGCGCACAGCTTCCGAACCGCGCACCGTACCGTACAAATCCGGATGAGACGAAGGAGATTCAGCGCCAGGTACAGGCGTTGCTTGACAAGGGATACATTCGTGAGTCTCTTAGCCCTTGCTCTGTTCCTGTGTTACTTGTTCCCAAGAAAGATGGGTCATGGCGTATGTGTGTAGACTGTCGTGCTATTAATAACATCACTATTCGTTATCGATATCCTATACCACGCCTTGATGATATGCTAGATGAGCTTAGTGGTGCCATTATTTTCACTAAGATTGATTTGCGTAGTGGTTACCACCAGATTAGAATGAAACTGGGTGATGAATGGAAAACGGCTTTTAAAACGAAATTTGGGTTATATGAATGGTTGGTTATGCCGTTTGGATTGACTAATGCTCCCAGCACTTTTATGCGAGTGATGAATGAAGTTCTAAGGCCCTTCATAGGATTGTTTGTGGTTGTTTATTTTGATGATATTCTTATTTACAGCAAATCTAAGAAAGAGCATTTGGAACATTTAAGTGCTGTTTTTGATGCATTGCGTGCTGCCCAGTTATTTGCTAACATGGAAAAATGCATCTTTTGTACACGACGTGTCTCGTTTCTTGGTTATGTTGTTACTCCACAGGGCATTGAGGTGGATAGCAGCAAGATTGCTGCCATTCGGGAGTGGCCTACACCGACGACGGTCACACAAATTCGGAGCTTTCTTGGACTTGCCGGTTTCTACCGCAGATTTGTTCGTGATTTTAGCTCCATTGCAGCGCCTCTACATGAGCTTACAAAGAAAGATGTTCCATTTGCTTGGAGTGATTCCCAGGAGGAAGCGTTCAACACTTTGAAAGATAAGTTAACCCAAGCTCCCCTATTGCAATTGCCTGATTTTAATAAAGTGTTTGAGCTTGAATGCGATGCTAGCGGTATTGGGCTAGGTGCTGTTTTGTTACAAGAAGGAAAACCAGTTGCTTATTTTAGTGAAAAATTAAGCGGTGCTAGTCTGAAATATTCTACTTATGATAAGGAGCTTTACGCTTTAGTGCGCACTTTGCATACATGGCAGCACTATCTTTGGCATCGTGAGTTTATAATCCATTCTGATCATGAGGCTTTAAAACATATTCGTACCCAAACAAATCTGAACCGTCGTCATGCTAAATGGGTAGAATTCATTGAGTCCTTTCCTTACATTATTAAACACAAGAACCGGAAGGACAATGTTATTGCTGATGCTTTGTCTCGTCGCTATACCATGCTGTCACAGTTAGATTTTAAAATCTTTGGTTTGCACACTGTGAAAGATCAATATGTTGATGATGCTGATTTTAAAGATGCTTTCGGCCATTGTATTAATGGGAAACCATGGGGCAAATTTCACATACAGGATGGGTTCCTGTTTCGCGCTAACAAGCTGTGTGTTCCAGCTAGCTCGGTTCGTCTTTTGTTGTTACAGGAAGCACATGGAGGCGGTCTCATGGGGCACTTTGGCGACTACAAGACACATGAGGTGTTGGCTGCCCACTTCTTTTGGCCTCGGATGCGCGCTGATGTTGAGCGCCTTGTTGCACGCTGCACTACTTGTCAGAAAGCTAAGTCACGGTTGAACAACCATGGTTTGTATATGCCTTTGCCTGTTCCTACTTCCCCTTGGATTGATATTTCGATGGATTTTGTTTTGGGATTGCCTAGAACTAAGAAGGGGAGGGATAGCATTTTTGTGGTTGTTGATCGATTCTCCAAAATGGCTCATTTCATACCTTGTCATAAGACTGATGATGCTAGCAATGTTGCTGAATTGTTTTTTAGAGAGATTATTCGTTTGCACGGTATTCCCAATACAATAGTCTCGGATCGTGATGCTAAGTTTCTGAGTCATTTTTGGAGATCTCTGTGGAATAAATTGGGAACTAAATTGCTGTTTAGCACCACTTGTCACCCTCAGACTGATGGTCAAACTGAGGTAGTTAATCGAACTTTGTCTACCATGCTTAGGGCTGTTTTAGACAAAAATTTGAAACGTTGGGAGGATTGCTTGCCTCATGTTGAGTTTGCTTATAATCATGCAACCCATTCTTCTACAAAGATGTGCCCTTTTCAAATTGTTTATGGTTACATTCCTAGGGCGCCTATTGCTTTGTTTTCGCTTGATGCTGCGGACGCCCCACACATAGATGCTCTTGCACATGTTGAACAAATGATTAATCTCCATGAACAAACTCAACAAAACATTGCTGCTGCTAATGCTAAATATCAGATTACTGGTAGTAAGGGCCGGAAACTAGTTACTTTTGAACCTGGTGATATGGTTTGGTTGCATTTGAGAAAGGATCGTTTTCCTACTTTGCGTCGTTCTAAATTGATGCCTCGTGCTGCTGGTCCTTTTAAGATACTAACCAAGATTAATGATAATGCTTATACCCTTGACCTGCCTGCGGAGTTTGGTGTTTCCACTAGTTTTAATGTTGCAGATTTGAAACCATATGCGGGAGAAGAGGAGGAGTTGCCGTCGAGGACGACTTCAGTTCAAGAAGGGGAGAATGATGAGGACATCAACACCAACACGAGCACATCTACACCAGCAGCACCTTCTCCAGCCCAGGCGCCACCCCTTCCACCTGGGCCAGTGACTCGGGCCCGTGCAAGAGAATTGAACTACATCATGTTGTTAAAGAACGAAGGCCCAGAAGAATAGACGACCAGCCCAATTGCGGCCCATAATGGACGACCTAGGGTTGGCCGCCCCTAGGGGCTGCGCCCCCTCTCTATTTATACAGGAGCTGCGCCTCCTTTATTTTCCGAGTTTTGTTTTAGATCTAGCTTTAGCTACTCTCGAGCACGCGCAAATCTGCGCTGTCTTCGTGTATTCAGAACTCCACCCTCGAGTAATAGATTAGATTGCTCGCATCTTTTTCTTGTTCGTTCTTCGATTGCGCACAGGAAACGATCTTCGTGATCAGGCCGATCTCGCATCAGCAAGGTCGGTAACCACAGGGAGTTGGTTCAGCGATTGCATTGGCGCCTCGGGCTTGCTCGTCGTAGTCGGATCGCAAGGGTCATCTTCCACCAAATCGGAATTATCTCTACTCGCCGAAAGATCGGGCACCTCAACTACATCATAACCGAAGGAGAAAAACAAGGAAGCGGCGTTGACTCGGTTTGTGGCGTTGACTCGGTTTGATGTAACCGAAGGAGAGAAACAAGGAAGATGGTTGCAGCGCGCTAGGGTTTGATGTAACCGAAGGAGAAAACAAGGAAGATGGTTGCGGCGCGCTAGGGTTTGATGTAACCGAAGGAGAAAAACAAGGAAGAAAGAAGGATGGTGAGAAAAAAAACACAATGCGACCAGCAACAAATGACGCGAAAGCACACAAATTCAACAATGCAGATTATTGAAAGAAGGTGCGAGGCTCAAAAGGGTGCTGGTATACGGTCTAACCTGAATTTTTATGTGGTTTTGTGGACTGTAGGAGAAAAAAAACACTCGATAAACTCACCGATCAACCTGGAAATTTGATACCAATTGATATAGCTGAGGTGCCCGATCTTTCGGCGAGTAGAGATAATTCCGATTTGGCGGAAGATGACCCTTGCGATCCGACTACGACGAGCAAGCCCGAGGCACCAATGCAATCGCTGAACCAACTCCCTGTGGTTACCGACCTTGCTGATGCGAGATCGGCCTGATCACGAAGATCGTTTTCTGTGCGCAATCGAAGAACGAACAAGAAAAAGATGCGAGCAATCTAATCTATTACTCGAGGGTGGAGTTCTGAATACACGAAGACAACGCAGATTTGCGCGTGTTCGAGAGTAGCTAAAGCTAACGTAAAACAAAACTCGAAAACAAAGGAGGCGCAGCTCCTGGATAAATAGAGAGGGGCGCAGCCCCTAGGGGCGGCCAACCCTAGGTCGTCCACTATGGGTCGCAGTTGGGCTGGTCGTCTATTCTTCTGGGCCCTCATTCTTCAGTAGCATGACGAAGTTAAGATCTCTGGCACGGGCCCGAGTGATTGGCCCAGCTAATGAAGTGATGAGGACATCACTATTATTGATACAACCACACCAGGGACCCCTACACCATTCGTAGCTAATCAAGGACCAATGACACGAGCCCGTGCACGTAAAATTAATTATCAGGTGAACTCGTTCCTTGCTATTGAAGCTAATTCTTCTTTAAATGAGGTACTAAAGCCTTGCTACGACTTTATTATGCTCAGGTGTTTGGGAGGTGAACCATCTTGGAGTGGAGAAAACAACAAAGCAATAAAAGCTGTTGCACCCGAGATAATTTCGTAACTGCAGCAAGTGCATGTTAAAGAGGGCATATCTTTCAACTCCCAAGGTTGTTTAAAGCAAATAAGTACTTGTTGGAAAGCTCTCTTCGTCTACTTTCTAGTGGATCAAGAATAACCGAGAGATCAGACACTAAGCGTCCAGAAACTGCCGAGTGAACTCCTGCTCTACCCGAGTCAATTTCGTAACTGCAGCATGCACCAAATTAAATGGAGCATAACTTTCCACTCCCAAGGTTGTTTAGTGCAAATAACTACTTGTTGGAAAGCTCTCTTCGTCTACTTTCATGTGCATCAAGAATCAAAGACAGAAACCGAACGAGGCGTCCAGAAACTGCCGAGAGAGTTTCGTTCTCCATTAGAACTCCTTTCTATTCCTCTATATAAGCAACTAGCAGCCACCAAATAACTTGGGTTTTTGTTTGATGTAAGTTTAGGCTTTGCTACTTCCTTGTAAACGCGTGTGTCGGCTAGACCACCCGGATACTTGAAACAGAACCCCAACTCTACCAGATCCGTGAGTGTCTGCTTTTTATCTTGTTCTTGCTTGTTCTCGATTGCTTGCAGGTTCAAGGCTGTTCTTGGCACGGCAAGAGCAGCAACAACAGGAGCCGGTGTAACTATCGCTAAGGCGCAGCACCCTTGTGGTTGTTGTAGTCGGATAGCACAACGTCGACCTCCACCCCAAATCGTAGTTATCAGGAGATGGTGTACATGTCGCTCAAGGCACCACACCATCTTGGTTGTGGTAGTCGGCCAGCCAACGTCGTTCTCCAACAAGTTTTCCACCTCCATCATCTCTCATCGAAAGATCGGGCACCCTTCTTGATGAGGACATCAACACCAACACGAGCACATCTACACCAGCAGCACCTTCTCCAGCCCAGGCACCATCTCCCCCAGTCCAGGCGCCACCCCTTCCACCTGGGCCAGTGACTCGGGCCCGTGCAAGAGAATTGAACTACATCTTGTTGTTATAGAACGAAGGCCCAGAAGAATAGACGACCAGCCCAATTGCGGCCCATAATGGACGACCTAGGGTTGGCCGCCCCTAGGGGCTGCGCCCCCTCTCTATTTATACAGGAGCTGCGCCTCCTTTATTTTCCGAGTTTTGTTTTACATTAGCTTTAGCTACTCTCGAACACGCGCAAATCTGCGCTGTCTTTGTGTATTCAGAACTCCACCCTCGAGTAATAGATTAGATTGCTCGCATCTTTTTCTTGTTCGTTCTTCGATTGCGCACAGGAAACGATCTTCGTGATCAGGCCGATCTCGCATCAGCAAGGTCGGTAACCACAGGGAGTTGGTTCAGCGATTGCATTGGCGCCTCGGGCTTGCTCGTCGTAGTCGGATCGCAAGGGTCAACTTCTGCCAAATCGGAATTATCTCTACTCGCCGAAAGATCGGGCACCTCAGCTACATCAATTGGTATCAGATTTCCAGGTTGATCGGTGAGTTTATCGAGTGTTTTTTTCCTACAGTCCACAAAACCACATAAAAATTCAGGTTAGACCTTATCCCAGCACCCTTTTGAGCCTCGCACTTTCTTTCAATAATCTGCATTGTTGAATTTGTGTGCTTTCGCGTCATTTGTTGCTGGTTGCATTGTGTTCTTCCACCATTCAAATCCTAGCGCTGCCACCATCTCCCCTTTGATCACGCCACAAACCGAGTCAACATTGTTTCCTTGTTTTTCTCCTTCGGTTACGTCAAAAAAAAACAGAAAAAACAAACCGAGTCAACGGCCGTTTCCTTGTTTTTCTCCTTCGGTTACGAAAAAAAAACAGAAAAAAAAACCGAGTCAACATCGTTTCCTTGTTTTTCTCCTTCGGTTACGTCAAAAAAAACAGAAACAAAAAAAAACAACGAAGGAGAAAGGATACGGTTGTTTCATCCCGGTCGTTTGAAAACATAACTTGAGCTACCTTCCTTAAACCGGGCATAACTTTTCGCTCGGGTGTCCGAAAAATCTGAAATTTTTACAGGAGCTAGTTGACACCATTCTGAGGCCGGCCAAACTCACCTTCGGTCTGTTTGGGTTCGACAAAATTGTCAAAAAAATTCAGGAAAATAAAGAAAAAAATCCGTCAAAGTTCTCGCACGCTTTTCAGAGAACTTCCTGATTTTCTGTAGACCACATTTGAACTCTGTTTTAGGTGAAACTTCGTGTAGCTCCTATTTTGTTGCTTCTTGTGCTGAGAAAAATATCAAAAAAATCATACAAAAAAGAAAAACAAAATCACTTGTGATTCCTACTAGTGGCCTCGCTAGTACAATATTTACGGTACTGCCATTCTGCTAGTTCCATCCGTCCTTTGCACTTGTGGCCAGCAATATAGTTTCGTGTTTTACACTATAATTCAACTTTGCATTATTGTTTGGTCGTGCTAATCCTTGACTTGAGTGCAGCCTACCCAGAACTCCACATATTTCTACGACGAGTAGGTTTCTGTTTCTCCAGGAAATCGCTCATCCAATCTTTCACCGGTTCCACCTGTTGGTTGCAGTTCACCACTGTGGCTTGGTAAGAACGGATAAGAATTTGATAACAGCACTAGTGTGAGCGCCTTGTGAGCAGTACACCCCTGTTTTTTGTCGTTGTTTTTTTTTCTTCTTCTTTTGGTGTTTTGGTGTTTGCGCTAACTATGGTAGGAGCACACGACACGGTGGATGCCCAGTTGCTGGAAGTAAGGGGACAAGTTGATGGACTTGCTGATGACATTAGGACGATGCATGAACGGCTTGATTCAACGGTCACTTCGACGACCGAGCGTTTCAACCAGCTTGACCTTGCTCAAACGGCGACTCGCACCACACTCGACACCATCCTGGCACGCCTTGATGCGTTGACCACAAAGATGGAGCAGGACTACGGCGGTGACACTGAGTGGGACGATGGAGATCGCCGTGGTCGTGCACGCCGTGTGGTTCGTCATCCCCCTAATGACTTATTTTCTAAGATTAAATTTAAAATTCCACCTTTTAATGGCAAATATGATCCTGCTGCATATCTTGATTGGGAGTTAGAGGTTGAACAAAAATTTTCATGCCATGATATTGCTGCACATTCTCAGGTTAAAGCTGCTATTAGTGAATTTACTGATTTTGCTTTAATTTGGTGGCGTGAGTTTAAAATAAAACATCCCACTACCATTCCAACCACTTGGGATCAGTTGAAAGCTGCGATGCGACATCGATTTGTGCCTTCGTATTATGCTCGTGATTTGCTTAATAAAATGCAGCGTTTTCAGCAAGGTTCTCAATCTGTTGAGGACTATTTCCAGGAGTTACAAAAAGGTATGATTCGTTGTGGGATATTGGAGGACAACGACGCTGCTATGGTGATGAGGACATCAACACCAACACGAGCCCATCTACACCAGCAGCACCTTCTCCAGCCCAGGCGCCACCCCTTCCACCTGGGCCAGTGACTCGGGCCCGTGCAAGAGAATTGAACTACATCATGTTGTTAAAGAACGAAGGCCCAGAAGAATAGACGACCAGCCCAATTGCGGCCCATAATGGACGACCTAGGGTTGGCCGCCCCTAGGGGCTGCGCCCCCTCTCTATTTATACAGGAGCTGCGCCTCCTTTATTTTCCGAGTTTTGTTTTAGATCTAGCTTTAGCTACTCTCGAGCACGCGCAAATCTGCGCTGTCTTCGTGTATTCAGAACTCCACCCTCGAGTAATAGATTAGATTGCTCGCATCTTTTTCTTGTTCGTTCTTCGATTGCGCACAGGAAACGATCTTCGTGATCAGGCCGATCTCGCATCAGCAAGGTCGGTAACCACAGGGAGTTGGTTCAGCGATTGCATTGGCGCCTCGGGCTTGCTCGTCGTAGTCGGATCGCAAGGGTCATCTTCCGCCAAATCGGAATTATCTCTACTCGCCGAAAGATCGGGCACCTCAGCTACATCAATTGGTATCAGATTTCCAGGTTGATCGGTGAGTTTATCGAGTGTTTTTTTTCCTACAGTCCACAAAACCACATAAAAATTCAGGTTAGACCTTATCCCAGCACCCTTTTGAGCCTCGCACTTTCTTTCAATAATCTGCATTGTTGAATTTGTGTGCTTTCGCGTCATTTGTTGCTGGTTGCATTGTGTTCTTCCACCATTCAAATCCTAGCGCCGCCACCATCTCCCCTTTGATCACGCCACAAACCGAGTCAACATTGTTTCCTTGTTTTTCTCCTTCGGTTACGTCAAAAAAAAATAGAAAAAACAAACCGAGTCAACGGTCGTTTCCTTGTTTTTCTCCTTCGGTTACGAAAAAAAACAGAAAAAAAAACCGAGTCAACATCGTTTCCTTGTTTTTCTCCTTCGGTTACGTCAAAAAAAACAGAAACAAAAAAAAACAACGAAGGAGATAGGATACGGTTGTTTCATCCCGGTCGTTTGAAAACATAACTTGAGCTACCTTTCTTAAACCGGGCATAACTTTTCGCTCGGGTGTCCGAAAAATCTGAATTTTTTACAGGAGCTAGTTGACACCATTCTGAGGCCGGCCAAACTCACCTACGGTCTGTTTGGGTTTCGACAAAATTGTCAAAAAAATTCAGGAAGATAAAGAAAAAAATTCATCAAAGTTCTCGCACGCTTTTCAGAGAACTTCCTCATTTTCTGTAGACCACATTTGAACTCTGTTCTAGGTGAAACTTCATGTAGCTCCTATTTTGTTGCTTCTTGTGCTGAGAAAAATATCAAAAAATTCATACAAAAAAGAAAAACAAAATCACTTGTGATTCCTACTAGTGGCCTCGCTAGTACAATATTTACGGTACTGCCATTCTGCTAGTTCCATCCGTCCTTTGCACTTGTGGCCAGCAATATAGTTTCGTGTTTTGCACTATAATTCAACTTTGCATTATTGTTTGGTCGTGCTAATCCTTGACTTGAGTGCAGCCTACCCAGAACTCCACATATTTCTACGACGAGTAGGTTTCTGTTTCTCCAGGCAATCGCTCATCCAATCTTTCACCGGTTCCACCTGTTGGTTGCAGTTCACCACTGTGGCTTGGTAAGAACGGATAAGAATTTGATAACAGCACTAGTGTAAGCGCCTTGTGAGCAGTACACCCCTGTTTTTGTCGTTTTTTTTGGTGTTTTGGTGTTTGCGCTAACTATGGCAGGAGCACATGACACGGTGGATGCCCAGTTGCTGGAAGTAAAGGGACAAGTTGATGGACTTGCTGATGACATTAGGACGATGCATGAACGGCTTGATTCAACGGTCACTTCGACGACCGAGCGTTTCAACCAGCTTGACCTTGCTCAAACGGCGACTCGCACCACACTCGACACCATCCTGGCACGCCTTGATGCGTTGACCACAAAGATGGAGCAGGACTACGGCGGTGACACTGAGTGGGAAGATGGAGATCGCCGTGGTCGTGCACGCCTTGTGGTTCGTCATCCCCCTAATGACTTATTTTCTAAGATTAAATTTAAAATTCCACCTTTTAATGGCAAATATGATCCTGCTGCATATCTTGATTGGGAGTTAGAGGTTGAACAAAAATTTTCATGCCATGATATTGCTGCACATTCTCAGGTTAAAGCTGCTATTAGTGAATTTACTGATTTTGCTTTAATTTGGTGGCGTGAGTTTAAAATAAAACATCCCACTACTATTCCAACCACTTGGGATCAGTTGAAAGCTGCGATGCGACATCGATTTGTGCCTTCGTATTATGCTCGTGATTTGCTTAATAAAATGCAGCGTTTTCAGCAAGGTTCTCAATCTGTTGAGGACTATTTCCAGGAGTTACAAAAAGGTATGATTCGTTGTGGCATATTAGAGGACAACGACGCTGCTATGGCACGTTTTCGTGGTGGTTTAAACCGCGAAATCCAAGATATACTTGATTATAAGGAATATTATGATATGACTACTTTATTTGAATATGCTTGCAAAGCTGAACGTGAAGTGCAGGGACGCCGCTTGAAGCCATATTCTAACCCCTTTGCAGGACGAAGCTCGACATCCACCTCAGCACCAGTTCCCCCTGCGCCATCCACGTCCACCACTACTCCACGCGAGAAGACGACCAAACCAGCCAGCACTGCCCCACCCACAGGTCGTACACGAGATATTCAGTGTCATCGCTGTAGAGGATTTGGCCATGTTATTCGGGACTGCCCAAACAAGCGCACTTTGCTCATTCGTGACGATGGTGAGTACTCTTCCGCTAGTGATTCTGAAGAAATTGAACATGCACTACTTGCCACTGACCATGCAGCTAAGGCGGAGGTACATGTCAACCCGGACGACGCTGATAGGTATGAAAGTCTTGTTGTGCAGCGTGTTCTCAGTACACAGGTCGCTTTGCCCGAGAAGAATCAGCGACACACTCTGTTCCATACAAAGGGTGTTGTGCAGGAGCGGTCAATTCGCATCATTATCGACAGCGGCAGTTGCAACAATTTGGCGAGTACCAAGCTGGTCGAAAAGTTATCGTTACCCACTCGTAAGCATCCAAACCCATATCACATTCAATGGCTTAATGATGGTGGTAAAATAAAAATCACACGTTCCGTGCGCGTTCCTTTCTCCATGGGTGCTTATTCTGATTTTGTTGATTGTGATGTTATTCCCATGGAAGCATGCTCTTTGTTACTTGGTCGACCTTGGCAATATGATACTGATAGCTTGCATCATGGTCGTTCGAATCATTATTCTTTCATTTTTAAGGGTCAGAAAATAATTATACATCCAATGACACCTGAACAAATTGTTAAAGATGATCTTGCCCGAGCTGCTATAACTGCTAAACAACTTGATCCATCGCCCTCTGTTCCTTCTGAAATCAAGTTGAAGGCTCCTGTTTTACTTGCTACACGTGCTGATTTTGATGATCTACACGGTGCTCATTTGCCATGCTATGCACTTATATGCTCTAGTGTCCTCATTTCACTTGATGATGCACCATCTTTGGCTATTCCCCCTATGGTTGCTAACCTTTTGCAGGAGTACGCTGATGTCTTTCCCAAAGACTTACCACCGGGTCTCCCACCACTTCGTGGCATTGAGCACCAGATCGACCTCATTCCCGGCGCACAGCTTCCGAACCACGCACCGTACCGTACAAATCCGGATGAGACGAAGGAGATTCAGCGCCAGGTACAGGCGTTGCTTGATAAGGGATACATTCGTGAGTCTCTTAGCCCTTGCTCTGTTCCTGTGTTACTTGTTCCCAAGAAAGATGGGTCATGGCGTATGTGTGTAGACTGTCGTGCTATTAATAACATCACTATTCGTTATCGATATCCTATACCACGCCTTGATGATATGCTAGATGAGCTTAGTGGTGCCATTATTTTCACTAAGATTGATTTGCGTAGTGGTTACCACCAGATTAGAATGAAACTGGGTGATGAATGGAAAACGGCTTTTAAAACGAAATTTGGGTTATATGAATGGTTGGTTATGCCGTTTGGATTGACTAATGCTCCCAGCACTTTTATGCGAGTGATGAATGAAGTTCTAAGGCCCTTCATAGGATTGTTTGTGGTTGTTTATTTTGATGATATTCTTATTTACAGCAAATCTAAGAAAGAGCATTTGGAACATTTAAGTGCTGTTTTTGATGCATTGCGTGCTGCCCAGTTATTTGCTAACATGGAAAATGCATCTTTTGTACACGACGTGTCTCGTTTCTTGGTTATGTTGTTACTCCACAGGGCATTGAGGTGGATAGCAGCAAGATTGCTGCCATTCGGGAGTGGCCTACACCGACGACGGTCACACAAATTCGGAGCTTTCTTGGACTTGCCGGTTTCTACCGCAGATTTGTTCGTGATTTTAGCTCCATTGCAGCGCCTCTACATGAGCTTACAAAGAAAGATGTTCCATTTGCTTGGAGTGATTCCCAGGAGGAAGCGTTCAACACTTTGAAAGATAAGTTAACCCAAGCTCCCCTATTGCAATTGCCTGATTTTAATAAAGTGTTTGAGCTTGAATGCGATGCTAGCGGTATTGGGCTAGGTGCTGTTTTGTTACAAGAAGGAAAACCAGTTGCTTATTTTAGTGAAAAATTAAGCGGTGCTAGTCTGAAATATTCTACTTATGATAAGGAGCTTTACGCTTTAGTGCGCACTTTGCATACATGGCAGCACTATCTTTGGCATCGTGAGTTTATAATCCATTCTGATCATGAGGCTTTAAAACATATTCGTACCCAAACAAATCTGAACCGTCGTCATGCTAAATGGGTAGAATTCATTGAGTCCTTTCCTTACATTATTAAACACAAGAACGGGAAGGACAATGTTATTGCTGATGCTTTGTCTCGTCGCTATACCATGCTGTCACAGTTAGATTTTAAAATCTTTGGTTTGCACACTGTGAAAGATCAATATGTTGATGATGCTGATTTTAAAGATGCTTTCGGCCATTGTATTAATGGGAAACCATGGGGCAAATTTCACATACAGGATGGGTTCCTGTTTCGCGCTAACAAGCTGTGTGTTCCAGCTAGCTCGGTTCGTCTTTTGTTGTTACAGGAAGCACATGGAGGCGGTCTCATGGGGCACTTTGGCGTCTACAAGACACATGAGGTGTTGGCTGCCCACTTCTTTTGGCCTCGGATGCGCGCTGATGTTGAGCGCCTTGTTGCACGCTGCACTACTTGTCAGAAAGCTAAGTCACGGTTGAACAACCATGGTTTGTATATGCCTTTGCCTGTTCCTACTTCCCCTTGGATTGATATTTCGATGGATTTTGTTTTGGGATTGCCTAGAACTAAGAAGGGGAGGGATAGCATTTTTGTGGTTGTTGATCGATTCTCCAAAATGGCTCATTTCATACCTTGTCATAAGACTGATGATGCTAGCAATGTTGCTGAATTGTTTTTTAGAGAGATTATTCGTTTGCACGGTATTCCCAATACAATAGTCTCGGATCGTGATGCTAAGTTTCTGAGTCATTTTTGGAGATCTCTGTGGAATAAATTGGGAACTAAATTGCTGTTTAGCACCACTTGTCACCCTCAGACTGATGGTCAAACTGAGGTAGTTAATCGAACTTTGTCTACCATGCTTAGGGCTGTTTTAGACAAAAATTTGAAACGTTGGGAGGATTGCTTGCCTCATGTTGAGTTTGCTTATAATCATGCAACCCATTCTTCTACAAAGATGTGCCCTTTTCAAATTGTTTATGGTTACATTCCTAGGGCGCCTATTGCTTTGTTTTCGCTTGATGCTGCGGACGCCCCACACATAGATGCTCTTGCACATGTTGAACAAATGATTAATCTCCATGAACAAACTCAACAAAACATTGCTGCTGCTAATGCTAAATATCAGATTACTGGTAGTAAGGGCCGGAAACTAGTTACTTTTGAACCTGGTGATATGGTTTGGTTGCATTTGAGAAAGGATCGTTTTCCTACTTTGCGTCGTTCTAAATTGATGCCTCGTGCTGCTGGTCCTTTTAAGATACTAACCAAGATTAATGATAATGCTTATACCCTTGACCTGCCTGCGGAGTTTGGTGTTTCCACTAGTTTTAATGTTGCACATTTGAAACCATATGCGGGAGAAGACGAGGAGTTGCCGTCGAGGACGACTTCAGTTCAAGAAGGGGAGGATGATGAGGACATCAACACCAACACGAGCCCATCTACACCAGCAGCACCTTCTCCAGCCCAGGCGCCACCCCTTCCACCTGGGCCAGTGACTCGGGCCCGTGCAAGAGAATTGAACTACATCATGTTGTTAAAGAACGAAGGCCTAGAAGAATAGACGACCAGCCCAATTGCGGCCCATAATGGACGACCTAGGGTTGGCCGCCCCTAGGGGCTGCGCCCCCTCTCTATTTATACAGGAGCTGCGCCTCCTTTATTTTCCGAGTTTTGTTTTAGATCTAGCTTTAGCTACTCTCGAGCACGCGCAAATCTGCGCTGTCTTCGTGTATTCAGAACTCCACCCTCGAGTAATAGATTAGATTGCTCGCATCTTTTTCTTGTTCGTTCTTCGATTGCGCACAGGAAACGATCTTCGTGATCAGGCCGATCTCGCATCAGCAAGGTCGGTAACCACAGGGAGTTGGTTCAGCGATTGCATTGGCGCCTCGGGCTTGCTCGTCGTAGTCGGATCGCAAGGGTCATCTTCCGCCAAATCGGAATTATCTCTACTCGCCGAAAGATCGGGCACCTCAGCTACATCATATGGCACGTTTTCGTGGTGGTTTAAACCGCGAAATCCAAGATATACTTGATTATAAGGAATATTATGATATGACTACTTTATTTGAATATGCTTGCAAAGCTGAACGTGAAGTGCAGGGACGCCGCTCGAAGCCATATTCTAACCCTTTTGCAGGACGAAGCTCGACATCCACCTCAGCACCAGTTCCCCCTGCGCCATCCACGTCCACCACTACTCCACGCGAGAAGACGACCAAACCAGCCAGCACTGCCCCACCCACAGGTCGTACACGGGATATTCAGTGTCATCGCTGTAGAGGATTTGGCCATGTGATTCGGGACTGCCCAAACAAGCGCACTTTACTCATTCGTGACGATGGTGAGTACTCTTCCGCTAGTGATTCTGAAGAAATTGAACATGCACTACTTGCCACTGACCATGCAGCTAAGGCGGAGGTACATGTCAACCCGGGCGACGCTGATAGGTATGAAAGTCTTGTTGTGCAGCGTGTTCTCAGTACACAGGTCGCTTTGCCCGAGAAGAATCAGCGACACACTCTGTTCCATACAAAGGGTGTTGTGCAGGAGCGGTCAATTCGCATCATTATCGACAGCGGCAGTTGCAACAATTTGGCGAGTACCATGCTGGTCGAAAAGTTGTCGTTACCCACTCGTAAGCATCCAAACCCATATCACATTCAATGGCTTAATGATGGTGGTAAAATAAAAATCACGCGTTCCGTGCGAGTTCCTTTCTCCATGGGTGCTTATTCTGATTTTGTTGATTGTGATGTTATTCCCATGGAAGCATGCTCTTTGTTACTTGGTCGACCTTGGCAATATGATACTGATAGCTTGCATCATGGTCGTTCGAATCATTATTCTTTCATTTTTAAGGGTCAGAAAATAATTATACATCCAATGACACCTGAACAAATTGTTAAAGATGATCTTGCCCGAGCTGCTATAACTGCTAAACAACTTGATCCATCGCCCTCTGTTCCTTCTGAAATTAAGTTGAAGGCTCCTGTTTTACTTGCTACACGTGCTGATTTTGATGATCTACACGGTGCTCATTTGCCATGCTATGCACTTGTATGCTCTAGTGTCCTCATTTCACTTGATGATGCACCATCTTTGGCTATTCCCCCTATGGTTGCTAACCTTTTGCAGGAGTACGCTGATGTCTTTCCCAAAGACTTACCACCGGGTCTCCCACCGCTTCGTGGCATTGAGCACCAGATCGACCTCATTCCCGGTGCACAGCTTCCGAACCGCGCACCATACCGTACAAATCCGGATGAGACGAAGGAGATTCAGCGCCAGGTACAGGCGTTGCTTGACAAAGGATACATTCGTGAGTCTCTTAGCCCTTGCTCTGTTCCTGTGTTACTTGTTCCCAAGAAGGATGGGTCATGGCGTATGTGTGTAGACTGTCGTGCTATTAATAACATCACTATTCGTTATCGCTATCCTATACCACGCCTTGACGATATGCTAGATGAGCTTAGTGGTGCCATTATTTTCACTAAGATTGATTTGCGTAGTGGTTACCACCAGATTAGAATGAAACTGGGTGATGAATGGAAAACAGCCTTCAAAACGAAATTTGGTTTATATGAATGGTTGGTTATACCGTTTGGATTGACTAATGCTCCCAGCACTTTTATGCGAGTGATGAATGAAGTTCTGAGGCCCTTCATAGGATTGTTTGTGGTTGTTTATTTCGATGATATCCTTATTTACAGCAAATCTAAGAAAGAGCATTTGGAACATTTAAGTGCTGTTTTTGATGCATTGCGTGCCGCCCAGTTATTCGCTAACATGGAAAAATGCATCTTTTGCACACGACGTGTCTCGTTTCTTGGTTATGTTGTTACTCCACAGGGCATTGAGGTGGATAGCAGCAAGATTGCTGCCATTCGGGAGTGGCCTACACCGATGACGGTCACACAAATTCGGAGCTTTCTTGGACTTGCCGGTTTCTACCGCAGATTTGTTCGTGATTTTAGCTCCATTGCAGCGCCTCTACATGAGCTTACAAAGAAAGATGTGCCGTTTGCTTGGAGTGATTCGCAGGAGGAAGCGTTCAGCACTTTGAAAGATAAGTTAACCCAAGCTCCCCTATTGCAATTGCCTGATTTTAATAAAGTATTTGAGCTTGAATGCGATGCTAGCGGTATTGGGCTAGGTGCTGTTTTATTACAAGAAGGAAAACCAGTTGCTTATTTTAGTGAAAAATTAAGCGGTGCTAGTCTGAAATATTCTACTTATGATAAGGAGCTTTACGCGTTAGTGCGCACTTTACATACATGGCAGCACTATCTTTGGCATCGTGAGTTCATAATTCATTCTGATCATGAGGCTTTAAAACATATTCGTACCCAAACAAATCTGAACCGTCGTCATGCTAAATGGGTAGAATTCATTGAGTCTTTTCCTTACATTATTAAACACAAGAACGGGAAGGACAATGTTATTGCTGATGCTTTGTCTCGTCGCTATACCATGCTGTCACAGTTAGATTTTAAAATCTTTGGTTTGCACACTGTAAAAGATCAATATGTTGACGATGCTGATTTTAAAGATACTTTCGGCCATTGTATTAATGGGAAACCATGGGGCAAATTTCACATACAGGATGGGTTCCTGTTTCGCGCTAACAAGCTATGTGTTGCAGCTAGCTCAGTTCGTCTTTTGTTGTTACAGGAAGCACATGGAGGCGGTCTCATGGGGCACTTTGGCGTCTACAAGACACATGAGGTGTTGGCTGCCCACTTCTTTTGGCCTCGGATGCGCGCTGATGTTGAGCGCCTTGTTGCACGCTGCACTACTTGTCAGAAAGCTAAGTCACGGTTGAACAACCATGGTTTGTATATGCCTTTGCCTGTTCCTACTTCCCCTTGGATTGATATTTCGATGGATTTTGTTTTGGGATTGCCTAGAACTAAGAAGGGGAGGGATAGCATTTTTGTGGTTGTTGATCGATTCTCCAAAATGGCTCATTTCATACCTTGTCATAAGACTGATGATGCTAGCAATGTTGCTGAATTGTTTTTTAGAGAGATTATTCGTTTGCACGGTATTCCCAATACAATAGTCTCGGATCGTGATGCCAAGTTTCTGAGTCATTTTTGGAGATCTCTGTGGAATAAATTAGGAACTAAATTGCTGTTTAGCACCACTTGTCACCCTCAGACTGATGGTCAAACTGAGGTAGTTAATCGAACTTTGTCTACCATGCTTAGGGCTGTTTTAGACAAAAATTTGAAACGTTGGGAGGATTGCTTACCTCATGTTGAGTTTGCTTATAATCATGCAACACATTCTTCTACAAAGATGTGCCCTTTTCAAATTGTTTATGGTTACATTCCTAGGGCGCCTATTGCTTTGTTTTCGCTTGATGCTACGGACGCCCCACACATAGATGCTCTTGCACATGTTGAACAAATGATTAATCTCCATGAACAAACTCAACAAAACATTGCTGCTGCTAATGCTAAATATCAGATTACTGGTAGTAAAGGCCGGAAACTAGTTACTTTTGAACCTGGTGATATGGTTTGGTTGCATTTGAGAAAGGATCGTTTTCCTACTTTGCGCCGTTCTAAATTGATGCCTCGTGCTGCTGGTCCTTTTAAGGTACTAACCAAGATTAATGATAATGCTTATATCCTTGACCTGCCTGCGGAGTTTGGTGTTTCCACTAGTTTTAATGTTGCAGATTTGAAACCGTATGCGGGAGAAGATGAGGAGTTGCCGTCGAGGACGACTTCAGTTCAAGAAGGGGAGGATGATGAGGACATCAACACCAACACGAGCACATCTACACCAGCAGCACCTTCTCCAGCCCAGGCACCATCTCCCCCAGTCCAGGCGCCACCCCTTCCACCTGGGCCAGTGACTCGGGCCCGTGCAAGAGAATTGAACTACATCTTGTTGTTAAAGAACGAAGGCCCAGAAGAATAGACGACCAGCCCAATTGCGGCCCATAATGGACGACCTAGGGTTGGCCGCCCCTAGGGGCTGCGCCCCCTCTCTATTTATACAGGAGCTGCGCCTCCTTTATTTTCCGAGTTTTGTTTTACATTAGCTTTAGCTACTCTCGAACACGCGCAAATTTGCGCTGTCTTTGTGTATTCAGAACTCCACCCTCCAGTAATAGATTAGATTGCTCGCATCTTTTTCTTGTTCGTTCTTCGATTGCGCACAGGAAACGATCTTCGTGATCAGGCCGATCTCGCATCAGCAAGGTCGGTAACCACAGGGAGTTGGTTCAGCGATTGCATTGGCGCCTCGGGCTTGCTCGTCGTAGTCGGATCGCAAGGGTCAACTTCCGCCAAATCGGAATTATCTCTACTCGCCGAAAGATCGGGCACCTCAGCTACATCACTTCTACCCGTTGGGTTTATCAAGTGGTATCAAATTTCAGGTTGCTCGGTGAGAGGTCTCAATCTTCCTTGTTTTGTTTACCTACAGTCCACTTTTGCCCAAAGATATATTTAGAGCAGAAATTCACCTAAAAACAGTTTGAGCCTTTGCTTTACTACTTAGTTTTCAACTTGTTGAATTCACGGTTGCTGCATTTGGGTCGAGTTGCTGGTCTAAAGTTTTCTTACCGCTAGAGTTTCGAGTTCGCGCCACCTTGTTTCAATCACCAGTTTAGACCTCTTGCTGCAATTCAACCAAAAAGAAGAGAAAGCAAAAGGCAAGTGCACAAAAAAAGCCGCACTAATCAGCAAAACAAAAAAAGACACGTGCAAAACAAAAGAGAGAGAAAAAAACCAGTTCTGAATTTTGGTAGATAAAATTTGTAAGTGCAACAAAACAAAAGGCAGTTTGTGTGCCTTCTTTTTTATAGTTTCAGAAATCAGATTGTTGTTCTCAGCTTTTGGTGATACTATTTGTGTAACGGCTCGCGTCTCTATTACGGTTTGGACTAGGACCAGCACAACACCATTGTGGAACGTTTATTCAACTTGTTGTGGCTAACGTGGTACTAGCTATTCCTTGGACCTATTGAAATTGCAGCTACCTATAAATCCACAAATTTTTCTACAACACCACCAGGTTGTGCTAGCTGCCACCGTTGTTGTTGTTCTTGCTGTTTGTCAGCACCTCCTGTATTGTGTGGTGAGAATTTGTAAGAGCTTGATTTCTTGCTAGTGAGACAGTATTTATCCATCCACATCCTAGCAACTACTAGGCTGCATTACTTGTTTTTGTATCTCTTTTGCACTAACCATGGCAGAGGGTGCAAATGCGCGGCCTCCACATTCTCCACGAACAGCGGGCATCATTCAACATTTTGAACGTCAAGTAAGGTTGCACACAGATGCTCTCAACGAAGATGTTCAAGTAACCAATGAGCGCATTGGTCAATTAGAAAAAGCACAAATTGTTTCCAACAACACATTGACCACATTGGAACAAACACTTGCTGCTACTAACACCTCTCTTGCAGCAATTATTACACGATTAGATAGGATGGAACAATTTGGGCGTGAAGGTAGGCAACAAGGTGATAATGACGGTAATGGTTCCATTGCTAGTACAGCAAGAGATGATGATATGGAGTATTCAGCGGACACCGAGCATGATGACCGATCTAATAGGCATCGACAACACCAACGACGCGATCGTCATGGCATGGGTGGTCGACCTCCATGACGTGAGGTACGTGAAAATGATGATTCTCTAGGAAGAATTAAATTTTCAATACCACCTTTTGATGGAAAATATGATCCTGATGCATATCTAACTTGGGAACTATCGGTAGATCAAAAATTTGCATGCTATGAATTTTCTGAAGTTAACAAGGTTAGAGCTGCTACTAGTGAATTCACAAACTTTGCTTCTATTTGGTGGCTTGAGTACCAAACTACACACCCAGCTGCCATACCACAAACTTGGAATGCTTTAAAAAGAATCATGCGTAGTCGTTTTGTTCCTTCCTATTATGCTCGTGACTTATTACATAAATTACAACAGCTTAGGCAAGGTAACAAATCTGTTGAGGAGTACTATCAAGAATTACAAATAGGCATGCTAAGATGTGGTCTGGTAGAAAATGAAGAGGCTGCAATGTCTAGGTTCGTGGGTGGTTTGACAAGAGAAATTCAAGATATCTTAGCTTACAAGGACTACAATAACATTACTCGATTATTCCATTTTGCTTGTAAGGCTGAAAGAGAAGTGCAGGGACGACGCGTGAGAGCTAATACTTATGCAGGTCGCAATACATCATGGCAGCCTCGCACTAGTGCTGCTAGCACTAACCATGATTTTCAGGGAGATGTTTCCAACCGGTCATCCACAACAACATCGAAATCAGCACCTTCTCGTGCTATTGAGACAGGGAAAGCATCCTCCCAAGCTGCAGCCAAATCATCTTCTATTGCTTCAACGGGAAGAACAAAGGACATCCAGTGCCTCCAATGTAAAGGATTTGGGCACATCCGAAGGGACTGCCCAAGCAAGCGTGTGCTAATTATAAGAGAAAATGGTGAGTACTCATCAGCCAGTGATTTAGATAATGATACATATGCCATGCTTGCTGCCCAAGATGCAGAAAAGGAGAATGATGATGTAGAGCACATTGGGGCTGCATATGCTGAACACTATGAGAGCCTGGTTGTAAGACGTGTCTTGAGTGCCCAAATTATTTAAGCTGAACAAAACCAGCGACACAACCTGTTCCAAACTAAATGTGTAGTTTTGGAACGATCTTGTCGTATTATAATTGATGGAGGAAGCTGTAACAACTTAGCAAGCACCACCATGGTAGAGAGGCTTGGGCTGAAAACGCTTCCACATCCACACCCCTACTACATCCAATGGTTCAACGACAGTGGTAAGCTTAAGGTAACACGTATGGTCCGTGTGGAATTTACAATTGGTTCATACCATGATTATATTGATTGTGATGTGGTACCCATGCAAGCTTGCTCTATGTTATTTGGTAGACCATGGCAATTTGATGAGGACACCGTGCATCATGGTAAAACAAATCAATACTCTTTTATGCATAATGAGAAGAAGCTTGTTTTGCACCCTATGTCCCCGGATGCTATCTTGAAAGATGAAGTTGCTAGAGCATGCAAAGAGAAAAACAAATCTGTTCATAATAAAAATCTAGATGTTACAAAGGAATTGGTACAACCTAAGAGTGATAATTCTAAATCTGCTCATGTAAGGAAAAATGAAATACAACTGAAAAGTGCTTGTTTCCTTGCTTCCAAATCTGATTTACTTGAATTAAACGATGTTGATGCAATCTGCTATGTGTTTATATGCAAGGATGCTTTGTTCTCACTTCACAACATACCATCTACTTTGCCTTCTACTATCACTAATCTTTTGCAGGACTATGCTGATGTATTTCCAAAAGAAGTGCCACCTGGGCTGCCACCGATAAGAGGAATTGAACATCAGATTGACCTCATCCCAGGGGCTTCCTTGCCAAACCGAGCGCCATACAGGACGAACCCAAAAGAAACCAAGGAGATTCAGTGACAAGTACAAGAATTGCTCAATAAAGGTTATGTGCGTGAGTCCCTTAGTCCTTGCTCTGTCCCTGTTTTACTAGTCCCAAAGAAAGATGGCTCATGGCGCATGTGTGTAGATTGTCGAGCAATTAATAACATTACCATCAGGTATCGTCATCCTATCCCTAGGTTAGATGATATGCTGGATGAACTTAGTGGCTCGATGGTTTTCTCTAAGATTGACTTACGTAGTGGATATCACCAAATTCGCATGAAGCTAGGAGATGAATGGAAAACAGCATTTAAAACCAAGTTTGGTTTGTACGAGTGGTTAGTCATGCCTTTTGGTCTTACTAATGCACCTAGTACTTTCATGAGATTAATGAATGAGGTTTTACGTGCTTTTATTGGAAGATTTGTGGCCGTCTACTTTGATGACATCTTGATCTATAGCAAATGTCTAGTAGATCATCTTAATCATCTACGTGCTGTTTTTAATGCTTTACGTGAAGCACACTTACTTGGTAACCTTGACAAGTGCACATTTTGCACAGACCGTGTCTCTTTTCTTGGCTATGTTGTGACACCACAGGGAATTGAAGTTGATCAGGCTAAGGTGGAGGCAATACATAGCTGGCTAGTCCCTACCACGGTCACGCAAGTCCGAAGCTTTCTCGGGCTTGCTGGGTTCTATCGTCGATTTGTGAAAGATTTCAGCACCATCGCAGGGCCGCTGCACGAGCTTACGAAGAAGGGTGCTACATTTTCTTGGGGCAAGGCGCAAGAGGATGCATTTGAGACTTTGAAGGATAGGTTAACTCATACACCCCTTCTCCAATTACCTGATTTTAATAAGACTTTTGAATTGGAATGTGATGCTAGCGGTATTGGTTTGGGTGGTGTCTTGTTGCAAGAAGGGAAGCCTGTTGCTTATTTTAGTGAGAAACTGAATGGTCCTAGTTTGAACTATTCCACTTATGATAAAGAATTATATGCTTTAGTTCGAACTTTGGAAACATGGCAACACTACTTATGGCCTAAAGAATTTGTTATACATTCTGATCATGAATCTTTGAAACATCTAAGGAGACAAACAAATCTGAACCGTAGGCATGCCAAGTGGGTCGAATTTATTGAATCTTTTCCCTATGTGATCAAACATAAGAAAGGAAAAGATAATGTCATTGCGGATGCTTTGTCTCGTCGGTACACCATGTTGTCCCAACTAGATTTTAAGATTTTTTGCTTGGAGACAATTAAACAACAATATGCTTTCGATGCTGATTTCAAAGATGTGCTTTTACAATGTAAAGAAGGAAGGTCATGGAACAAATTTGTTCTCACCGATGGCTTTGTGTTTCGGGCTAACAAATTATGCATTCCAGCTTGTTCTGTGCGTATATTATTATTACAGGAAGCACATGGAGGTGGGTTGATGGGACATTTTGGTGTGAAGAAGACAGAAGACATATTAGCGAGCCATTTCTTTTGGCCAAAGATGAGAAGAGACGTGGAGCGATTTGTTGCTCGCTGCACCACTTGTCAAAAAGCTAAGTCCCGTCTTAATCCACATGGTTTATACATGCCTCTCACTGTTCCTAGTGCACCATGGGAAGATATTTCTATGGACTTTGTTTTAGGACTGTCTAGAACAAAAGAAGGGGAGGGATAGTATTTTTGTTATTGTGGACAGATTTTCTAAAATGGCACACTTTATACCATGTCACAAAACTGATGATGCTACCCATGTTGCTGATTTGTTCTTTCGGGAAGTTGTTCGTTTGCATCGGGTTCCAAACACTATTGTTTCTGATCGAGATACTAAATTTCTTAGTCATTTTTGGAAAACATTATGGGCTAAGTTGGGAACTAAATTGCTCTTTTCTACTACTTGTCACCCTCAAACCGATGGACAAACTGAAGTCATAAACCGTAGTTTATCTACCATGCTTAGGGCTATTCTGAAATATAACATCAAATTATGGGAAGAATGTTTGCCTCACATTGAGTTTGCTTATAATCGTTCGCTGCATTCTACAACTAAACTATGCCCTTTTGAAATTGTGTATGGTTTTGTCCCTCGTGCTCCTATTGATCTTGTCGCCATCCCACATTCTGAAAAAATGAATTTTGATGCTTCTCGCCGTGCTGAACTGATTATAAACCTGCATGAACAAACTAAAGCAAATATTAAAGCCATGAATGCTAAGTATGAACAAGCCGGTAGCAAGGGTAGAAAGCATATTACCTTTGAACCTGGTGATTTAGTATGGGTGCATTTAAGGAAAGATAGATTCCCTGATTTGCGTAAATCTAAATTACAACCTAGAGCTGCTGGACCCTTCAAAGTGCTTCACAAAATTAATGATAATGCATATAAAGTTGACTTGCCTGCAGATTTTGGGGTCAGTTTCTCTTTTAACATTGCAGATTTGACACCATACTTGGGAGAGAACGACACGTTTGAGTCGAGGACGACTTTGTTGCAAGAAGGGGAGGATGATGAGGACATCACTATTATTGATACAACCACACCAGTGACCCCTACACCATTCGTAGCTAATCAAGGACCAATGACACGAGCCCGTGCACGTAAAATTAATTATCAGGTGAACTCGTTTCTTGCTGTTGAAGCTAATTCTTCTTTAAATGAGGTACTAAAGCTTTGCTACGACTTTATTATGCTCAGGTGTTTGGGAGGTGAACCATCTTGGAGTGGAGAAAACAACAAAGCAATAAAAGCTGTTGCACCCGAGATAATTTCGTAACTGCAGCAAGTGCATGTTAAAGAGGGTATATCTTTCAACTCCCAAGGTTGTTTAAAGCAAATAAGTACTTGTTGGAAAGCTCTCTTCGTCTACTTTCTAGTGGATCAAGAATCAACGAGAGATCAGACACTAAGCGTCCAGAAACTGCCGAGTGAACTCCTGCTCTACCCAAGTCAATTTCGTAACTACAGCATGCACCAAATTAAATGGAGCATAACTTTCCACTCCCAAGGTTGTTTAGTGCAAATAACTACTTGTTGGAAAGCTCTCTTCGTCTACTTTCATGTGCATCAAGAATCAATGACAGAAACCAAACGAGGCGTGCAGAAACTGCCGAGAGAGTTTCGTTCTCCATTAGAACTCCTTTCTATTCCTCTATTTAAGCAACTAGCAGCAACCAAAGAACTTGGGTTTTTGTTTGATGTAAGTTTAGCCTTTGCTACTTCCTTGTAAACGCGTGTGTCGGCTAGACCACCCGGATACTTGAAACAGAACCCCAACAATACCAGATCCGTGAGCGTCTGCTTTTTATCTTGTTCTTGCTTGTTCTCGATTGCTTGCAGGTTCAAGGCTGTTCTTGGCACGGCAAGAGCAGCAACAACAGGAGCCGGTGTAACTATCGCTAAGGCGCAGCACCCTTGTGGTTGTTGTAGTCGGATAGCACAACGTCGACCTCCACCCCAAATCGTAGTTATCAGGAGACGGTGTACCTGTCGCTCAAGGCGCCACACCATCTTGGTTGTGGTAGTCGGGCAGCCAACGTCGTTCTCCAACAAGTTTTCCACCTCCATCATCTCTCATCGAAAGATCGGGCACCCTTCTACCCGTTGGGTTTATCAGTGACGTGCGGCAACGAAATTGCGCGAAACCACCCCAAACATGAGTTTTGGACATAAATTAGTGGATTGGGCATGTTCGTTGCGAAAAACGAAGAAATGGTTCCGGTGGCAAAAACTCGTGCTTGTATGCACCCTGACACCCGTTTTCGGAATGGGTGACATGCGACAACGAAATTGCGTGAAACCACCCCAAACATGTGTTTTGGACCTAAAGTAGTGGATTCGGCATGTTCGTTGTGAAAAACGAAGAAATGGTTCCGGTGGCAAAAACTCGTGCTTTGTATGCACCCCGACACCCATTTTCGGAATGAGTGACGTGCGGCAACGAAATTGCACGGAACCACCCCAAACATGAGTTTTGGACCTAAAGTAGTGGATTGGGCATGTTTGTTGCAGCTACCTCCATCAATGATCAAACGACATGAACGCTCTTTAATGACACACTTTGTTTGAAACAACGTATGTCGCTGATTCTGCTCTGCCTTCTCCATTTGTGCACTAAGCACACGCTGTACAATGAGGCTCTCATAATGCTCTGCATCATCTGCACCAATCTATTCTTCGGGTGGTTCCTTAGTGCCTGCATCATCAGCCGCAAGCAAAGCAAGTGTAGCTTCATCCAAATCACTAGCAGAGGAATACCCACCATCGTCTTTTACCACCAAAACACGCTGATTAGGACAATCACGCTGCACGTGTCCATAGCCCTTGCATCGATAACACAGAACATCTCTTGTTCTACCTGTGGAGGCTACTGAAGAGGCACTACCATCTGGTTTCTGGGCAGATTTGGTTGCTGAATTTGTGGAAGATGCACGTGGTTTGTCGCCGGAGGAAGGCGGGGGTGCTGGTCGACTTGGCGAGGGAGTTGGTGCTGGTGTACGACCGGTCATGGACGTAGTCGTGCGCTGTTGCCATGGTGTAGATTTTCCTGCAGAAACATTAGACCTTGCACTAGCACGTCGTCCCTGCACTTCCCTTTCAGCTTTGCAAGCAAGATGAAACAATCGGGTTACATTAGCATAATCTTTATAAGCAAGGATGTCCTGAATTTCCCTATTTAACCCACCCAAAAATCTAGCCATAGCAGATTCCTCACCCTCCTCTATGTTACAACGCAGCATACCCATTTGTAATTCCTGATAATATTCTTCTACACTTTTAGTACCCTGTCTCAATTGTTGCAACTTGTTTAACATATCACGTGCATAATAAGAAGGAACAAATCTAGCCCGCATGACCCGTTTCAACGCATCCCAAGTTTGTGGTATGTTATTAGGATTCTTCTTACCATGTTCCATCCACCAAACAGAAGCAAATTCAGTAAACTCACTAGTAGCAGCTCTAACCCGCGCATTCTCAGGAAATTCATGGCATGCAAACTTTTGATCAACCGCAATCTCCCAAGTAATGTAAGCATCAGGGTCATATTTACCATCAAAAGGAGGTATTTTAAATTTAACCTTACTAAAAGCATCATCATTACCATGTACCTCACGTCGGCGAAAACCACCCATACCTCTACGGTTAGTACGTAGTCGCCGGCGATTAGGTGCTTCTTGGTCATCTTGTTCAGTATCAGCAACATAGTCATCCCAGTTACCTTCGGCGCCCTCATCACGCCCACCATTGGTATTAGCATGCATCTCATCAAATCGCCTCAAGAGTGCGACAAGGCTCTTGTCAATATGGGCAACTGTCATTTCCACATTTGCAAGTTTGGTGTTTGTGTCGATCTGTGTGGCCTCCAATTGCCCCATCTTTTCATTCGTCACCTGCATGTCATTATCAAGACCTTCCGTGTGCGTTTTCACCAGCCTTACAAAGTGTTGTATGATACCCTTGGTGCGAGGAGAGTGTGGCATATTACGAGAAACATCATCAACCTCCAATCCTGCCATGGTTAGACGAACAGAGGCAACAAGAAAAAAATGTGAAGGAATAAAAACTCTACAACTATTAGGATGTAGCTACTGCAAGGCGCTCACTCTCAACCTGCCACACAAGCTCTTACCAATTCTTACCTTGCACAACAGGAGGGGTCAGCAACCAACAAGTCTGCAGCCGTGGAATAAGTGTATCGGTGCCGCAGCAATACGACCTGTCAAACTGTAGTCGAAATATGTAGAGTTGTAGGTGGGCTGAAGCAAGGAATACACTAGTACCACGTTAGTTACAAAAGCAAGCTGAATAATCGTTCAACGGTGGTACTGTGCTGGTCCTAGGCTAAACCATGCTAGAGACGTGAGCCTAGGCACAAAGGTAGTCACTGAAAAAGAACAACTAGCACAGCACAAAGAGAAACAACAGATTTAGAGATTCAGCCCCCTTCTTCTTCTTTTCCTTTTTTTCTTTTCTATTCTTTCTTTTCTTCTTCTTCTGTTTTTTTTTTGCAGGGACCTAAACCCTTTTTTTCACTATGACAACCCAAACAATAAAGATATTGCTAACAACCCCTTTAAATCAGATTTAACAAATCTTGTTAATATAGAAAGTCCAGAAATCTCTACGATGATTGCGGAGCGCTCAGAATGAATTTTGAGACAAGGTCAGATCCGTTGGAAAGAAGATAAGATAAGCTTTCCAGATTGTATTTAAACTTCCAAATCGGACATGAGATGTATCCGTGGTGGCAAAAACGAACCAGAGATGTTTATGGTGATGGTGGATCTCGTGGTGACCAAAACGTGGTAGAACTCAAAACTCTAAAGGAATAAACTAAGACCAGCAACTCGACACAACCGATGCAACCAAAAACTCAACAAGCCCTAACTAAGTAGTACTAGTAAATGCTCAATGGTTTATAGGATTGCGGTAAAACTAATCTACTATTTTTTGGCTTTTTCTGGACTATAGGAGATAAGAAAACAGCGAAGAAAAGTAAATCTCTCACCGATAAACCTTGCTCTGATACCAACTGATGTGCACCCGTTGGGTGATTGCCCGATCTTTCGATGAGAGGGTGTGGAATAACTCGATTGGGGGAGGAGACGACGTTCACGGCCCGACTACAGCCTTCCAAAGACGCTGCGCCTTAGCAACCGATACACCACCTCCTATGGCTGTCACGATCTTGTGGAGCGTGACACCCTGGCCACTAGGGCACTCGTCCTGCAAGCAATCGAAGAACTAGCAAGAACAAGTAGAACAAGTACTGAATTACCAGATCCAAATGTAGGTTTCAAAGTCAAACTCCAATATGGTGGGGTTCCGAAGACAAGAAGACGGGCGGCTGAACTAGCACGCGCGCTTGCAAGCAAGTAGCGAGAGCTAAACTTGATCTAAACAAAACCCGCTGTTCTTGGTGGCGGCTAGGGGGTTTATAAACATGGGAGGACGACCACAAGGGTATTGGGGTCGTGCTGCAACCCTAGGATGCGTCCCTAATGGACCTAACTTGATACACGACCCATTGGGCCAAAATAGGGTGACGCAGCACCCTGGGCAGAAAAGGCAGGAAATGTCTCGGTAAGAAAACAATGATTACGGCGGCCTCAGAACAGATATGACTATAATTCCGGATCCATATGAAAGTAGACTTGATAAGCTTTCCATGTTGTGCTTGAACATTCCAATCCGAGCCCGCATCTGACCGTGGTGACCGTCACAAGTTGGTGTTCTTCTGCAGTCCGAATCCAGCATGTTCAAATCCTTTTCCCTTTCGGTCTTCTCCCTGATTCCTAAGCAAAACAAGAGTGCACGGGTCTCCATGGTCTAAATATGATGGACATGAACTCAAGAGTGTAATCACCTGATGGTTGAGTTGACGAGCACGAGCGCGAGTAATGGGACCAGAAATTGGTACTTGTATTGGTATAGATGCATCAGTAGTGTGGATGTCTTCATCATGTCGGGGTGCATACAAAGCACGAGTTTTTGCCACCGGAACCATTTCTTCATTTTTCGCAACGAACATGCCCAATCCACTACTTTAGGTCCAAAACTCATGTTTGGGGTGGTTTTGCGCAATTTCGTTGCCGCACGTCACCCATTCCGAAAATGGGTGCCGGGTTGCATACAAAGCACGAGATTTTGTCACTGGATCAATTTCTTCGTTTTTCGCAACGAACATGCCCAATCCACTACTTTAGGTCCAAAACACATGTTTGGGGTGGTTTCGCGCAATTTCGCTGTCGCACGTCACCCATTCCGAAAACGGGTGTCGGGTGCATACAAGCACGAGTTTTTGCCACCAGAACCATTTCTTCGTTTTTCGCAACGAACATGCCCAATCCACTACTTTAGGTCCAAAACTCATGTTTGGGGTGGTTTCGCGCAATTTCGTTGCCGCATGCCAAAAACGGGTGTCGGGGTGCGTACAAAGCATGAGTTTTGGCACCGGAACCATTTCTTCGTTTTTCCCAACAAAGATGCCCATTCCACTACTTTAGGTCCAAAACTCATGTTTGGGGTGGTTTCGCGCAATTTCGTTGCCGCACGTCACTCATTCCGAAAATGGGTGTCGGGGTGCATACAAAGCACGAGTTTTTGCCCCCGGAACCATTTCTTCGTTTTTCGCAACGAAGATGCCCAATCCACTACTTTAGGTCCCAAAATCATGTTTGGTGTGGTTTCGCGCAATTTCGTTGCCGCATGTCACCCATTCCAAAAACGAGTGTTGGGGTGCATACAAGCACGAGTTTTTGCCACCGGAACCATTTCTTCATTTTTTGCAACGAACTTGCCCAATCCACTACTTTAGGTCCAAAACTCATGTTTGGGGTGGTTTTGCGCAATTTCGTTGCCGCACGTCACCCATTCCGAAAATGGGTGTCGGGTTGCATACAAAGCACGAGTTTTTGTCACCGGATCAATTTCTTCGTTTTTCGCAACGAACATGCCCAATCCACTACTTTAGGTCCAAAACACATGTTTGGGGTGGTTTCGCGCAATTTCGTTGCCGCACGTCACCCATTACGAAAACGGTTGTCGGGGGAGCATACAAAGCACGAGTTTTTGCCACCGGAACCATTTCTTCGTTTTTCACAACGAACATGCCCAATCCACTACTTTAGGTCCAAAACTCATGTTTGGGGTGGTTTCGCGCAATTTCGTTGCCGCACGTCAACCATTCCGAAAACGGGTGTCAGGGTGCATACAAGCACGAGTTTTTGCCACCGGAACCATTTCTTCGTTTTTCACAACGAACATGCCCAATCCACTAATTTATGTCCAAAACTCATGTTTGGGGTGGTTTCGCGCAATTTCGTTGCCGCACGTCACTCATTCCGAAAACGGGTGTCGCAGTGCATACAAAGCACGAGTTTTTGCCACGGGATCAATTTCTTCGTTTTTTGCAACGAACATGCCGAATCCACTACTTTAGGTCCAAAACACCTGTTTGGGGTGGTTTCACGCAATTTCGTTGCTGCACGTCACCCATTCCGAAAACGGGTATCGGGGGTGCATACAAGCACGAGTTTTTGCCACCGGAACCATTTCTTCGTTTTTCGCAACGAATGCTCAATCCACTACTTTAGGTCCAAAACTCATGTTGGGGGTGGTTTCGCGCAATTTCGTTGCCGCATGCCAAAAACGGGTGTCGGGGTGCGTACAAAGCATGAGTTTTGGCACCGGAACCATTTCCTCGTTTTTCCCAACGAAGATGCCCAATCCACTACTTTAGGTCCAAAACACATGTTTGGGGTGGTTTCGCGCAATTTCGTTGCCGCACGTCACCCATTACGAAAACGGGTGTCGGGGAGCATACAAAGCACGAGTTTTTGCCACCGGAACTATTTCTTCGTTTTTCACAACGAACATGCCCAATCCACTACTTTAGGTCCAAAACTCATGTTTGGGGTGGTCTCGCGCAATTTCGTGGCTGCACGTCACCCATTCCGAAAACGGGTGTCGGGGTGCATACAAGCACAAGTTTTTGCCACCGGAACCATTTCTTCGTTTTTCGCAACGAACATGCCCAATCCACTACTTTAGGTCCAAAACTCATGTTTGGGGTGGTTTTGCGCAATTTCGTTGCCGCACGTCACTCATTCCGAAAATGGGTGTCGGGGTGCATACAAAGCACGAGTTTTTGCCACCGGAACCATTTCTTCGTTTTTCACAACGAACATGCCGAATCCACTACTTTAGGTCCAAAACTCATGTTTGGTGTGGTTTCACGCAATTTCGTTGCCGCACATCACCCATTCCAAAAACGAGTGTCAGGGTGCATACAAGCACGAGTTTTTGCCACCGGAACCATTTCTTCGTTTTTCGCAACGAACATGCCCAATCCACTAATTTAGGTCCAAAACTCATGTTTGGGGTGGTTTCGCGCAATTTCGTTGCCGCACGTCACCCATTCCGAAAATGGGTGTCGGGTTGCATACAAATCACGAGTTTTTGCCACCGGATCAATTTCTTCGTTTTTTGCAACGAACATGTCGAATCCACTACTTTAGGTCCAAAACACATGTTTGGGGTGGTTTCGCGCCATTTCGTTGCCGCACGTCACCCATGCCGAAAACGGGTGTCGGGGAGCATACAAAGCACGAGTTTTTGCCACCGGAACCATTTCTTCGTTTTTCACAACGAACATGCCCAATCCACTACTTTAGGTCCAAAACTCATGTTTGGGGTGGTTTCACGCAATTTCGTTGCCGCACGTCACCCATTCCGAAAACGGGTGTCGGGGGTGCATACAAGCACGAGTTTTTGCCACCGGAACCATTTCTTCGTTTTTCGCAACGAATGCTCAATCCACTTCTTTAGGTCCAAGACTCATGTTTGGGGTGGTTTCGCGCAATTTCGTTGTCGTACGTCACTCATTCTGAAAACGGGTGTCGCAGTGCATACAAAGCACGAGTTTTTGCCACCGGAACCATTTCATCGTTTTTCGCAACGAACATGCCCAATCCACTACTTTAGGTCCAAAACACCTTTTTGGGGTGGTTTCGCGTAATTTCGTTGCTGCACGTCACCCATTCCGAAAACGGGTGTCGGGGTGCATACAAGCACGAGTTTTTGCCACCGGATCCATTTCTTCGTTTTTCGCAACAAACATGCCCAATCCACTACTTTAGGTCCAAAACTCATGTTTGGGGTGGTTTCGCGCAATTTCTTTGCCGCACGTCACTCATTCCGAAAATGGGTGTCGGGGTGCATACAAAGCACGAGTTTTTGCCACCGGAACCATTTCTTCATTTTTCGCAACGAACATGCCCAATCCACTACTTTAGGTCCAAAACTCATGTTTGGGGTGGTTTCGCGCAATTTCGTTGCCGCATGCCAAAAACGGGTGTCGGAGTGCGTACAAAGCATGAGTTTTGGCACCGGAACCATTTCTTCGTTTTTCCCGACGAAGATGCCCAATCCACTACTTTAGGTCCAAAACTCATGTTTGGGGTGGTTTCGCGCAATTTCGTTGCCGCACGTCACTCATTCCGAAAATGGGTGTCGGGGTGCATACAAAGCACGAGTTTTTGCCACCGGAACCATTTCTTCGTTTTTCGCAACGAAGATGCCCAATCCACTACTTTAGGTCCAAAACTCATGTTTGGTGTGGTTTCGCGCAATTTCGTTGTCGCATGTCACCCATTCCAAAAACGAGTGTTGGGGTGCATATAAGCACGAGTTTTTACCACCGGAACCATTTCTTCGTTTTTCGCAACGAACATGCCCAATCCACTACTTTAGGTCCAAAACTCATGTTTGGGGTGGTTTTGCGCAATTTCGTTGCCGCACGTCACCCATTCCGAAAATGGGTATCGGGTTGCATACAAAGCACGAGTTTTTGCCACCGGATCAATTTCTTCGTTTTTCGCAACGAACATGCTGAATCCACTACTTTAGGTCCAAAACACATGTTTGGGGTGGTTTCGCGCCATTTCGTTGCCGCACGTCACCCATGCCGAAAACGGGTGTCGGGGAGCATACAAAGCACGAGTTTTTGCCACCGGAACCATTTCTTCGTTTTTCACAACGAACATGCCCAATCCACTACTTTAGGTCCAAAACTCATGGTTGGGGTGGTTTCACGCAATTTCGTTGCCGCACGTCACCCATTCCGAAAACGGGTGTCGGGGGTGCATACAAGCACGAGTTTTTGCCACAGGAACCATTTCTTCGTGTTTCGCAACGAATGCTCAATCCACTTCTTTAGGTCCAAAACTCATGTTTGGGGTGGTTTCGCGCAATTTCGTTGTCGTACGTCACTCATTCTGAAAACGGGTGTCGCAGTGCATACAAAGCACGAGTTTTTGCCACCAGAACCATTTCTTCGTTTTTCGCAACGAACATGCCCAATCCACTACTTTAGGTCCAAAACACCTGTTTGGGGTGGTTTCGCGTAATTTCGTTGCTGCACGTCATCCATTCCTAAAACGGGTGTCGGGGTGCATACAAGCACGAGTTTTTGCCACCGGAACCATTTCTTTGTTTTTCGCAACGAACATGCCCAATCCACTACTTTAGGTCCAAAACTCATGTTTGGGGTGGTTTCGCGCAATTTCTTTGCCGCACGTCACTCATTCCGAAAATGGGTGTCGGGGTGCATACAAAGCATGAGTTTTTGCCACCGGAACCATTTCTTCGTTTTTTGCAATGAAGATGCCCAATCCACTACTTTAGGTCCAAAACTCATGTTTGGTGTGGTTTCGCGCAATTTCGTTGCCGCACGCCACTCATTCCAAAAACGAGTGTCGGGGTGCATACAAAGCACGAGTTTTTGCCACCGGAACCATTTCTTCGTTTTTCACAACGAACATGCCCAATCCACTACTTTAGGTCCAAAACTCATGTTTGGAGTGGTTTTGCGCAATTTCGTTGCCGCACGTCACCCATTCCGAAAATGGGTGCCGGGTTGCATACAAAGCACGAGATTTTGTCACTGGATCAATTTCTTCGTTTTTCGCAACGAACAAGCCCAATCCACTACTTTAGGTCCAAAACACATGTTTGGGGTGGTTTCGCGCAATTTCGCTGTCGCACGTCACCCATTCCGAAAACGGGTGTCGGGTGCATACAAGCACGAGTTTTTGCCACCGGAACCATTTCTTCGTTTTTCGCAACGAAGATGCCCAATCCACTACTTTAGGTCCAAAACTCATATTTGGTGTGGTTTCGCGCAATTTCGTTACCGCATGTCACCCATTCCAAAAACAAGTGTTGGGGTGCATATAAGCACGAGTTTTTACCACCGGAACCATTTCTTCGTTTTTCGCAACGAACATGCCCAATCCACTACTTTAGGTCCAAAACTCATGTTTGGGGTGGTTTTGCGCAATTTCGTTGCCGCACGTCACCCATTCCGAAAATGGGTGTCGGGTTGCATACAAAGCACGAGTTTTTGCCACCGGATCAATTTCTTCGTTTTTCGCAACGAACATGCTGAATCCACTACTTTAGGTCCAAAACACATGTTTGGGGTGGTTTCGCGCCATTTCGTTGCCGCACGTCACCCATGCCGAAAACGGGTGTCGGGGAGCATACAAAGCACGAGTTTTTGCCACCGGAACCATTTCTTCGTTTTTCACAATGAACATGCCCAATCCACTACTTTAGGTCCAAAACTCATGTTTGGGGTGGTTTCACGCAATTTCGTTGCCGCACGTCACCCATTCCGAAAACGGGTGTCGGGGGTGCATACAAGCACGAGTTTTTGCCACAGGAACCATTTCTTCGTGTTTCGCAATGAATGCTCAATCCACTTCTTTAGGTCCAAAACTCATGTTTGGGGTGGTTTCGCGCAATTTCGTTGTCGTACGTCACTCATTCTGAAATTGGGTGTCGCAGTGCATACAAAGCACGAGTTTTTGCCACCAGAACCATTTCTTCGTTTTTCGCAACGAACATGCCCAATCCACTACTTTAGGTCCAAAACACCTGTTTGGGGTGGTTTCGCGTAATTTCGTTGCTGCACGTCACCCATTCCGAAAACGGGTGTCGGGGTGCATACAAGCACGAGTTTTTGCCACCGGAACCATTTCTTTGTTTTTCGCAACGAACATGCCCAATCCACTACTTTAGGTCCAAAACTCATGTTTGGGGTGGTTTCGCGCAATTTCTTTGCCGCACGTCACTCATTCCGAAAATGGGTGTCGGGGTGCATACAAAGCACGAGTTTTTGCCACCGGAACCATTTCTTCGTTTTTTGCAACGAAGATGCCCAATCCACTACTTTAGGTCCAAAACTCATGTTTGGTGTGGTTTCGCGCAATTTCGTTGCCGCACGCCACCCATTCCAAAAACGAGTGTCGGGGTGCATACAAAGCACGAGTTTTTGCCACCGGAACCATTTCTTCGTTTTTCACAACGAACATGCCCAATCCACTACTTTAGGTCCAAAACTCATGTTTGGAGTGGTTTTGCGCAATTTCGTTGCCGCACGTCACCCATTCCGAAAATGGGTGCCGGGTTGCATACAAAGCACGAGATTTTGTCACTGGATCAATTTCTTCGTTTTTCGCAACGAACATGCCCAATCCACTACTTTAGGTCCAAAACACATGTTTGGGGTGGTTTCGCGCAATTTCGTTGCCGCACGTCACCCATTCCGAAAATGGGTGTCGGGTTGCATACAAAGCACGAGTTTTTGCCACCGGATCAATTTCTTCGTTTTTCGCAACGAACATGCTGAATCCACTACTTTAGGTCCAAAGCACATGTTTGGGGTGGTTTCGCGCCATTTCGTTGCCGCACGTCACCCATGCCGAAAACGGGTGTCGAGGAGCATACAAAGCACGAGTTTTTGCCACCGGAACCATTTCTTCGTTTTTCACAACGAACATGCCCAATCCACTACTTTAGGTCCAAAACTCATGTTTGGGGTGGTTTCACGCAATTTCGTTGCCGCACGTCACCCATTCCGAAAACGGGTGTCGGGGGTGCATACAAGCACGAGTTTTTGCCACAGGAACCATTTCTTCGTGTTTCGCAACGAATGCTCAATCCACTTCTTTAGGTCCAAAACTCATGTTTGGGGTGGTTTCGCGCAATTTCGTTGTCGTACGTCACTCATTCTGAAAACGGGTGTCGCAGTGCATACAAAGCACGAGTTTTTGCCACCAGAACCATTTCTTCGTTTTTCGCAACGAACATGCCCAATCCACTACTTTAGGTCCAAAACACCTGTTTGGGGTGGTTTCGCGTAATTTCGTTGCTGCACGTCACCCATTCCGAAAACGGGTGTCGGGGTGCATACAAGCACGAGTTTTTGCCACCGGAACCATTTCTTTGTTTTTCGCAACGAACATGCCCAATCCACTACTTTAGGTCCAAAACTCATGTTTGGGGTGGTTTCGCGCAATTTCTTTGCCGCACGTCACTCATTCCGAAAATGGGTGTCGGGGTGCATACAAAGCACGAGTTTTTGCCACCGGAACCATTTCTTCGTTTTTTGCAACGAAGATGCCCAATCCACTACTTTAGGTCCAAAACTCATGTTTGGTGTGGTTTCGCGCAATTTCGTTGCCGCACGCCACCCATTCCAAAAACGAGTGTCGGGGTGCATACAAAGCACGAGTTTTTGCCACCGGAACCATTTCTTCGTTTTTCACAACGAACATGCCCAATCCACTACTTTAGGTCCAAAACTCATGTTTGGAGTGGTTTTGCGCAATTTCGTTGCCGCACGTCACCCATTCCGAAAATGGGTGCCGGGTTGCATACAAAGCACGAGATTTTGTCACTGGATCAATTTCTTCGTTTTTCGCAACGAACATGCCCAATCCACTACTTTAGGTCCAAAACACATGTTTGGGGTGGTTTCGCGCAATTTCGTTGCCGCACGTCACCCATTCCGAAAATGGGTGTCGGGTTGCATACAAAGCACGAGTTTTTGCCACCGGATCAATTTCTTCGTTTTTCGCAACGAACGTGCTGAATCCACTACTTTAGGTCCAAAGCACATGTTTGGGGTGGTTTCGCGCCATTTCGTTTCCGCACGTCACCCATGCCGAAAACGGGTGTCGGGGAGCATACAAAGCACGAGTTTTTGCCACCGGAACCATTTCTTCGTTTTTCACAACGAACATGCCCAATCCACTACTTTAGGTCCAAAACTCATGTTTGGGGTGGTTTCACGCAATTTCGTTGCCGCACGTCACCCATTCCGAAAACGGGTGTCGGGGGTGCATACAAGCACGAGTTTTTGCCACAGGAACCATTTCTTCGTGTTTCGCAACGAATGCTCAATCCACTTCTTTAGGTCCAAAACTCATGTTTGGGGTGGTTTCGCGCAATTTCGTTGTCGTACGTCACTCATTCTGAAAACGGGTGTCGCAGTGCATACAAAGCACGAGTTTTTGCCACCAGAACCATTTCTTCGTTTTTCGCAACGAACATGCCCAATCCACTACTTTAGGTCCAAAACACCTGTTTGGGGTGGTTTCGCGTAATTTCGTTGCTGCACGTCATCCATTCCGAAAACGGGTGTCGGGGTGCATACAAGCACGAGTTTTTGCCACCGGAACCATTTCTTTGTTTTTCGCAACGAACATGCCCAATCCACTACTTTAGGTCCAAAACTCATGTTTGGGGTGGTTTCGCGCAATTTCTTTGCCGCACGTCACTCATTCCGAAAATGGGTGTCGGGGTGCATACAAAGCACGAGTTTTTGCCACCGGAACCATTTCTTCGTTTTTTGCAACGAAGATGCCCAATCCACTACTTTAGGTCCAAAACTCATGTTTGGTGTGGTTTCGCGCAATTTCGTTGCCGCACGCCACCCATTCCAAAAACGAGTGTCGGGGTGCATACAAAGCACGAGTTTTTGCCACCGGAACCATTTCTTCGTTTTTCACAACGAACATGCCCAATCCACTACTTTAGGTCCAAAACTCATGTTTGGAGTGGTTTTGCGCAATTTCGTTGCCGCACGTCACCCATTCCGAAAATGGGTGCCGGGTTGCATACAAAGCACGAGATTTTGTCACTGGATCAATTTCTTCGTTTTTCGCAACGAACATGCCCAATCCACTACTTTAGGTCCAAAACACATGTTTGGGGTGGTTTCGCGCAATTTCGCTGTCGCACGTCACCCATTCCGAAAACGGGTGTCGGGTGCATACAAGCACGAGTTTTTGCCACCGGAACCATTTCTTCGTTTTTCGCAACGAAGATGCCCAATCCACTACTTTAGGTCCAAAACTCATATTTGGTGTGGTTTCGCGCAATTTCGTTGCCGCATGTCACCCATTCCAAAAACAAGTGTTGGGGGTGCATACAAGCACGAGTTTTTACCACCGGAACCATTTCTTCGTTTTTCGCAACGAACATGCCCAATCCACTACTTTAGGTCCAAAACTCATGTTTGGGGTGGTTTTGCGCAATTTCGTTGCCGCACGTCACCCATTCCGAAAATGGGTGTCGGGTTGCATACAAAGCACGAGTTTTTGCCACCGGATCAATTTCTTCGTTTTTCGCAACGAACATGCTGAATCCACTACTTTAGGTCCAAAACACATGTTTGGGGTGGTTTCGCGCCATTTCGTTGCCGCACGTCACCCATGCCGAAAACGGGTGTCGGGGAGCATACAAAGCACGAGTTTTCGCCACCGGAACCATTTCTTCGTTTTTCACAATGAACATGCCCAATCCACTACTTTAGGTCCAAAACTCATGTTTGGGGTGGTTTCACGCAATTTCGTTGCCGCACGTCACCCATTCCGAAAACGGGTGTCGGGGGTGCATACAAGCACGAGTTTTTGCCACAGGAACCATTTCTTCGTGTTTCGCAACGAATGCTCAATCCACTTCTTTAGGTCCAAAACTCATGTTTGGGGTGGTTTCGCGCAATTTCGTTGTCGTACGTCACTCATTCTGAAAACGGGTGTCGCAGTGCATACAAAGCACGAGTTTTTGCCACCAGAACCATTTCTTCGTTTTTCGCAACGAACATGCCCAATCCACTACTTTAGGTCCAAAACACCTGTTTGGGGTGGTTTCGCGTAATTTCGTTGCTGCACGTCACCCATTCCGAAAACGGGTGTCGGGGTGCATACAAGCACGAGTTTTTGCCACCGGAACCATTTCTTTGTTTTTCGCAACGAACATGCCCAATCCACTACTTTAGGTCCAAAACTCATGTTTGGGGTGGTTTCGCGCAATTTCTTTGCCGCACGTCACTCATTCCGAAAATGGGTGTCGGGGTGCATACAAAGCACGAGTTTTTGCCACCGGAACCATTTCTTCGTTTTTTGCAACGAAGATGCCCAATCCACTACTTTAGGTCCAAAACTCATGTTTGGTGTGGTTTCGCGCAATTTCGTTGCCGCACGCCACCCATTCCAAAAACGAGTGTCGGGGTGCATACAAAGCACGAGTTTTTTTCGCAACGAACATGCCCAATCCACTACTTTAGGTCCAAAACACATGTTTGGGGTGATTTCGCGCAATTTCGCTGTCGCACGTCACCCATTCCGAAAACGGGTGTCGGGTGCATACAAGCACGAGTTTTTGCCACCGGAACCATTTCTTCGTTTTTCGCAACGAACATGCCCAATCCACTACTTTAGGTCCAAAACTCATGTTTGGGGTGGTTTCGCGCAATTCCGTTGCCGCATGCCAAAAACGGGTGTCGGGGTGCGTACAAAGCATGAGTTTTGGCACCGGAACCATTTCTTCGTTTTTCCCAACGAAGATGCCCAATCCACTACTTTAGGTCCAAAACTCATGTTTGGGGTGGTTTCGCGCAATTTCGTTGCCGCACGTCACTCATTCCGAAAATGGGTGTCGGGGTGCATACAAAGCACGAGTTTTTGCCACCGGAACCATTTCTTCGTTTTTCGCAACGAAGATGCCCAATCCACTACTTTAGGTCCAAAACTCATATTTGGTGTGGTATCGCGCAATTTCGTTGCCGCATGTCACCCATTCCAAAAACAAGTGTTGGGGTGCATACAAGCACGAGTTTTTACCACCGGAACCATTTCTTCGTTTTTCGCAACGAACATGCCCAATCCACTACTTTAGGTCCAAAACTCATGTTTGGGGTGGTTTTGCGCAATTTCGTTGCCGCATGTCACCCATTCCGAAAATGGGTGTCGGGTTGCATACAAAGCACGAGTTTTTGTCACCGGATCAATTTCTTCGTTTTTCGCAACGAACATGCCCAATCCACTACTTTAGGTCCAAAACACATGTTTGGGGTGGTTTCGCGCAATTTCGTTGCCGCACGTCACCCATTACGAAAACGGGTGTCGGGGAGCATACAAAGCACGAGTTTTTGCCACCGGATCCATTTCTTCGTTTTTCACAACGAACATGCCCAATCCACTACTTTAGGTCCAAAACTCATGTTTGGGGTGGTTTCGCGCAATTTCGTTGCCGCACGTCACCCATTCCGAAAACGGGTGTCAGGGTGCATACGAGCACGAGTTTTTGCCACCGGAACCATTTCTTTGTTTTTCGCAACGAACATGCCCAATCCACTAATTTAGGTCCAAAACTGATGTTTGGGGTGGTTTCGCGCAATTTCGTTGCCGCACGTCTCTCATTCCGAAAATGGGTGCCGGGGTGCATACAAAGCACGAGTTTTTGCCACCGGATCAATTTCTTCGTTTTTCGCAACGAACATGCCGAATCCACTACTTTAAGTCCAAAACACATGTTTGGGGTGGTTTCACGCAATTTCGTTGCCGCACGTCACCCATTCCGAAAACGGGTGTCGAGGGTGCATACAAGCACGAGTTTTTGCCACCGGAACCATTTCTTCGTTTTTCGCAACGAATGCTCAATCCACTTCTTTAGGTCCAAAACTCATGTTTGGGGTGGTTTCGCGAAATTTCGTTGCCGTACGTCACTGATTCCGAAAACGGGTGTCGCAGTGCATACAAAGCACGAGTTTTTGCCACCGGAACCATTTCTTCGTTTTTCGCAACGAACATGCCCAACCTACTTTAGGTCCAAAACACCTGTTTGGGGGGTCTCGCGCAATTTCGTTGTTGCACGTCACCCATTCCGAAAACGGGTGTCGGGGTGCATACAAGCACGAGTTTTTGCCACCGGAACCATTTCTTCGTTTTTCGCAACGAAGATGCCCAATCCACTACTTTAGGTCCAAAACTCATGTTTGGTGTGGTTTCGCGCAATTTCGTTGTCGCACATCACCCATTCCAAAAACGAGTGTCGGGGTGCATACAAGCACGAGTTTTTGCCACCGGAACCATTTTTCGTTTTTCGCAACGAACATGCCCAATCCACTACTTTAGGTCCAAAATGATGTGCACCCGTTGGGTGATTGCCCGATCTTTCGATGAGAGGGTGTGGAATAACTCGATTGGGGGAGGAGACGACGTTCACGGCCCGACTACAGCCTTCCAAAGACGCTGCGCCTTAGCAACCGATACACCACCTCCTATGGCTGTCACGATCTTGTGGAGCGTGACACCCTGGCCACTAGGGCACTCGTCCTGCAAGCAATCGAAGAACTAGCAAGAACAAGTAGAACAAGTACTGAATTACCAGATCCAAATGTAGGTTTCAAAGTCAAACTCCAATATGGTGGGGTTCCGAAGACAAGAAGACGGGCGGCTGAACTAGCACGCGCGCTTGCAAGCAAGTAGCGAGAGCTAAACTTGATCTAAACAAAACCCGCTGTTCTTGGTGGCGGCTAGGGGGTTTAAAAACATGGGAGGACGACCACAAGGGTATTGGGGTCGTGCTGCAACCCTAGGATGCGTCCCTAATGGACCTAACTTGATACACGACCCATTGGGCCAAAATAGGGTGACGCAGCACCATGGGCAGAAAAGGCAGGAAATGTCTCGGTAAGAAAACAATGATTACGGCGGCCCCAGAACAGATATGACTATAATTCCGGATCCATATGAAAGTAGACTTGATAAGCTTTCCATGTTGTGCTTGAACATTCCAATCCGAGCCCGCATCTGACCGTGGTGACCGTCACAAGTTGGTGTTCTTCTGCAGTCCGAATCCAGCATGTTCAAATCCTTTTCCCTTTCGGTCTTCTCCCTGATTCCTAAGCAAAACAAGAGTGCACGGGTCTCCATGGTCTAAATATGATGGACATGAACTCAAGAGTGTAATCACCTGATGGTTGAGTTGACGAGCACGAGCGCGAGTAATGGGACCAGAAATTGGTACTTGTATTGGTATAGATGCATCAGTAGTGTGGATGTCTTCATCATTCTCCCCTTCTTGCATTTGAGTCGTCCTCGACTCAAGCTCAACTTCCTCTCCCAAGTAGGGCTTTAAATCTGCAATGTTAAATGTGGGGCTAACCCCAAAGTCTGCAGGCAGATCTAGCCTATATGCATTGTCGTTAATTTTCTCTAGCACTTTAAACGGTCCATCGGCTCGAGGCAACAGTTTAGATTTTCGTAATTCAGGAAACCTTTCCTTTCTCAAATGCAACCAAACTAAATCTCCAGGTTCAAAATTTATTTCCTTTCTACCTTTATCACTAGCAAACTTATATCTAGCATTCATACGCTCTATGTTTTCTTTAGTAGTTTCATGCAGTTTTAACATCAATTCAGCACGCCTAGTAGCATCAAAATTTAGTTTTTCAGAAGATGGCAAAGGCATTAAATCAATAGGAGCACGAGGCAACAAACCATATACAATCTGAAATGGGCACATCTTTGTAGTAGAATGCAATGATCGATTATAAGCAAATTCAACATGAGGCAAACAGTCCTCCCACATCTTAATATTCTTTTTTAGAACTGCCCTTAACATAGTAGACAAAGTTCTATTCACAACTTCAGTTTGACCATCAGTTTGAGGATGACATGTAGTAGAAAATAAAAGCTTAGTCCCCAATTTTGCCCACAAAGTCCTCCAAAAATGACTAAGAAATTTAGCATCACGATCAGAAACGATTGTGTTGGGCACACCATGCAAGCGAACAATTTCACGAAAGAACAAATCAGCAATATGAGTAGCATCGTCAGTTTTATGACATGGTATGAAATGTGCCATCTTAGAAAATCTATCAACAACCACAAACACACTATCACGTCCCTTCCTAGTCCTAGGCAATCCCAGCACAAAATCCATAGAAATATCTTCCCAAGGAGCACTAGGAACGGGTAGAGGCAAATACAAACCGTGTGGATTTAACCGTGACTTCGCCTTTTGACATGTCGTGCAACGAGCAACCAATCTCACCACATCTCTTCTCATCTTGGGCCAAAAGAAATGACCAGCAAGTATGTCCTCCGTTTTCTTTGCTCCAAAATGTCCCATTAAGCCACCTCCATGTGCTTCCTGTAACAACAACAAACGAACGGAGCTAGCTGGAATGCATAGCTTGTTAGCTCTAAACACAAACCCATCACTAACGATATATTTGTTCCATCCTTTCCCATCTTTACAATGCAGCAACACATCTTTAAAATCAGCATCATGAACATATTGGTCTTTAATCGTCTCTAATCCAAAGATTTTGTAGTCAAGTTGATTCAGCAAAGTATATCTCCTAGACAAAGCGTCAGCAATGATATTCTCTTTTCCTTTCTTGTGCTTAATAACATAAGGAAACGATTCGATAAATTCAACCCACTTAGCATGTCTACGGTTCAGTTTTCCTTGACTACGAATATGTTTCAAAGATTCATGATCAGAATGAATAACAAACTCTTTGGGCCACAAATAATGCTGCCATGTTTCTAATGTTCGCACAAGAGCATATAATTCCTTATCATAAGTAGAATAATTTAGAACAGGCCCACTCAATTTTTCACTAAAATATGCAACAGGTTTGCCTTCTTGTAACAAAACACCACCCAATCCAATTCCACTAGCATCACATTCAAGCTCAAAAGTCTTATTAAAATCAGGAAGTTGGAGGAGAGGTGCATGTGTCAACTTATCTTTCAGCACGTTGAAAGCGTGCTCTTGTACTTTGCCCCAACTAAAATGCACTCCCTTCTTCGTAAGCTCATTCAAAGGTGCAGCAATGGTGCTAAAGTCCTTCACAAAACGGCGATAGAAGCCAGCAAGTCCTAGGAAACTCCGCACCTGTGTGATAGTCTTTGGCATAGGCCATCCATGTATCGCTTCTACCTTGGCTTGATCAACCTCAATTCCCTGTGGAGTCACAACATAACCAAGAAACGAAACTCGATCGGTGCAAAATGTGCACTTCTCAAGGTTACCAAATAAACGTGCATCTCGTAAAGCATTAAAAACAGCACGCATGTGATCAACATGTTCATCCATAGATTTGCTGTAGATCAATATGTCATCAAAGTATACTACCACAAATTTTCCAATGAAGGCACGCAAAACCTCGTTCATTAATCTCATGAAAGTGCTAGGTGCATTAGTTAACCCAAAAGGCATGACTAACCACTCATACAATCCGAACTTAGTTTTGAAAGCAGTTTTCCATTCATCTCCCAATTTCATACGAATCTGGTGGTACCCACTACGCAAATCAACTTTAGAAAAGACGATGGCACCACTCAATTCATCAAGCATATCATCTAAACGTGGAATAGGGTGTCGATACCGTATCGTGATATTATTAATAGCCCTACAATCAACACACATACGCCATGTTCCATCTTTTTTAGGCACTAAAATAACCGGAACAGCACACGGACTAAGAGACTCACGCACGTAACCTTTGTCGAGTAGTTCTTGCACTTGTCGCTGAATTTCTTTTGTTTCCTCTGGATTTGTCCTATATGGCGCACGATTCGGCAAAGATGCACCAGGAATAAGATCAATTTGGTGCTCAATCCCTCGTATAGGTGGCAGCCCCTCTGGTATCTCACTTGGAAATACATCAGAATACTCCTGCAAAATGTTAGCAATAACAGGAGGCAAAGAATGCTGCATATCTTGAATTGAAATCAAAGCATCCTTGCATACCAAGGCGTAGGCAACAGTAGTGGAAGCAAATAATTCATTAACATCAGTTTTTGTTGCAAGCAAGCAATGTCCTTTCAATTTTATCCCATCTTTGTTATTACCAACAGCTTTGATATTCTTGTTGTTCTCAGTTTTAGCTTTGGTAGCTTTAGCAACATCATCACGCACAATAGCCTCAGGGGACATGGGAAGCAAAATAATTTTCTTATCATGGTGTATGAGAGAATATTGATTTGATCTACCATGATGCATACAATCTGAATCAAATTGCCATGGTCTACCTAGCAGAATATTACAAGCATCCATAGGCACAACATCACAGTCAACAACATCACGATATGAACCAATAGCAAAATTAATTCGTACCAGCTTGGTTACCTTGACCTTACCACTATTGTTAAGCCATTGAATGTGATATGGATGCGGGTGCGGTTTGGTCGTAAGTGCAAGCTTCTCCACCATGTCGCTGCTAGCCAAGTTGTTGCAGCTACCTCCATCAATGATCAAACGACATGAACGCTCCTTAATGACACACTTTGTTTGAAACAATGTATGTCGCTGATTCTGCTCTGCCTTCTCCATTTGTGCACTAAGCACACGCTGTACAATGAGGCTCTCATAATGCTCTGCATCATCTGCACCAATCTGTTCTTCGGGTGGTTCCTTAGTGCCTGCATCATCAGCCGCAAGCAAAGCAAGTGTAGCTTCATCCAAATCACTAGCAGAGGAATACCCACCATCGTCTTTTACCACCAAAACACGCTGATTAGGACAATCACGCTGCACGTGTCCATAGCCCTTGCATCGATAACACAGAACATCTCTTGTTCTACCTGTGGAAGCTACTGAAGAGGCACTACCTGCGGGTTTCTGGGCAGATTTGGTTGCTGAATTTGTGGAAGATGCACGTGGTTTGTCGCTGGAGGAAGGCGGGGGTGCTGGTCAACTTGGCGAGGGAGTTGGTGCTGGTGTACGGCCGGTCATGGACGTAGTCGTGCGCTGTTGCCATGGTGTAGATTTTCCTGCAGAAACATTAGACCTTGCACTAGCACGTCGTCCCTGCACTTCCCTTTCAGCTTTGCAAGCAAGATGAAACAATCGGGTTACATTAGCATAATCTTTATAAGCAAGGATGTCCTGAATTTCCCTATTTAACCCGCCCAAAAATCTAGCCATAGCAGATTCCTCACCCTCCTCTATGTTACAACGCAGCATACCCATTTGTAATTCCTGATAATATTCTTCTACACTTTTAGTACCCTGTCTCAATTGTTGCAACTTGTTTAACATATCACGTGCATAATAAGAAGGAACAAATCTAGCCCGCATGACCCGTTTCAACGCATCCCAAGTTTGTGGCATGTTATTAGGATTCTTCTTACCATGTTCTATCCACCAAACAGAAGCAAAATCAGTAAACTCACTAGTAGCAGCTCTAACCCGCGCATTCTCAGGAAATTCATGGCATGCAAACTTTTGATCAACCGCAATCTCCCAAGTAATGTAAGCATCAGGGTCATATTTACCATCAAAAGGAGGTATTTTAAATTTATCCTTACTAAAAGCATCATCATTACCATGTACCTCACGTCGGCGAAAACCACCCATACCTCTACGATTAGTACGTAGTCGCTGGCGATTAGGTGCTTCTTGGTCATCTTGTTCAGTATCAGCAACATAGTCATCCCAGTTACCTTCGGCGCCCTCATCACGCCCACCATTGATATTAGCATGCATCTCATCAAACCGCCTCAAGAGTGCGACAAGGCTCTTGTCAATATGAGCAACTGTCATTTCCACATTTGCAAGTTTGGTGTTTGTGTCGATCTGTGTGGCCTCCAATTGCCCCATCTTTTCATTCGTCACCTGCATGTCATTATCAAGACCTTCCGTGTGCGTCTTCACCAGCCTTACAAAGTGTTGTATGATACCCTTGGTGCGAGGAGAGTGTGGCATATTACGAGAAGCATCATCAACCTCCAATCCTGCCATGGTTAGACGAACAGAGGCAACAAGAAAAAAAAACGTGAAGGAATGAAAACTCTACAACTATTAGGATGTAGCTACTGCAAGGCGCTCACTCTCAACCTGCCACACAAGCTCTTACCAATTCTTACCTTGCACAACAGGAGGGGTCAGCAACCAACAAGTCTGCAACCATGGAATAAGTGTATCGGTGCCGCAGCAACACGACCTGTCAAACTGTAGTCGAAATATGTAGAGTTGTAGGTGGGCTGAAGCAAGGAATACACTAGTACCACGTTAGTTACAAAAGCAAGCTGAATAATCGTTCAACGGTGGTACTGTGCTGGTCCTAGGCTAAACCAGGCTAGAGACGTGAGCCTAGGCACAAAGGTAGCCACTGAAAAAGAACAACTAGCACAGCACAAAGAGAAACAACAGATTTAGAGATTCAGCCCCCTTCTTCTTCTTTTCCTTTTTTTCTTTTCTATTCTTTTTTTTTCTTCTTCTTCTGTTTTTTTTTTGCAGGGGCCTAAACCCTTTTTTTTCACTATGACAACCCAAACAATAAAGATATTGCTAACAGCCCCTTTAAATCAGATTTAACAAATCTTGTTAATATAGAAAGTCCAGAAATCTCTACGATGATTGCGGAGCGCTCAGAACGAATTTTGAGATAAGGTCAGATCCGTTGGAAAGAAGATAAGATAAGCTTTCCAGATTGTATTTAAACTTCCAAATCGGATATGATATGTATCCGTGGTGGCAAAAACGAACCAGAGATGTTTTTGGTGATGGTGGATCTCGTGGTGACCAAAACGTGGTAGAACTCAAAACTCTAAAGGAATAAACTAAGACCAGCAACTCGACACAACCGATGCAACCAAAAACTCAACAAGCCCTAACTAAGTAGTACTAGTAAATGCTCAATGGTTTATAGGATTGCGGTAAAACTAATCTACTATTTTTTTGGCTTTTTCTGGACTATAGGAGATAAGAAAACAGCGAAGAAAAGTAAATCTCTCACCGATAAACCTTGCTCTGATACCAACTGATGTGCACCCGTTGGGTGATTGCCCGATCTTTCGATGAGAGGGTGTGGAATAACTCGATTGGGGGAGGAGACGACGTTCACGGCCCGACTACAGCCTTCCAAAGACGCTGCGCCTTAGCAACCGATACACCACCTCCTATGGCTGTCACGATCTTGTGGAGCGTGACACCCTGGCCACTAGGGCACTCGTCCTGCAAGCAATCGAAGAACTAGCAAGAACAAGTAGAACAAGTACTGAATTACCAGATCCAAATGTAGGTTTCAAAGTCAAACTCCAATATGGTGGGGTTCCGAAGACAAGAAGACGGGCGGCTGAACTAGCACGCGCGCTTGCAAGCAAGTAGCGAGAGCTAAACTTGATCTAAACAAAACCCGCTGTTCTTGGTGGCGGCTAGGGGGTTTAAAAACATGGGAGGACGACCACAAGGGTATTGGGGTCGTGCTGCAACCCTAGGATGCGTCCCTAATGGACCTAACTTGATACACGACCCATTGGGCCAAAATAGGGTGACGCAGCACCATGGGCAGAAAAGGCAGGAAATGTCTCGGTAAGAAAACAATGATTACGGCGGCCCCAGAACAGATATGACTATAATTCCGGATCCATATGAAAGTAGACTTGATAAGCTTTCCATGTTGTGCTTGAACATTCCAATCCGAGCCCGCATCTGACCGTGGTGACCGTCACAAGTTGGTGTTCTTCTGCAGTCCGAATCCAGCATGTTCAAATCCTTTTCCCTTTCGGTCTTCTCCCTGATTCCTAAGCAAAACAAGAGTGCACGGGTCTCCATGGTCTAAATATGATGGACATGAACTCAAGAGTGTAATCACCTGATGGTTGAGTTGACGAGCACGAGCGCGAGTAATGGGACCAGAAATTGGTACTTGTATTGGTATAGATGCATCAGTAGTGTGGATGTCTTCATCACAAAACTCATGTTTGGGGTGGTTTCGCGCAATTTCATTGCCGCACATCACTCATTCCGAAAACGAGTGTCGCGGTGGATACAAAGCATGAGTTTTTGCCACAAGAACCATTTCTTCGTTTTTCGCAACGAACATGCCCAATCCACTACTTTAGGTCCAAAACACATGTTTGGGGTGGTTTCGCGCAATTTCGTTGCCGCACGTCACCCATTCCGAAAACGGGTGTCGGGGTGCATACAAAGCATGAGTTTTTGCCACCGGAACCATTTCGTCGTTTTTCGCAACGAACATGCCCAATCCACTACTTTAGGTCCAAAACATATGTCTGGGGTGGTTTCGCGCAATTTCGTTGCCGCATGTCACTCATTCCGAAAATGGGTGTCGCAGTGCATACAAAGCACGAGTTATTACAACCGGAACCATTTCTTCGTTTTTCGCAACGAACATGCCCAATCCACTACTTTAGGTCCAAAACACATGTTTGGGGTGGTGTCACACAATTTCGTTGCCGCACGTCACCCATTCCGAAAATGGGTGTCGGGGTGCATACAAGCACGAATTTTTGCCAGCGGAACAATTTCTTCGTTTTCGCAACGAACATGCCCAATCCACTACTTTAGGTTCAAAACTAATGTTTGGGGTGGTTTCGCGCAATTTCGTTGCCGCACGTCACCCGTTCCGAAACGGGTGTCGGGGTGGATACAAGCACGAGTTTTTGCCACCGAAACCATTTCTTCATTTTTCGCAACGAACATGTCCAATCCACTACTTTAGGTCCAAAACTAATGTTTGGGGTGGTTTCGCGCAATTTCGTTGCCGCACGTCACCCATTCCGAAAACGGGTGTCGGGGTGCATACAAGCACGAGTTTTTGCCACCGGAACCATTTCTTCGTTTTTCGAAACAAACATGCCCAATCCACTACTTTAGGTCCAAAACTCATGTTTGGGGTGGTTTCGTGCAATTTCGTTGCCGCATGCCAAAAACGGGTGTCGGGGTGCGTACAAAGCATGAGTTTTGGCACCGGAACCATTTCTTCGTTTTTTGCAAGGAACATGCCCAATCCACTACTCTAGGTCCAAAACTCATGTTTGGGGTGGTTTCGCGCAATTTCGTTGCCGCACGTCACCCATTCCGAAAACGGGTGTCGAGGTGTATACAAAGCACGAGTTTTTGCCACCGGAACCATTTCTTCGTTTTTCGCAACGAACATGCCCAATCCACTACTTTAGGTCCAAAACTCATGTTTGGGTGGTTTCGCGCAATTTCGCACGTCACTCATTTCGAAAATGGGTGTTGGGTTGCATTCAAAGCACGAGTTTTTGCCACCGTAACCATTTGTTCGTTTTTCGCAATGGACATGCCCAATCCACTACTTTAGGTCCAAAACTCATGTTTGAGGTGGTTTCGCGCAATTTCGTTGCCGCATGTCACCCATTCCGAAAACGGGTGTTAGGGTGCATACAAGCACGAGTTTTTGCCACCGGAACCATTTCTTCGTTTTTCACAACGAACATGCCCAATCTACTAATTTAGGTCCAAAACTCATGTTTGGGGTGGTTTCACGCAATTTCGTTGCCGCACGTCACTTATTTCGAAAATGGGTGTCGGGGTGCATACAAAGCATGAGTTTTTGCCACCGGATCAATTTCTTCGTTTTTCGCAATGAACATGCCCAATCCACTACTTTAGGTCCAAAACACATGTTTGGGGTGGTTTCACACAATTTTGTTGCCGCACGTCACCCATTCCGAAAACGGGTGTCGGGGTGCATACAAGCACGAGTTTTTGCCACCGGAACCATTTCTTCGTTTTTCGCAACGAACATGCTCAATCCACTACTTTAGAGCAGCTCCAATAGTTCTCTAAAAAATAGCTTACTAACATCATGTTTAGCAAGTTGCTAAATAGCTATTGGAAGTAAAAAATAACTTAGTCTCCAATAGTTACTCATATTTAGGAAGTAGTTCGATTTTGAATCTAGCTTTAGCGGCCCTGCCCCTTTGAGATCTGCCTGACAATAAGGTTGAGAGTAGAAGATGTGAGGGCAGAAGAGAAAAGGCCGGTCGATATGAACTATGGAGGGGTGGTGGTCCGGTGACGCCTACGAGGAAGTTGGGTTCGACAGTGAAGGAGAAACTTGTGTGCACACATGTTTGACCTAGCTACCTCATTATGCTAGAAAGTGAAAAAAGAGCGTGATATACCTGGCTACCTCATTGTGTGGGAAAGGGAAAAATAATCACGCTAGTGTGAAGAAATTGATGTCAACTGCATTTAGGTAGTTTATACCGAGTTGCTAAATGTGGAGAGTTAATAGAGTTGAATAGCAACTAAGTAAATTTAGCAAGTCTATTTAGAGAACCATTGGAGAAATATTTTTCTGTTTACTTCTTAAATTTAAGATTTAGAGAGTTGTTTAGAGAACTATTGAAGTTGCTCTTAGGTCCAAAACTCATGTTTGGGGTGGTTTCGCGCAATTTCGTTGCCGTACGTCACTCATTCCGAAAACGGGTGTCGCAGTGCATACAAAGCACGAGTTTTTGCCACCGGAACCATTTCTTCGTTTTTCGCAACGAACATGCCCAATCCACTACTTTAGGTCCAAAACACATGTTTGGGGTGGTTTCGCGCAATTTCGTTGCTGCACGTCACCCATTCCGAAAACGGGTGTCGCAGTGCATACAAAGCACGAGTTTTTGCCACTGGAACCATTTCTTCGTTTTTCGCAACGAACATGCCCAATCCACTACTTTAGGTCCAAAACTCATGTTTGGGGTGGTTTCGTGCAATTTCGTTGCCGCACGTCACCCATTCCGAAAACGGGTGTCGGGGGTGCATACAAAGCACGAGTTTTTGCCAACGGAACCATTTCTTCGTTTTTCGCAACGAACAAGCCCAATCCACTACTTTAGGTCCAAAACTCATGTTTGGGGTGGTTTCACGCAATTTCGTTGCCGCACGTCACTCATTCCGAAAATGGGTATTGGGTTGCAGTCTAAGCACGAGTTTTTGCCACCGTAACCATTTGTTCGTTTTTCGCAACGAACATGCCCAATCCACTACTTTAGGTCCAAAACTCATATTTGGGGTGGTTTCGCGCAATTTCATTGCCGCACGTCACTCATTCCGAAAACGGGTGTCGCGGTGCACACAAAGCACGAGTTTTTGCCACAAGAACTATTTCTTCGTTTTTCGCAACGAACATGCGCAATCCACTACTTTAGGTCCAAAACACATGTCTGGGGTGGTTTCGCGCAATTTCGTTGCCGCACGTCACCTATTCCGAAAACGGGTGTCGGGGTGCATACAAGCACGAGTTTTTGCCACCGGAACCATTTCTTCGTTTTTCGCAACGAACATTCACAATCCACTACTTTAGGTCCAAAACACATGTTTGGGGTGTTTTCGCGCAATTTCGTTGCCGCACGTCACCCATTCCGAAAACGGGTGTCGGGGTGCATACAAGCACGAGTTTTTGCCACCGGAACCATTTCTTCGTTTTTCGCAACGAACATGCCCAATCCACTACATTAGGTCCAAAACTAATGTTTGGGGTGGTTTCGCGCAATTTCGTTGCCGCACGTCACCCATTCCGAAAATGGGTGTCGGGGTGCATACAAGCACGAATTTTTGCAACCGGAACCATTTCTTCGTTTTCGCAACGAACATGCCCAATCCACTACTTTAGGTCCAAAACTAATGTTTGGGGTGGTTTCACGCAATTTCGTTGCCGCATGTCACCCGTACCGAAAACGGGTGTCGGGGTGGATACAAGCACGAGTTTTTGCCACCGAAACCATTTCTTCGTTTTTCGCAACGAACATGCCCAATCCACTACTTTAGGTCCAAAACTAATGTTTGGGGTGGTTTCATGCAATTTCGTTGCCGCACGTCACCCATTCCGAAAACGGGTGTCGGGGTGCATACAAAGCACGAGTTTTTGCCACCGGAACCATTTCTTCGTTTTTCGCAACGAACATGCCCAATCCACTACTTTAGGTCCAAAACTCATGTTTGGGGTGGTTTCGCGCAATTTCGTTGCCGCACGTCACTCATTCCGAAAATGGGTATTGGGTTGCATTCTAAGCACGAGTTTTTGCCACCGTAACCATTTGTTCGTTTTTCGCAACGAACATGCCCAATCCACTACTTTAGGTCCAAAACTCATGTTTGGGGTGGTTTCCCGCAATTTCATAGCCGCACGTCACTTATTCCGAAAACTGGTGTCGCGGTGCATACAAAGCACGAGTTTTTGCCACAAGAACTGTTTCTTCGTTTTTCGCAACGAACATGCCCAATCCACTACTTTAGGTCCAAAATACATGTTTGGGCTGGTTTCGCGCAATTTCGTTGCCGCACGTCACCCATTCCGAAAACGGGTGTCGGGGTGCATACAAAGCATGAGTTTTTGCCACCGGAACCATTTCTTCGTTTTTCGCAATGAACATGCCCAATCCACTACTTTAGGTCCAAAACACATGTCTGGGGTGGTTTCGCGCAATTTCGTTGCCGCACGTCACCTATTCCGAAAACAGGTGTCGGGGTGCATACAAGCACGAGTTTTTGCCACCGGAACCATTTCTTCGTTTTTCGCAACGAACATTCACAATCCACTACTTTAGGTCCAAAACACATGTTTGGGGTGGTTTCGCGCAATTTCGTTGCCGCACGTCACCCATTCCGAAAACGGGTGTCGGGGTGCATACAAGCACGAGTTTTTGCCACCGGAACCATTTCTTCGTTTCTCGCAACGAACATGCCCAATCCACTACTTTAGGTCCAAAACTAATGTTTGGGGTGGTTTCGCGCAATTTCGTTGCCGCACGTCACCCGTTCCGAAAACGGGTGTCTGGGTGGATACAAGCACGAGTTTTTGCCACCGAAACCATTTCTTCGTTTTTCGCAACGAACATGCCCAATCCACTACTTTAGGTCCAAAACTAATGTTTGGGGTGGTTTCGCGCAATTTCGTTGCCGCACGTCACCCATTCCAAAAACGGGTGTCGGGGTGCATACAAGCACGAGTTTTTGCCACCGGAACCATTTCTTCGTTTTTCGCAACGAACATGCCCAATCCACTACTTTAGGTCCAAAACTCATGTTTGGGGTGGTTTCGCGCAATTTCGTTGCCGCACGTCACCCATTCCGAAAATGGGTGTCGAGGTGTATACAAAGCATTAGTTTTTGCCACCCGAACCATTTCTTCGTTTTCGCAACGAACATGCCCAATCCACTACTTTAGGTCCAAAACTAATGTTTGGGGTGGTTTCGCGCAATTTCGTTGTCGCACGTCACCCGTTTCGAAAACGGGTGTCGGGGTGGATATAAGCACGAGTTTTTGCCACCGAAACCATTTCTTCGTTTTTCGCAACGAACATGCCCAATCCACTACTTTAGGTCCAAAACTAATGTTTGGGTGGTTTCGCGCAATTTCATTGCCGCACGTCACCCATTCTGAAAACGGGTGTCGGGGTGCATACAAGCACAAGTTTTTGCCACCGGAACCATTTCTTCGTTTTTCGTAACGAACATGCCCAATCCACTACTTTAGGTCCAAAACTCATGTTTGGGGTGGTTTCGCGCAATTTCATTGCCGCACGTCACTCATTCCGAAAACGGGTGTCGCGGTGCACACAAAGCACGAGTTTTTGCCAAAAGAACTGTTTCTTCGTTTTTCGCAACGAACATGCCCAATCCACTACTTTATGTCCAAAACACATGTTTGGGGTGGTTTCGCGCAATTTCGTAGCCACACGTCACCCATTCCGAAAACGGGTGTCGGGGTGCATACAAAGCATAAGTTTTTGCCACCGGAACCATTTCTTCGTTTTTCGCAACGAACATTGATGAGGACATCAACACCAACACGAGCACATCTACACCAGCAGCACGTTCTCCAGCCCGGGCACCATCTTCCCCAGTCCAGAAGCCACCCCTTCCACCTGGTCCAGTGACTCGGGCCCGTGCAAGAGAATTGAACTACATCATGCTGTTAAAGAACGAAGGCCCAGAAGAATAGACGACCAGCCCAATCCACTACTTTAGGTCCAAAACTAATGTTTGGGGTGGTTTCGCGCAATTTCATTGCCGCACGTCACCCGTTCCGAAAACGGGTGTCAGGGTGGATACAAGCACGAGTTTTTGCCACCGAAACCATTTCTTCGTTTTTCGCAACGAACATGCCCAATCCACTACTTTAGGTCCAAAACTAATGTTTGGGGTGGTTTCGCGCAATTTCGTTGCCACACGTCACCCATTCCGAAAACGGGTGTCGGGGTGCATACAAGCACGAGTTTTTGCCACCGGAACCATTTCTTCGTTTTTCACAACGAACATACCCAATCCACTACATTAGGTCCAAAACTAATGTTTGGGGTGGTTTCGCGCAATTTCGTTGCCGCACGTCACCCATTCCGAAAATGGGTGTCGGGGTGCATACAAGCACGAATTTTTGCCACCGGAACCATTTCTTCGTTTTCGCAACGAACATGCCTAATCCACTACTTTAGGTCCAAAACTAATGTTTGGGGTGGTTTCGCGCAATTTCGTTGCCGCACGTCACCCGTTCCAAAAACGGGTGTCGGGGTGGATACAAGCACGAGTTTTTGCCACCGGAACCATTTCTTCGTTTTTCGCAACAAACATGCCCAATCCACTACTTTTGGTCCAAAACTAATGTTTGGGGTGGTTTCGCGCAATTTCGTTGCCGCACGTCACTCGTTCCGAAAACGGGTGTCGGGGTGGATACAAGCACGAGTTTTTGCCATCGAAACCATTTCTTCGTTTTTCGCAACGAACATGCCCAATCCACTACTTTAGGTCCAAAACTAATGTTTGGGGTGGTTTCGCGCAATTTCGTTGCCGCACGTCACCCATTCCGAAAACGGGTGTCGGGGTGCGTAGCACGAGTTTTTGCCACCGGAACCATTTCTTCGTTTTTCGCAACGAACATGCCCAATCCACTACATTAGGTCCAAAACTAATGTTTGGGGTGGTTTCGCGCAATTTCGTTGCCGCACGTCACCCATTCCGAAAATGGGTGTCGGGGTGCATACAAGCACGAATTTTTGCCACCGGAACCATTTCTTCGTTTTCGCAACGAACATGCCCAATCCACTACTTTAGGTCCAAAACTAATGTTGATGAGGACATCAACACCAACACGAGCACATCTACACCAGCAGCACCTTCTCCAGCCCAGGCGCCACCCCTTCCACCTGGGCCAGTGACTCGGGCCCGTGCAAGAGAATTGAACTACATTATGTTGTTAAAGAACGAAGGCCCAGAAGAATAGACGACCAGCCCAATTGCGGCCCATAATGGACGACCTAGGGTTGGCCGCCCCTAGGGGCTGCGCCCCCTCTCTATTTATACAGGAGCTGCGCCTCCTTTATTTTCTGAGTTTTGTTTTAGATCTAGCTTTAGCTACTCTCGAGCACGCGCAAATCTGCGCTGTCTTCGTGTATTCAGAACTCCACCCTCGAGTAATAGATTAGATTGCTCGCATCTTTTTCTTGTTCGTTCTTCGATTGCGCACAGGAAACGATCTTCGTGATCAGGCCGATCTCGCATCAGCAAGGTCGGTAACCACAGGGAGTTGGTTCAGCGATTGCATTGGCGCCTCGGGCTTGCTCGTCGTAGTCGGATCGCAAGGGTCATCTTCCACCAAATCGGAATTATCTCTACTCGCCGAAAGATCGGGCACCTCAGCTACATCAATTGGTATCAGATTTCCAGGTTGATCGGTGAGTTTATCGAGTGTTTTTTTCCTACAGTCCACAAAACCACATAAAAATTCAGGTTAGACCTTATCCCAGCACCCTTTTGAGCCTCGCACTTTCTTTCAATAATCTGCATTGTTGAATTTGTGTGCTTTCGCGTCATTTGTTGCTGGTTGCATTGTGTTCTTCCACCATTCAAATCCTAGCGCCGCCACCATCTCCCCTTTGATCACGCCACAAACCGAGTCAACATTGTTTCCTTGTTTTTCTCCTTCGGTTACGTCAAAAAAAAAACAGAAAAAAAAAACAAACCGAGTCAACGGCCGTTTCCTTGTTTTTCTCCTTCGGTTACGAAAAAAAAACAGAAAAAAAAACCGAGTCAACATCGTTTCCTTGTTTTTCTCCTTCGGTTACGTCAAAAAAAAACAGAAACAAAAAAAAAACAACGAAGGAGATAGGATACGGTTGTTTCATCCCGGTCGTTTGAAAACATAACTTGAGCTACCTTCCTTAAACCGGGCATAACTTTTCGCTCGGGTGTCCGAAAAATCTGAAATTTTTACAGGAGCTAGTTGACACCATTCTGAGGCCGGCCAAACTCACCTACGGTCTGTTTGGGTTTCGACAAAATTGTCAAAAAAATTCAGGAAGATAAAGAAAAAAATTCATCAAAGTTCTCGCACGCTTTTCAGAGAACTTCCTCATTTTCTGTAGACCACATCTGAACTCTGTTCTAGGTGAAACTTCGTGTAACTCCTATTTTGTTGCTTCTTGTGCTGAGAAAAATATCAAAAAATTCATACAAAAAAGAAAAACAAAATCACTTGTGATTCCTACTAGTGGCCTCGCTAGTACAATATTTACGGTACTGCCATTCTGCTAGTTCCATCCGTCCTTTGCACTTGTGGCCAGCAATATAGTTTCGTGTTTTGCACTATAATTCAACTTTGCATTATTGTTTGGTCGTGCTAATCCTTGACTTGAGTGCAGCCTACCCAGAACTCCACATATTTCTACGACGAGTAGGTTTCTGTTTCTCCAGGCAATCGCTCATCCAATCTTTCACCGGTTCCACCTGTTGGTTGCAGTTCACCACTGTGGCTTGGTAAGAACGGATAAGAATTTGATAACAGCACTAGTGTAAGCGCCTTGTGAGCAGTACACCCCTGTTTTTGTCGTTTTTTTTTGGTGTTTTGGTGTTTGCGCTAACTATGGCAGGAGCACATGACACGGTGGATGCCCAGTTGCTGGAAGTAAAGGGACAAGTTGATGGACTTGCTGATGACATTAGGACGATGCATGAACGGCTTGATTCAACGGTCACTTCGACGACCGAGCGTTTCAACCAGCTTGACCTTGCTCAAACGGCGACTCGCACCACACTCGACACCATCCTGGCACGCCTTGATGCGTTGACCACAAAGATGGAGCAGGACTATGGCGGTGACACTGAGTGGGAAGATGGAGATCGCCGTGGTCGTGCACGCCGTGTGGTTCGTCATCCCCCTAATGACTTATTTTCTAAGATTAAATTTAAAATTCCACCTTTTAATGGCAAATATGATCCTGCTGCATATCTTGATTGGGAGTTAGAGGTTGAACAAAAATTTTCATGCCATGATATTGCTGCACATTCTCAGGTTAAAGCTGCTATTAGTGAATTTACTGATTTTGCTTTAATTTGGTGGCGTGAGTTTAAAATAAAACATCCCACTACTATTCCAACCACTTGGGATCAGTTGAAAGCTGCGATGCGACATCGATTTGTGCCTTCGTATTATGCTCGTGATTTGCTTAATAAAATGCAGCGTTTTCAGCAAGGTTCTCAATCTGTTGAGGACTATTTCCAGGAGTTACAAAAAGGTATGATTCGTTGTGGCATATTAGAGGACAACGACGCTGCTATGGCACGTTTTCGTGGTGGTTTAAACCGCGAAATCCAAGATATACTTGATTATAAGGAATATTATGATATGACTACTTTATTTGAATATGCTTGCAAAGCTGAACGTGAAGTGCAGGGACGCCGCTCGAAGCCATATTCTAACCCCTTTGCAGGACGAAGCTCGACATCCACCTCAGCACCAGTTCCCCCTGCGCCATCCACGTCCACCACTACTCCACGCGAGAAGACGACCAAACCAGCCAGCACTGCCCCACCCACAGGTCGTACACGAGATATTCAGTGTCATCGCTGTAGAGGATTTGGCCATGTGATTCGGGACTGCCCAAACAAGCGCACTTTGCTCATTCGTGACGATGGTGAGTACTCTTCCGCCAGTGATTCTGAAGAAATTGAACATGCACTACTTGCCACTGACCATGCAGCTAAGGCGGAGGTACATGTCAACCCGGACGACGCTGATAGGTATGAAAGTCTTGTTGTGCAGCGTGTTCTCAGTACACAGGTCGCTTTGCCCGAGAAGAATCAGCGACACACTCTGTTCCATACAAAGGGTGTCGTGCAGGAGCGGTCAATTCGCATCATTATCGACAGCGGCAGTTGCAACAATTTGGCGAGTACCAAGCTGGTCGAAAAGTTATCGTTACCCACTCGTAAGCATCCAAACCCATATCACATTCAATGGCTTAATGATGGTGGTAAAATAAAAATCACACGTTCCGTGCGCGTTCCTTTCTCCATGGGTGCTTATTCTGATTTTGTTGATTGTGATGTTATTCCCATGGAAGCATGCTCTTTGTTACTTGGTCGACCTTGGCAATATGATACTGATAGCTTGCATCATGGTCGTTCGAATCATTATTCTTTCATTTTTAAGGGTCAGAAAATAATTATACATCCAATGACACCTGAACAAATTGTTAAAGATGATCTTGCCCGAGCTGCTATAACTGCTAAACAACTTAATCCATCGCCCTCTGTTCCTTCTGAAATCAAGTTGAAGGCTCCTGTTTTACTTGCTACACGTGCTGATTTTGATGATCTACACGGTGCTCATTTGCCATGCTATGCACTTATATGCTCTAGTGTCCTCATTTCACTTGATGATGCACCATCTTTGGCTATTCCCCCTATGGTTGCTAACCTTTTGCAGGAGTACGCTGATGTCTTTCCCAAAGACTTACCACCGGGTCTTCCACCACTTCGTGGCATTGAGCACCAGATCGACCTCATTCCCGGCGCACAGCTTCCGAACCGCGCACCGTACCGTACAAATCCGGATGAGACGAAGGAGATTCAGCGCCAGGTACAGGCGTTGCTTGACAAGGGATACATTCGTGAGTCTCTTAGCCCTTGCTCTGTTCCTGTGTTACTTGTTCCCAAGAAAGATGGGTCATGGCGTATGTGTGTAGACTGTCGTGCTATTAATAACATCACTATTCGTTATCGATATCCTATACCACGCCTTGATGATATGCTAGATGAGCTTAGTGGTGCCATTATTTTCACTAAGATTGATTTGCGTAGTGGTTACCACCAGATTAGAATGAAACTGGGTGATGAATGGAAAACGGCTTTTAAAACGAAATTTGGTTTATATGAATGGTTGGTTATGCCATTTGGATTGACTAATGCTCCCAGCACTTTTATGCGAGTGATGAATGAAGTTCTAAGGCCCTTCATAGGATTGTTTGTGGTTGTTTATTTTGATGATATTCTTATTTACAGCAAATCTAAGAAAGAGCATTTGGAACATTTAAGTGCTGTTTTTGATGCATTGCGTGCTGCCCAGTTATTTGCTAACATGGAAAAATGCATCTTTTGTACACGACGTGTCTCGTTTCTTGGTTATGTTGTTACTCCACAGGGCATTGAGGTGGATAGCAGCAAGATTGCTGCCATTCGGGAGTGGCCTACACCGACGACGGTCACACAAATTCGGAGCTTTCTTGGACTTGCCGGTTTCTACCGCAGATTTGTTCGTGATTTTAGCTCCATTGCAGCGCCTCTACATGAGCTTACAAAGAAAGATGTTCCATTTGCTTGGAGTGATTCCCAGGAGGAAGCGTTCAACACTTTGAAAGATAAGTTAACCCAAGCTCCCCTATTGCAATTGCCTGATTTTAATAAAGTGTTTGAGCTTGAATGCGATGCTAGCGGTATTGGGCTAGGTGCTGTTTTGTTACAAGAAGGAAAACCAGTTGCTTATTTTAGTGAAAAATTAAGCGGTGCTAGTCTGAAATATTCTACTTATGATAAGGAGCTTTACGCTTTAGTGCGCACTTTGCATACATGGCAGCACTATCTTTGGCATCGTGAGTTTATAATCCATTCTGATCATGAGGCTTTAAAACATATTCGTACCCAAACAAATCTGAACCGTCGTCATGCTAAATGGGTAGAATTCATTGAGTCCTTTCCTTACATTATTAAACACAAGAACGGGAAGGACAATGTTATTGCTGATGCTTTGTCTCGTCGCTATACCATGCTGTCACAGTTAGATTTTAAAATCTTTGGTTTGCACACTGTGAAAGATCAATATGTTGATGATGCTGATTTTAAAGATGCTTTCGGCCATTGTATTAATGGGAAACCATGGGGCAAATTTCACATACAGGATGGGTTCCTGTTTCGCGCTAACAAGCTGTGTGTTCCAGCTAGCTCGGTTCGTCTTTTGTTGTTACAGGAAGCACATGGAGGCGGTCTCATGGGGCACTTTGGCGTCTACAAGACACATGAGGTGTTGGCTGCCCACTTCTTTTGGCCTCGGATGCGCGCTGATGTTGAGCGCCTTGTTGCACGCTGCACTACTTGTCAGAAAGCTAAGTCACGGTTGAACAACCATGGTTTGTATATGCCTTTGCCTGTTCCTACTTCCCCTTGGATTGATATTTCGATGGATTTTGTTTTGGGATTGCCTAGAACTAAGAAGGGGAGGGATAGCATTTTTGTGGTTGTTGATCGATTCTCCAAAATGGCTCATTTCATACCTTGTCATAAGACTGATGATGCTAGCAATGTTGCTGAATTGTTTTTTAGAGAGATTATTCGTTTGCACGGTATTCCCAATACAATAGTCTCGGATCGTGATGCTAAGTTTCTGAGTCATTTTTGGAGATCTCTGTGGAATAAATTGGGAACTAAATTGCTGTTTAGCACCACTTGTCACCCTCAGACTGATGGTCAAACTGAGGTAGTTAATCGAACTTTGTCTACCATGCTTAGGGCTGTTTTAGACAAAAATTTGAAACGTTGGGAGGATTGCTTGCCTCATGTTGAGTTTGCTTATAATCATGCAACCCATTCTTCTACAAAGATGTGCCCTTTTCAAATTGTTTATGGTTACATTCCTAGGGCGCCTATTGCTTTGTTTTCGCTTGATGCTGCGGACGCCCCACACATAGATGCTCTTGCACATGTTGAACAAATGATTAATCTCCATGAACAAACTCAACAAAACATTGCTGCTGCTAATGCTAAATATCAGATTACTGGTAGTAAGGGCCGGAAACTAGTTACTTTTGAACCTGGTGATATGGTTTGGTTGCATTTGAGAAAGGATCGTTTTCCTACTTTGCGTCGTTCTAAATTGATGCCTCGTGCTGCTGGTCCTTTTAAGATACTAACCAAGATTAATGATAATGCTTATACCCTTGACCTGCCTGCGGAGTTTGGTGTTTCCACTAGTTTTAATGTTGCAGATTTGAAACCATATGCGGGAGAAGACGAGGAGTTGCCGTCGAGGACGACTTCAGTTCAAGAAGGGGAGGATGATGAGGACATCAACACCAACACGAGCACATCTACACCAGCAGCACCTTCTCCAGCCCAGGCGCCACCCCTTCCACCTGGGCCAGTGACTCGGGTCCGTGCAAGAGAATTGAACTACATTATGTTGTTAAAGAACGAAGGCCCAGAAGAATAGACGACCAGCCCAATTGCGGCCCATAATGGACGACCTAGGGTTGGCCGCCCCTAGGGGCTGCGCCCCCTCTCTATTTATACAGGAGCTGCGCCTCCTTTATTTTCTGAGTTTTGTTTTAGATCTAGCTTTAGCTACTCTCGAGCACGCGCAAATCTGCGCTGTCTTCGTGTATTCAGAACTCCACCCTCGAGTAATAGATTAGATTGCTCGCATCTTTTTCTTGTTCGTTCTTCGATTGCGCACAGGAAACGATCTTCGTGATCAGGCCGATCTCGCATCAGCAAGGTCGGTAACCACAGGGAGTTGGTTCAGCGATTGCATTGGCGCCTCGGGCTTGCTCGTCGTAGTCGGATCGCAAGGGTCATCTTCCACCAAATCGGAATTATCTCTACTCGCCGAAAGATCGGGCACCTCAGCTACATCAAATGTTTGGGGTGGTTTCGCGCAATTTCGTTGCCGCACGTCACCCGTTCCGAAAACGGGTGTCGGGGTGGATACAAGCACGAGTTTTTGCCACCGAAACCGTTTCTTCGTTTTTCGCAACGAACATGCCCAATCCACAACTTTAGGTCCAAAACTAATGTTTGGGGTGGTTTCGCGCAATTTCGTTGCCGCACGTCACCCATTCCGAAAACGGGTGTCGGGGTGCATACAAGCACGAGTTTTTGCCACCGGAACCATTTCTTCGTTTTTCGCAACGAACATGCCCAATCCACTACATTAGGTCCAAAACTAATGTTTGGGGTGGTTTCGCGCAATTTCGTTGCCGCACGTCACCCATTCCGAAAATGGGTGTCGGGGTGCATACAAGCACGAATTTTTGCCACCGGAACCATTTCTTCGTTTTCGCAACGAACATGCCCAATCCACTACTTTAGGTCCAAAACTAATGTTTGGGGTGGTTTCGCGCAATTTCGTTGCCGCATGTCACCCGTACCGAAAACGGGTGTCGGGGTGGATACAAGCACGAGTTTTTGCCACCGAAACCATTTCTTTGTTTTTCGAAACGAACATGCCCAATCCACTACTTTAGGTCCAAAACTAATGTTTAGGGTGGTTTCGCGCAATTTCGTTGCCGCACGTCACCCATTCCGAAAACGGGTGTCGGGGTGCATACAAAGCACGAGTTTTGCCACCGGAACCATTTCTTCGTTTTTCGCAACGAACATGGCCAATCCACTACTTTAGGTCCAAAACTCATGTTTGGGGTGGTTTCGCGCAATTCCGTTGCCGCACGTCACTCATTCCGAAAAATGGTATTGGGTTGCATTCTAAGCACGAGTTTTTGCCACCGTAACCATTTGTTCGTTTTTCGCAACGAACATGCCCAATCCACTACTTTAGGTCCAAAACTCATGTTTGGGGTGGTTTCGCGCAATTTCATTGCCGCACGTCACTTATTCCGAAAACGGGTGTCGCGGTGCATACAAAGCACGAGTTTTTGCCGCCGGAACCATTTCTTCGTTTTTCGCAACGAACATGCCCAATCCACTACTTTAGGTCCAAAACACATGTTTGGGCTGGTTTCGCGCAATTTCGTTGCCGCACGTCACCCATTCCGAAAACGGGTGTCGGGGTGCATACAAAGCATGAGTTTTTGCCACCGGAACCATTTCTTCGTTTTTCGCAACGAACATGCCCAATCCACTACTTTAGGTCCAAAACACATGTCTGGGGTGGTTTCGCGCAATTTCGTTGCCGCACGTCACCTATTCCGAAAACAGGTGTCGGGGTGCATACAAGCACGAGTTTTTGCCACCGGAACCATTTCTTCGTTTTTCGCAACGAACATTCACAATCCACTACTTTAGGTCCAAAACTAATGTTTGGGGTGGTTTCGTGCAATTTCGTTGCCGCACGTCACCCATTCCGAAAACGGGTGTCGGGGTGCATACAAGCACGAGTTTTTGCCACCGCAACCATTTCTTCGTTTTTCGCAACGAACATGCCCAATCCACTACATTAGGTCCAAAACTATTGTTTGGGGTGGTTTCGCGCAATTTCGTTGCAGCACGTCACCCATTCCGAAAATGGGTGTCGGGGTGCATACAAGCACGAATTTTTGCCACCGGAACCATTTCTTCGTTTTCGCAACGAACATGCCCAATCCACTACTTTAGGTCCAAAACTAATGTTTGGGGTGGTTTCGCGCAATTTCGTTGCCGCACGTCACCCGTTCCGAAAACGGGTGTCGGGGTGGATACAAGCACGAGTTTTTGCCACCGAAACCATTTCTTCGTTTTTCGCAACGAACATGCCCAATCCACTACATTAGGTCCAAAACTAATGTTTGGGGTGGTTTCGCGCAATTTCGTTGCCGCACGTCACCCATTCCGAAAATGGGTGTCGGGGTGCATACAAGCACGAATTTTTGCCACCGGAACCATTTCTTCGTTTTTCGCAACGAACATGCCCAATCCACTACTTTAGGTCCAAAACTCATGTTTGGGGTGGTTTCGCGCAATTTTGTTGCCGCATGCCAAAAACGGGTGTCGGTGTGCGTACAAAGCATGAGTTTTGGCACCGGAACCATTTCTTCGTTTTTGCAACGAACATGCCCAATCCACTACTTTAGGTCCAAAACTCATGTTTGGGGTGGTTTTGCGCAATTTCGTTGCCGCACGTCACCCATTCCGAAAACGGGTGTCGAGGTGCATACAAAGCACGAGTTTTTGCCACCGGAACCATTTCTTCGTTTTTCGCAATGAACATGCCCAATCCACTACTTTAGGTCCAAAACTCATGTTTGGGGTGGTTTCACGCAATTTCGCACGTCAGTCATTTTGAAAATGTGTGTTGGGTTGCATTCAAAGCACGAGTTTTTGCCACCGTAACCATTTGTTCGTTTTTCGCAACGAACATGCCCAATCCACTACTTTAGGTCCAAAACTCATGTTTGGGGTGGTTTTGCGCAATTTCGTTGCTGCACGTCACCTATTCCAAAAACGGGTGCTGGGGTGCATACAAGCACGAGTTTTTGCCACCGGAACCATTTCTTCGTTTTTCACAACGAACATGCCCAATCCACTACTTTAGGTCCAAAACTCATGTTTGGGGTGGTTTCGCGCAATTTCATTGCCGCACGTCACTCATTCCGAAAACGGGTGTCGCGGTGCATACAAAGCACGAGTTTTTGCCACAAGAACCGTTTCTTCGTTTTTCGCAACGAACATGCCCAATCCACTACTTTAGGTCCAAAACACATGTTTGGGGTGGTTTCGCGCAATTTCGTTGCCGCACGTCACCTATTCCGAAAACGGGTGTCGGGGTGCATACAAGCACGAGTTTTTGCCACCGGAACCATTTCTTCGTTTTTCGCAACAAACATTCACAATCCACTACTTTAGGTCCAAAACACATGTTTGGGGTGGTTTCGCGCAATTTCGTTGCCGCACGTCACCCATTCCGAAAACGGGTGTCGGGGTGCATACAAGCACGAGTTTTTGCCATCGGAACCATTTCTTCGTTTTTCGCAACGAACATGCCCAATCCACTACTTTAGGTCCAAAACTAATGTTTGGGGTGGTTTCACGCAATTTCGTTGCCGCACGTCACCCGTTCCGAAAACGGATGTCGGGGTGGATACAAGCACGAGTTTTTGCCACCGAAACCATTTCTTCGTTTTTCGCAACGAACATGCCCAATCCACTACTTTAGGTCCAAAACTAATGTTTGGGGTGGTTTCGCACAATTTCGTTGCCGCACGTCACCCATTCCGAAAACAGGTGTCGGGGTGCATACAAGCACGAGTTTTTGCCACCGGAACCATTTCTTCGTTTTTCACAACGAACATGCCCAATCCACTACTTTAGGTCCAAAACTCATGTTTGGGGTGGTTTCGCGCAATTTCGTTGCCGCATGTCACCCATTCCGAAAACGGGTGTTAGGGTGCATACAAGCACGAGTTTTTGCCACCGGAATCATTTCTTCGTTTTTCGCAACGAACATGCCCAATCCACTAATTTATGTCCAAAACTCATGTTTGGGGTGGTTTCGAGCAATTTCGTTGCCGCACGTCACTCTTTCCGAAAATGGGTGTCGGGGTGCATACAAAGCACGAGTTTTTGCCACCGGATCAATTTCTTCGTTTTTCGCAACGAACATGCCCAATCCACTACTTTAGGTCCAAAACACATGTTTAGGGTGGTTTCACGCAATTTCGTTGCTGCACGTCACCCATTCCAGAAACGGGTTTCGGGGGTGCATTCAAGCACGAGTTATTGCCACCAGAACCATTTCTTCGTTTTTCGCAACGAACATGCTCAATCCACTACTTTAGGTCCAAAACTCATGTTTGGGGTGGTTTCGCGCAATTTCGTTGCCGTACGTCACTCATTCCGAAAACGGGTGTCGCAATGCATACAAAGCACGAGTTTTTGCCACCGGAACCATTTCTTCGTTTTTCGCAACGAACATGCCCAATCCACTACTTTAGGTCCAAAACACATGTTTGGGGTGGTTTCGCGCAATTTCGTTGCTGCACGTCACCCATTCCGAAAACGGGTGTCGCAGTGCATACAAAGCACGAGTTTTTGCCACCGGAACCATTTCTTCGTTTTTCGCAACGAACATGCCCAATCCACTACTTTAGGTCCAAAACTCATGTTTGGGGTGGTTCCGTGCAATTTCGTTGCTGCACGTCACCCATTCCGAAAACGGGTGTCGGGGTGCATACAAAGCACGAGTTTTTGCCACCGGAACCATTTCTTCGTTTTTCGCAACGAACATACCCAATCCACTACTTTAGGTCCAAAACTCATGTTTGGGGTGGTTTCGCGCAATTTCGTTGCCGCACGTCACTCATTCCGAAAATGGGTATTGGGTTGCATTCTAAGCACGAGTTTTTGCCACCGTAACCATTTGTTCGTTTTTCGCAACAAACATGCCCAATCCACTACTTTAGGTCCAAAACTCATGTTTGGGGTGGTTTCGCGCAATTTCATTGCCGCACGTCACTCATTCCGAAAACGAGTGTCGCGGTGCATACAAAGCACGAGTTTTTGCCACAAGAACCGTTTCTTCATTTTTCGCAACGAACATGCCCAATCCACTACTTTAGGTCCAAACACATGTTTCGGGTGGTTTCACGCAATTTCGTTGCCGCACGTCACCCATTCCAAAAACGGGTGTCGGGGTGCATACAAGCACGAGTTTTTGCCACCGGAACCATTTTTTTGTTTTTCGCAACGAACATGCTCAATCCACTACTTTAGGTCCAAAACTCATGTTTGTGGTGGTTTCGCGCAATTTCGTTGCCGTACGTCACTCATTCCGAAAACGGGTGTCGCAGTGCATACAAAGCACGAGTTTTTGCCACCGGAACCTGATGTGCACCCGTTGGGTGATTGCCCGATCTTTCGATGAGAGGGTGTGGAATAACTCGATTGGGGGAGGAGACGACGTTCACGGCCCGACTACAGCCTTCCAAAGACGCTGCTGCGCCTTAGCAACCGATACACCACCTCCTATGGTTGTCACGATCTTGTGGAGCGTGACACCCTGGCCACTAGGGCACTCGTCCTGCAAGCAATCGAAGAACTAGCAAGAACAAGTAGAACAAGTACTGAATTACCAGATCTAAATGTAGGTTTCAAAATCAAACTCCAATATGGTGGGGTTCCGAAGACAAGAAGACGGGCGGCTGAACCAGCACGCGCGCTTACAAGCAAGTAGCGAGAGCTAAACTTGATCGAAACAAAACCCGCTGTTCTTGGTGGCGGCTAGGGGGTTTATAAACATGGGAGGACGACCACAAGGGTATTGGGGTCGTGCTGCAACCATAGGATGCGTCTCTAATGGACCCAACTTGATACACGACCCATTGGGCCAAAATAGGGTCACGGAGCACCATGGGCAGAAAAGGCAGGAAATGTCTCGGTAAGGAAACAATGATTACGGTGGCCTCAGAACAGATATGACTATAATTCCGGATCCATATGAAAGTAGACTTGATAGGCTTTCCATGTTGTGCTTGAACATTCCAATCCGAGCCCGCATGTGACCGTGGTGACCGTCACAAGTTGGTGTTCTTCTGCAGTCCGAATCCAGCATGTTCAAATCCTTTTCCCTTTCGGTCTTCTCCCTGGTTCCTAAGCAAAACAAGAGTGCATGGGTCTCCATGGTCTAAATATGATGGACATGCATTCAAGAGTGTAATCACCTGATGGTTGAGTTGACGAGCACGAGCGCGAGTAATGGGACCAGAAGTAATGGGACCAGAAATTGGTACTTGTATTGGCATAGATGTATCAGTAGTGTGGATGTCTTCATCATTCTCCCCTTCTTGCATTTGAGTCGTCCTCGACTCAAGCTCAACTTCCTCTCCCAAGTAGGGCTTTAAATCTGCAATGTTAAATGTGGGGCTAACCCCAAAGTCTGCAGGCAGGTCTATAGCCTATATGCATTGTCGTTAATTTTCTCTAGCACTTTAAACGGTCCATCGGCTCGAGGCAACAATTTAGATTTTCGCAATTCAGGAAACCTTTCCTTTCTCAAATGCAACCAAACTAAATCTCTAGGTTCAAAATTTATTTCCTTTCTACCTTTATCACTAGCAAACTTATATCTAGCATTCATACGCTCTATGTTTTCTTTAGTAGTTTCATGCAGTTTTAACATCAATTCAGCATGCCTAGTAGCATCAAAATTTAGTTTTTCAGAAGATGGCAAAGGCATTAAATCAATAGGAGCGCGAGGCAACAAACCATATACAATCTGAAATGGGCACATCTTTGTTGTAGAATGCAATGATCGATTATAAGCAAATTCAACATGAGGCAAACAGTCCTCCCACATCTTAATATTCTTCTTTAGAACCGCCCTTAACATAGTAGACAAAGTTCTATTCACAACTTTAGTTTGACCATCAGTTTGAGGATGACATGTAGTAGAAAATAAAAGCTTAGTCCCCAATTTTGCCCACAAAGTCCTCCAAAAATGACTAACAAATTTAGCATCACGATCAGAAACGATTGTGTTGGGCACACCATGCAAGTGAACAATTTCACGAAAGAACAAATCAACAATATGAGTAGCATCGTCAGTTTTATGACATGGTATGAAATGTGCCATCTTAGAAAATCTATCAACAACCACAAACACACTATCACGTCCCTTCCTAGTCCTAGGCAATCCCAGCACAAAATCCATAGAAATATCTTCCCAAGGAGCACTAGGAACGGGTAGAGGCAAATACAAACCGTGTGGATTTAACCGTGACTTCGCCTTTTGACATGTCGTGCAACTAGCAACCAATCTCACCACATCTCTTCTCATCTTGGGCCAAACGAAATGACCAGCAAATATGTCCTCCGTTTTCTTTGCTCCAAAATGTCCCATTAAGCCACCTCCATGTGCTTCCTGTAACAACAACAAACGAACGGAGCTAGCTGGAATGCATAGCTTGTTAGCTCTAAACACAAACCCATCACTAACGATATATTTGTTCCATCCTTTCCCATCTTTACAATGCAGCAACACATCTTTAAAATCAGCATCATGAACATATTGGTCTTTAATCGTCTCTAATCCAAAGATTTTGTAGTCAAGTTGATTCAGCAAAGTATATCTCCTAGACAAAGCGTCAGCAATGATATTCTCTTTTCCTTTCTTGTGCTTAATAACATAAGGAAACGATTCGATAAATTCAACCCACTTAGCATGTCTACGGTTCAGTTTTCCTTGACTACGAATATGTTTCAATGATTCATGACCAGAATGAATAACAAACTCTTTGGGCCACAAATAATGCTGCCATGTTTCTAATGTTCGCACAAGAGCATATAATTCCTTATCATAAGTAGAATAATTTAGAACAGACCCACTCAATTTTTCACTAAAATATGCAACAGGTTTGCCTTCTTGTAACAAAACACCACCCAATCCAATTCCACTAGCATCACATTCAAGCTCAAAAGTCTTATTAAAATCAGGAAGTTGGAGGAGAGGTTCATGTGTCAACTTATCTTTCAGCACGTTGAAAGAGTGCTCTTGTACTTTGCCCCAACTAAAATGCACTCCCTTCTTCGTAAGCTCATTCAAAGGTGCAGCAATGGTGCTAAAGTCCTTCACAAAACGGCGATAGAAGCCGGCAAGTCCTAGGAAACTCCGCACCTGTGTGATAGTCTTTGGCATAGGCCATCCATGTATCGCTTCTACCTTGGCTTGATCAACCTCAATTCCCTGTGGAGTCACAACATAACCAAGAAACGAAACTCGATCGGTGCAAAATGTGCACTTCTCAAGGTTACCAAATAAACGTGCATCTCGTAAAGCATTAAAAACAGCACGCATGTGATCAACATGTTCATCCATAGATTTGCTGTAGATCAATATGTCATCAAAGTATACTACCATAAATTTTCCAATGAAGGCACGCAAAACCTCGTTCATTAATCTCATGAAAGTGCTAGGTGCATTAGTTCACCCAAAAGGCATGACTAACCACTCATACAATCCGAACTTAGTTTTGAAAGCAGTTTTCCATTCATCTCCCAATTTCATACGAATCTGGTGGTACCCACTACGCAAATCAACTTTAGAAAAGACGATGGCACCACTCAATTCATCAAGCATATCATCTAAACGTGGAATAGGGTGTCGATACTGTATCGTGATATTATTAATAGCCCTACAATCAACACACATACGCCATGTTCCATCTTTTTTAGGCACTAAAATAACCGAAACAGCACACGGACTAAGAGACTCACGCACGTAACCTTTGTCGAGTAGTTCTTGAACTTGTCGCTGAATTTCTTTTGTTTCCTCCGGATTTGTCCTATATGGAGCACGATTTGGCAAAGATGCACCAGGAATAAGATCAATTTGGTGCTCAATCCCTCGTATAGTTGGCAGCCCCTCTGGTATCTCACTTGGAAATACATCAGAATACTCCTGCAAAATGTTAGTAACAACAGGAGGCAAAGAATGCTGCATATCTTGAATTGAAATCAAAGCATCCTTGCATACCAAGGCGTAGGCAACAGAAGTGGAAGCAAATAATTCATTAACATCAGTTTTTGTCGCAAGCAAGCAATGTCCTTTCAATTTTATCCCATCTTTGTTATTAACAACAGCTTTAATATTCTTGTTGTTCTCAGTTTTAGCTTTGGTAGCTTTAGCAACATCATCACGCACAATAGCCTCAGGGGACATGGGAAGCAAAATAATTTTCTTATCATGGTGTATGAGAGAATATTGATTTGATCTACCATGATGCATACAATTTGAATCAAATTGCCATGGTCTACCTAGCAGAATATTACAAGCATCCATAGGCACAACATCACAGTCAACAACATCACGATATGAACCAATAGCAAAATTAATTCGTACAAGCTTGGTTACCTTGACCTTACCACTATTGTTAAGCCATTGAATGTGATATGGATGCGGGTGCGGTTTGGTTGTAAGTGCAAGCTTCTCCACCATGTCGCTGCTAGCCAAGTTGTTGCAGCTACCTCCATCAATGATCAAACGACATGAACGCTCCTTAATGACACACTTTGTTTGAAACAACGTATGTCGCTGATTCTGCTCTGCCTTCTCCATTTGTGCACTAAGCACATGCTGTACAATGAGGCTCTCATAATGCTCTGCATCATCTGCACCAATCTGTTCTTCGGGTGGTTCCTTAGTGCCTGCATCATCAGCCACAAGCAAAGCAAGTGTAGCTTCATCCAAATCACTAGCAGAGGAATACCCACCATCGTCTTTTACCACCAAAACACGCTGATTAGGACAATCACGCTGCACGTGTCCATAGCCCTTGCATCGATAACACAGAACATCTCTTGTTCTACCCGTGGAGGCTACTGAAGAGGCACTACCTGCTGGTTTCTGGGCAGATTTGGTTGCTGAATTTGTGGAAGATGCACGTGGTTTATCGCCGGAGGAAGGCGGTGGTGCTGGTCGACTCGGCGAGGGAGTTGGTGCTGGTGTACGGTCGGTCATGGACGTAGTCGTGCGCTGTTGCCATGGTGTAGATTTTCCTGCAGAAACATTAGACCTTGCACTAGCACGTCGTCCCTGCACTTCCCTTTCAGCTTTGCAAGCAAGATGAAACAATCGGGTTACATTAGCATAATCTTTATAAGCAAGGATGTCCTGAATTTCCCTATTTAACCCGCCCAAAAATCTAGCCATAGCAGATTCCTCACCCTCCTCTATGTTACAACACAGCATACCCATTTGTAATTCCTGATAATATTCTTCTACACTTTTAGTACCCTGTCTCAATTGTTGCAACTTGTTTAGCATATCACGTGCATAATAAGAAGGAACAAATCTAGCCCGCATGACCCGTTTCAACGCATCCCAAGTTTGTGGCATGTTATTAGGATTCTTCTTACCATGTTCTATCCACCAAACAGAAGCAAATTCAGTAAACTCACTAGTAGCAGCTCTAACCTGCGCATTCTCAGGAAATTCATGGCATGCAAACTTTTGATCAACCGCAATCTCCCAAGTAATGTAAGCATCAGGGTCATATTTACCATCAAAAGGAGGTATTTTAAATTTAACCTTACTAAAAGCATCATCATTACCATGTACCTCACGTCGGCGAAAACCACCCATACCTCTACGGTTAGTACGTAGTCGCCGACGATTAGGTGCTTCTTGGTGATCTTGTTCAGTATCAGCAACATAGTCATCCCAGTTACCTTCGGCGCCCTCATCACGCCGACCATTGGTATTAGCATGCATCTCATCAAATCGCCTCAAGAGTGCGACAAGGCTCTTGTCAATATGAGCAACTGTCATTTCCACATTTGCAAGTTTGGTTTTTGTGTCGATCTGTGTGGCCTCCAATTGCCCCATCTTTTCATTCGTCACCTGCATGTCATTATCAAGACCTTCCGTGTGCGTCTTCACCAGCCTTACAAAGTGTTGTATGATACCCTTGGTGCGAGGAGAGTGTGGCATATTACGAGAAGCATCATCAACATCCAATCCTGCCATGGTTAGACGAACAGAGGCAACAAGAAAAAAAAACGTGAAGGAATAAAAACTCTACAACTTATTAGGATGTAGCTACTGCAAGGTGCTCACTATCAACCTGTCACACAAGCTCTTACCAATTCTTACCTTGCACAACAGGAGGGTTCAGCAACCAACAAGTCTGCAACCGTGGAATAAGTGTATCGGTGCCGCAGCAACACGACCTGTCAAACTGTAGTCGAAATATGTAGAGTTGTAGGTGGGCTGAATCAAGGAATACACTAGTACCACGTTAGTTACAAAAGCAAGCTGAATAATCATTCAACGGTGGTACTATGCTGGTCCTAGGCTAAACCATGCTAGAGACGTGAGCCTAGACACAAAGGTAGTCACTGAAAAAGAACAACTAGCACAGCACAAAGAGCAACAACAGATTTAGAAATTCAGCCCCCTTCTTTCTTCTTCTTTTCCTTTTATTTTCTTTTCTTTTTTTCTTCTTTTTTTTGCAGAGGCCTAAACCCTTTTTTCACTATGACAATCTAAACAATAAGGATATTGCTAACAGCCCCTTTAAATCTGATTTAACAAATCTTGTTAATATAGAAAGTCCAGAAATCTCTACGATGATTGTGGAGCGCTCAGAATGAATTTTGAGACAAGGTCAGATCCGCTGGAAAGAGGATAAGATAAGCTTTCCAGATTGTATTTAAACTTCCAAATCGGACATGAGATGTATCCGTGGTGGCAAAAACGAACCAGAGATGTTTATGGTGATGGTGGATCTCGTGGTGACCAAAACGTGGTAGAACTCAAAACTCTAAAGGAATAAACTAAGACCAGCAACTCGACACAACCGATGCAACCAAAAACTCAACAAGCCCTAGCTAAGTAGTACTAGTAAATGCTCAATGGTTTATAGGATTGCGGTAAAACTAATCTACTATTTTTTGGCTTTTTCTGGACTATAGGAGATAAGAAAACAGCGAAGAAAAGTAAATCTCTCACCGATAAACCTTACTCTGATACCAACTGATGTGCACCCGTTGGGTGATTGCCCGATCTTTCGATGAGAGGGTGTGGAATAACTCGATTGGGGGAGGAGACGACGTTCACGGCCCGACTACAGCCTTCCAAAGACGCTGCTGCGCCTTAGCAACCGATACACCACCTCCTATGGCTGTCACGATCTTGTGGAGCGTGACACCCTGGCCACTAGGGCACTCGTCCTGCAAGCAATCGAAGAACTAGCAAGAACAAGTAGAACAAGTACTGAATTACCAGATCTAAATGTAGGTTTCAAAATCAAACTCCAATATGGTGGGGTTCCGAAGACAAGAAGACGGGCGGCTGAACCAGCACGCGCGCTACAAGCAAGTAGCGAGAGCTAAACTTGATCTAAACAAAACCCGCTGTTCTTGGTGGCGGCTAGGGGGTTTATAAACATGGGAGGACGACCACAAGGGTATTGGGGTCGTGCTGCAACCCTAGGATGCGTCCCTAATGGACCCAACTTGATACACGACCCATTGGGCCAAAATAGGGTCACGCAGCACCATGGGCAGAAAAGGCAGGAAATGTCTCGGTAAGGAAACAATGATTACGGCGGCCTCAGAACAGATATGACTATAATTCCGGATCCATATGAAAGTAGACTTTATAGGCTTTCCATGTTGTGCTTGAACATTCCAATCCGAGCCCACATGTGACCGTGGTGACCATCACAAGTTGGTGTTCTTCTACAGTCCGAATCCAGCATGTTCAAATCCTTTTCCCTTTCGGTCTTCTCCCTGGTTCCTAAGCAAAACAAGAGTGCACGAGTCTCCATGGTCTAAATATGATGGACATGCATTCAAGAGTGTAATCACCTGATGGTTGAGTTGACGAGCACGAGCGCGAGTAATGGGACCAGAAGTAATGGGACCAGAAATTGGTACTTGTATTGGCATAGATGTATCAGTAGTGTGGATGTCTTCATCAGAACTATTTCTTCGTTTTTCGCAACGAACATGCCCAATCCACTACTTTAGGTCCAAAACACATGTTTGGGGTGGTTTCACGCAATTTCGTTGCTGCACGTCACCCATTCCGAAAACGGGTGTCGCAGTGCATACAAAGCACGAAATTTTGCCACCGGAACCATTTCTTCGTTTTTCGCAACGAACATGGCCAATCCACTACTTTAGGTCCAAAACTCATGTTTGGGGTGGTTTCGTGCAATTTCGTTGCCGCACGTCACCCATTCCGAAAACGGGTGTCGGGGTGCATACAAAGCACGAGTTTTTGCCACCGGAACCATTTCTTCGTTTTTCGCAACGAACATGCCCAATCCACTACTTTAGGTCCAAAACTCATGTTTGGGGTGGTTTCGCGCAATTTCGTTGCCGCACGTCACTCATTCCGAAAATGGGTATTGGGTTGCATTCTAAGCACGAAGTTTTTGCCACCGTAACCATTTGTTCATTTTTCGCAACGAACATGCCCAATCCACTACTTTAGGTCCAAAACTCATGTTTTGGGTGGTTTCGCGCAATTTCATTGCCGCACGTCACTCATTCCGAAAACGGGTGTCGCGGTGCATACAAAGCACGAGTTTTTTCCACAAGAACCATTTCTTCGTTTTTCGCAACGAACATGCCCAATCCACTACTTTAGGTCCAAAAGACATGTTTGGGGTGGTTTCGCGTAATTTTGTTGCTGCACGTAACCCATTCCGAAAACGGGTGTCGGGGTGCATACAAAGTATGAGTTTTTACCACCGGAACCATTTCTTCGTTTTTCGCAACGAACATGCCCAATGCACTACTTTAGGTCCAAAACACATGTCTGGGGTGGTTTCGCGCAATTTCGTTGCCGCACGTCACTCATTCCGAAAACGGGTGTCGCAGTGCATACAAAGCACGAGTTATTTCAACCGGAACCATTTCTTCGTTTTTTGCAACGAACATGCCCAATCCACTACTTTAGGTCCAAAACACATGTTTGGGGTGGTTTCGCGCAATTTCGTTGCCGCACGTCACCCATTCCGAAAATGGGTGTCGCGGTGTATACAAGCACGAATTTTTGTCACCGGAACCATTTCTTCGTTTTCGCAACGAACATGCCCAATCCACTACTTTAGGTCCAAAACTCATGTTTGGGGTGGTTTCACGCAATTTCATTGCCGCACGTCACCTATTCCGAAAACGGGTGTCGGGGTGCATACAAAGTACGAGTTTTTGCCACCGCAACCATTTCTTCATTTTTCGCAACGAACATTCACAATCCACTACTTTAGGTCCAAAACACATGTTTGGGGTGGTTTCGCGCAATTTCGTTGCCGCACGTCACCCATTCCGAAAACGGGTGTCGGGGTGCATACAAGCACGAGTTTTTGGCACCGGAACCATTTCTTTGTTTTTCGCAACGAACATGCCCAATCCACTACTTTAGGTCCAAAACTAATGTTTGGGGTGGTTTCGCTCAATTTCGTTGCCGCACGTCACCCATTCCGAAAACGGGTGTCAGGGCGGATACAAGCACGAGTTTTTGCCACCGAAACCATTTCTTCGTTTTTCGCAACGAACATGCCCAATCCACTACTTTAGGTCCAAAACTAATGTTTGGGGTGGTTTCGCGCAATTTCGTTGCCGCACGTCACCCATTCCGAAAACGGGTGTCGGGGTGGATACAAGCACGAGTTTTTGCCACCGAAACGATTTCTTCGTTTTTTCGCAACGAACATGCCCAATCCACTACTTTAGGTCCAAAACACATGTTTGGGGTGGTTTCACGCAATTTCGTTGCCGCACGTCACTCATTCCAAAAACGTGTGTCGGGGGTGCATACAAGCACGAGTTTTTGCCACCAGAACCATTTCTTCGTTTTTTCGCAACGAACATGCTCAATCCACTACTTTAGGTCCAAAACTCATGTTTGGGGTGGTTTCGCGCAATTTCGTTGCCGTACGTCACTCATTCCGAAAACGGGTGTCGCAGTGCATACAAAGCACGAGTTTTTGCCACCGGAACCATTTCTTCGTTTTTCGCAACGAACATGCCCAATCCACTACTTTAGGTCCAAAACACATGTTTGGGGTGGTTTCGCGCAATTTCGTTGCTTCACGTCACCCATTCCGAAAACGGGTGTCGAAGTGCATACAAAGCACGAGTTTTTGCCACCGGAACCATTTCTTCGTTTTTCGCAACGAACATGCCCAATCCACTACTTTAGGTCCAAAACTCATGTTTGGGGTGGTTTCGTGCAATTTCTTTGCCGCACGTCACCCATTCCGAAAACGGGTGTCGGGGTGCATACAAAGCACGAGTTTTTGCCACCGGAACCATTTCTTCGTTTTTCGCAACGAACATGCCCAATCCACTACTTTAGGTCCAAAACACATGTCTGGGGTTGTTTCGCGCAATTTCGTTGCCGCACGTCACTCATTCCGAAAACGGGTGTCGCAGTGCATACAAAGCACGTGTTATTGCTGATGTAGCTGAGGTGCCCGATCTTACGGCGAGAGGAGATAATTTCGATTTGGCGGAAGATGACCCTTGCGATCCGACTACGACGAGCAAGCCCGAGGCGCCAATGCAATCGCTGAACCAACTCCCTGTGGTTACCGACCTTGCTGATGCGAGATCGGCCTGATCACGAAGATCGTTTCCTGTGCGCAATCGAAGAACGAACAAGAAAAAGATGCGAGCAATCTAATCTATTACTCGAGGGTGGAGTTCTGAATACACGAAGACAGCGCAGATTTGCGCGTGTTCGAGAGTAGCTAAAGCTAGATCTAAAACAAAACTCGGAAAATAAAGGAGGCGCAGCTCCTGTATAAATAGAGAGGGGGCGCAGCCCCTAGGGGCGGCCAACCCTAGGTCGTCCATTATGGGCCGCAATTGGGCTGGTCGTCTATTCTTCTGGGCCTTCGTTCTTTAACAACATGATGTAGTTCAATTCTCTTGCACGGGCCCGAGTCACTGGCCCAGGTGGAAGGGGTGGCGCCTGGACTGGGGAAGATGGTGCCTGGGCTGGAGAAGGTGTTGCTGGTGTAGATGTGCTCGTGTTGGTGTTGATGTCCTCATCATCCTCCCCTTCTTGAACTGAAGTCGTCCTCGACGGCAACTCCTCATCTTCTCCCGCATACGGTTTCAAATCTGCAACATTAAAACTAGTGGAAACACTAAACTCCGCAGGCAGGTCAAGGATATAAGCATTATCATTAATCTTGGTTAGTACCTTAAAAGGACCAGCAGCACGAGGCATCAATTTAGAACGGCGCAAAGTAGGAAAACGATCCTTTCTCAAATGCAACCAAACCATATCACCAGGTTCAAAAGTAACTAGTTTCCGGCCTTTACTACCAGTAATCTGATATTTAGCATTAGCAGCAGTAATGTTTTGTTGAGTTTGTTCATGGAGATTAATCATTTGTTCAACATGTGCAAGAGCATCTATGTGTGGGGCGTCCGTAGCATCAAGCGAAAACAAAGCAATAGGCGCCCTAGGAATGTAACCATAAACAATTTGAAAAGGGCACATCTTTGTAGAAGAATGTGTTGCATGATTATAAGCAAACTCAACATGAGGTAAGCAATCCTCCCAACGTTTCAAATTTTTGTCTAAAACAGCCCTAAGCATGGTAGACAAAGTTCGATTAACTACCTCAGTTTGACCATCAGTCTGAGGGTGACAAGTGGTGCTAAACAGCAATTTAGTTCCTAATTTATTCCACAGAGATCTCCAAAAATGACTCAGAAACTTGGCATCACGATCCGAGACTATTGTATTGGGAATACCGTGCAAACGAATAATCTCTCTAAAAAACAATTCAGCAACATTGCTAGCATCATCAGTCTTATGACAAGGTATGAAATGAGCCATTTTGGAGAATCGATCAACAACCACAAAAATGCTATCCCTCCCCTTCTTAGTTCTAGGCAATCCCAAAACAAAATCCATCGAAACATCAATCCAAGGGAAAGTAGGAACAGGCAAAGGCATATACAAACCATGGTTGTTCAACCGTGACTTAGCTTTCTGACAAGTAGTGCAGCGTGCAACAAGGCGCTCAACATCAGCGCGCATCCGAGGCCAAAAGAAGTGGGCAGCCAACACCTCATGTGTCTTGTAGACGCCAAAGTGCCCCATGAGACCGCCTCCATGTGCTTCCTGTAACAACAAAAGACGAACCGAGCTAGCTGGAACACACAGCTTGTTAGCGCGAAACAGGAACCCATCCTGTATGTGAAATTTGCCCCATGGTTTCCCATTAATACAATGGCCGAAAGCATCTTTAAAATCAGCATCGTCAACATATTGATCTTTTACAGTGTGCAAACCAAAGATTTTAAAATCTAACTGTGACAGCATGGTATAGCGACGAGATAAAGCATCAGCAATAACATTGTCCTTCCCGTTCTTGTGTTTAATAATGTAAGGAAAAGACTCAAAGAATTCTACCCATTTAGCATGACGACGGTTCAGATTTGTTTGGGTACGAATATGTTTTAAAGCCTCATGATCAGAATGAATTATGAACTCACGATGCCAAAGATAGTGCTGCCATGTATGTAAAGTGCGCACTAACGCGTAAAGCTCCTTATCATAAGTAGAATATTTCAGACTAGCACCGCTTAATTTTTCACTAAAATAAGCAACTGGTTTTCCTTCTTGTAATAAAACAGCACCTAGCCCAATACCGCTAGCATCGCATTCAAGCTCAAATACTTTATTAAAATCAGGCAATTGCAATAGGGGAGCTTGGGTTAACTTATCTTTCAAAGTGCTGAACGCTTCCTCCTGCGAATCACTCCAAGCAAACGGCACATCTTTCTTTGTAAGCTCATGTAGAGGCGCTGCAATGGAGCTAAAATTACGAACAAATCTGCGGTAGAAACCGGCAAGTCCAAGAAAGCTCCGAATTTGTGTGACCGTCGTCGGTGTAGGCCACTCCCGAATGGCAGCAATCTTGCTGCTATCCACCTCAATGCCCTGTGGAGTAACAACATAACCAAGAAACGAGACACGTCGTGTGCAAAAGATGCATTTTTCCATATTAGCGAATAACTGGGCGGCACGCAATGCATCAAAAACAGCACTTAAATGTTCCAAATGCTCTTTCTTAGATTTGCTGTAAATAAGGATATCATCGAAATAAACAACCACAAACAATCCTATGAAGGGCCTCAGAACTTCATTCATCACTCGCATAAAAGTGCTGGGAGCATTAGTCAATCCAAACGGCATAACCAACCATTCATATAAACCAAATTTCGTTTTGAAGGCTGTTTTCCATTCATCACCCAGTTTCATTCTAATCTGGTGGTAACCACTACGCAAATCAATCTTAGTGAAAATAATGGCACCACTAAGCTCATCTAGCATATCGTCAAGGCGTGGTATAGGATAGCGATAACGAATAGTGATGTTATTAATAGCACGACAGTCTACACACATACGCCATGACCCATCCTTCTTGGGAACAAGTAACACAGGAACAGAGCAAGGGCTAAGAGACTCACGAATGTATCCTTTGTCAAGCAACGCCTGTACCTGGCGCTGAATCTCCTTCGTCTCATCCGGATTTGTATGGTATGGTGCGCGGTTCGGAAGCTGTGCACCGGGAATGAGGTCGATCTGGTGCTCAATGCCACGAAGCGGTGGGAGACCCGGTGGTAAGTCTTTGGGAAACACATCAGCGTACTCCTGCAAAAGGTTAGCAACCATAGGGGGAATAGCCAAAGATGGTGCATCATCAAGTGAAATGAGGACACTAGAGCATACAAGTGCATAGCATGGCAAATGAGCACCGTGTAGATCATCAAAATCAGCACGTGTAGCATGTAAAACAGGAGCCTTCAACTTAATTTCAGAAGGAACAGAGGGCGATGGATCAAGTTGTTTAGCAGTTATAGCAGCTCGGGCAAGATCATCTTTAACAATTTGTTCAGGTGTCATTGGATGTATAATTATTTTCTGACCCTTAAAAATGAAAGAATAATGATTCGAACGACCATGATGCAAGCTATCAGTATCATATTGCCAAGGTCGACCAAGTAACAAAGAGCATGCTTCCATGGGAATAACATCACAATCAACAAAATCAGAATAAGCACCCATGGAGAAAGGAACTCGCACGGAACGCGTGATTTTTATTTTACCACCATCATTAAGCCATTGAATGTGATATGGGTTTGGATGCTTACGAGTGGGTAACGACAACTTTTCGACCAGCATGGTACTCGCCAAATTGTTGCAACTGCCGCTGTCGATAATGATGCGAATTGACCGCTCCTGCACAACACCCTTTGTATGGAACAGAGTGTGTCGCTGATTCTTCTCGGGCAAAGCGACCTGTGTACTGAGAACACGCTGCACAACAAGACTTTCATACCTATCAGCGTCGCCCGGGTTGACATGTACCTCCGCCTTAGCTGCATGGTCAGTGGCAAGTAGTGCATGTTCAATTTCTTCAGAATCACTAGCGGAAGAGTACTCACCATCGTCACGAATGAGTAAAGTGCGCTTGTTTGGGCAGTCCCGAATCACATGGCCAAATCCTCTACAGCGATGACACTGAATATCCCGTGTACGACCTGTGGGTGGGGCAGTGCTGGCTGGTTTGGTCGTCTTCTCGCGTGGAGTAGTGGTGGACGTGGATGGCGCAGGGGGAACTGGTGCTGAGGTGGATGTCGAGCTTCGTCCTGCAAAAGGGTTAGAATATGGCTTCGAGCGGCGTCCCTGCACTTCACGTTCAGCTTTGCAAGCATATTCAAATAAAGTAGTCATATCATAATATTCCTTATAATCAAGTATATCTTGGATTTCGCGGTTTAAACCACCACGAAAACGTGCCATAGCAGCGTCGTTGTCCTCCAATATCCCACAACGAATCATACCTTTTTGTAACTCCTGGAAATAGTCCTCAACAGATTGAGAACCTTGCTGAAAACGCTGCATTTTATTAAGCAAATCACGAGCATAATACGAAGGCACAAATCGATGTCGCATCGCAGCTTTCAACTGATCCCAAGTGGTTGGAATGGTAGTGGGATGTTTTATTTTAAACTCACGCCACCAAATTAAAGCAAAATCAGTAAATTCACTAATAGCAGCTTTAACCTGAGAATGTGCAGCAATATCATGGCATGAAAATTTTTGTTCAACCTCTAACTCCCAATCAAGATATGCAGCAGGATCATATTTGCCATTAAAAGGTGGAATTTTAAATTTAATCTTAGAAAATAAGTCATTAGGGGGATGACGAACCACACGGCGTGCACGACCACGGCGATCTCCATCGTCCCACTCAGTGTCACCGCCGTAGTCCTGCTCCATCTTTGTGGTCAACGCATGAAGGCATGCCAGGATGGTGTCGAGTGTGGTGCGAGTCGCCGTTTGAGCAAGGTCAAGCTGGTTGAAACGCTCGGTCGTCGAAGTGACCGTTGAATCAAGCCGTTCATGCATCGTCCTAATGTCATCAGCAAGTCCATCAACTTGTCCCTTTACTTCCAGCAACTGGGCATCCACCGTGTCATGTGCTCCTGCCATAGTTAGCGCAAACACCAAAACACCAAAAAAAACGACAAAAACAGGGGTGTACTGCTCACAAGGCGCTTACACTAGTGCTGTTATCAAATTCTTATCCGTTCTTACCAAGCCACAGTGGTGAACTGCAACCAACAGGTGGAACCGGTGAAAGATTGGATGAGCGATTGCCTGGAGAAACAGAAACCTACTCGTCGTAGAAATATGTGGAGTTCTAGGTAGGCTGCACTCAAGTCAAGGATTAGCACGACCAAACAATAATGCAAAGTTGAATTATAGTGCAAAACACGAAACTATATTGCTGGCCACAAGTGCAAAGGACGGATGGAACTAGCAGAATGGCAGTACCGTAAATATTGTACTAGCGAGGCCACTAGTAGGAATCACAAGTGATTTTGTTTTTCTTTTTTTTGTATGATTTTTTTGATATTTTTCTCAGCACAAGAAGCAACAAAATAGGAGCTACACGAAGTTTCACCTAAAACAGAGTTCAAATATGGTCTACAGAAAATCAGGAATTTCTCTGAAAAGCGTGCGAGAACTTTGACGGATTTTTTTCTTTATTTTCCTGAATTTTTTTGACAATTTTGTCGAAACCCAAACAGACCGTAGGTGAGTTTGGCCGGCCTCAGAATGGTGTCAACTAGCTCCTGTAAAAATTTCAGATTTTTTGGACACCCGAGCGAAAAGTTATGCCCGGTTTAAGGAAGGTACCTCAAGTTATGTTTTCAAACGACCGGGATGAAACAACCGTATCCTTTCTTCTTCGTTGTTTTTTGTTTCTGTTTTTTTGATGTAACCGAAGGAGAAAAACAAGGAAACGATGTTGACTCGGTTTGTTTTTTTTTCTGTTTTTTTTTTCGTAACCGAAGGAGAAAAACACGGAAACGGCCATTGACTCGGTTTGTTTTTTCTGTTTTTTTTGACGTAACCGAAGGAGAAAAACAAGGAAACAATGTTGACTCGGTTTGTGGCGTGATCAAAGGGGAGATGGTGGTGGCGCTAGGGTTTGAATGGTGGAAGAACACAATGCAACCAGCAACAAATGACGCGAAAGCACACAAATTCAACAATGCAGATTATTGAAAGAAAGTGCGAGGCTCAAAAGGGTGCTGGGATAAGGTCTAACCTGAATTTTTATGTGGTTTTGTGGACTGTAGGAAAAAAAACACTCGATAAACTCACCGATCAACCTGGAAATCTGATACCAATTGATGTAGCTGAGGTGCCCGATCTTTCGGCGAGAGGAGATAATTTCGATTTGGCGGAAGATGACCCTTGCGATCCGACTACGACGAGCAAGCCCGAGGCGCCAATGCAATCGCTGAACCAACTCCCTGTGGTTACCGACCTTGCTGATGCGAGATCGGCCTGATCACGAAGATCGTTTCCTGTGCGCAATCGAAGAACGAACAAGAAAAAGATGCGAGCAATCTAATCTATTACTCGAGGGTGGAGTTCTGAATACACGAAGACAGCGCAGATTTGCGCGTGTTCGAGAGTAGCTAAAGCTAGATCTAAAACAAAACTCGGAAAATAAAGGAGGCGCAGCTCCTGTATAAATAGAGAGGGGGCGCAGCCCCTAGGGGCGGCCAACCCTAGGTCGTCCATTATGGGCCGCAATTGGGCTGGTCGTCTATTCTTCTGGGCCTTCGTTCTTTAACAACATGATGTAATTCAATTCTCTTGCACGGGCCCGAGTCACTGGCCCAGGTGGAAGGGGTGGCGCCTGGACTGGGGAAGATGGTGCCTGGGCTGGAGAAGGTGCTGCTGGTGTAGATGTGCTCGTGTTGGTGTTGATGTCCTCATCAATTGCAACCAGAACCATTTCTTCGTTTTTTGCAACGAACATGCCCAATCCACTACTTTAGGTCCAAAACACATGTTTGGGGTGGTTTCACGCAATTTCGTTGCCGCACGTCACCCATTCCGAAAATGGGTGTCGCGGTGCATACAAGCACGAATTTTTGCCACCGGAACCATTTCTTCGTTTTCGCAACGAACATGCCCAATCCACTACTTTAGGTCCAAAACTCATGTTTGGGGTGGTTTCACGCAATTTCATTGCTGCACGTCACCTATACCGAAAACGGGTGTCGGGGTGCATACAAAGCACGAATTTTTGCCACCGCAACCATTTCTTCGTTTTTCGCAACGAACATTCACAATCCACTACTTTAGGTCCAAAACACACGTTTGGGGTGGTTTCACGCAATTTCGTTGCGGCACGTCACCCATTCCAAAAACGTGTGTCAGGGGTGCATACAAGCATGAGTTTTTACCACCAGAACCATTTCTTCGTTTTTTGCAACGAACATTCACAATCCACGACTTTAGGTCCAAAACACATGTTTGGGGTGGTTTCACGCAATTTCGTTGTCGCACGTCACCCATTCCAAAAACGTGTGTCAGGGGTGCATACAAGCACGAGTTTTTGCCACCAGAACCATTTCTTCGTTTTTCGCAACGAACATGCTCAATCCACTACTTTAGGTCCAAATCTCATGTTTGGGGTGGTTTCGCGCAATTTCGTTGCCGTACGTCACTCATTCCGAAAACGGGTGTCGAAGTGCATACAAAGCACGAGTTTTTGCCACCGGAACCATTTCTTCGTTTTTCGCAACGAACATGCCCAATCCACTACTTTAGGTCCAAAACACATGTTTGGGGTGGTTTCGCGTAATTTCGTTGCTGCACGTCACCCATTCCGAAAACGGGTGTCGCAGTGCATACAAAGCACGAGTTTTTGCCACCGGAACCATTTCTTCGTTTTTCGCAACGAACATGCCCAATCCACTACTTTAGGTCCAAAACTCATGTTTGGGGTGGTTTCGTGCAATTTCATTGCCGCACGTCACCCATTCCGAAAACGGGTGTCGGGGTGCATACAAAGCACGAGTTTTTGCCACCGGAACCATTTCTTCGTTTTTCGCAACGAACATGCCCAATCCACTACTTTAGGTCCAAAACACAAGTCTGGGGTGGTTTCGCGCAATTTCGTTGCCGCACGTCACTCATTCCGAAAACGGGTGTCGCAGTGCATACAAAGCACGAGTTATTGCAACCGGAACCATTTCTTCGTTTTTTGCAACGAACATGCCCAATCCACTACTTTAGGTCCAAAACACATGTTTGGGGTGGTTTCACGCAATTTCGTTGCCGCACGTCACCCATTCCGAAAATGGGTGTCGCGGTGCATACAAGCATGAATTTTTGCCACCGGAACCATTTCTTCGTTTTCGCAACGAACATGCCCAATCCACTACTTTAGGTCCAAAACTCATGTGTGGGGTGGTTTCACGCAATTTCATTGCTGCACGTCACCTATACCGAAAACGGGTGTCGGGGTGCATACAAAGCACAAGTTTTTGCCACCGCAACCATTTCTTCGTTTTTCGCAACGAACATTCACAATCCACTACTTTAGGTCCGAAACACACGTTTGGGGTGGTTTCACGCAATTTCGTTGCGGCACGTCACCCATTCCAAAAACGTGTGTCAGGGGTGCATACAAGCACGAGTTTTTGCTACCAGAACCATTTCTTCGTTTTTCGCAACGAACATGCTCAATCCACTACTTTAGGTCCAAAACTCATGTTTGGGGTGGTTTCACGCAATTTCATTGCTGCACGTCACCTATACCGAAAACGGGTGTCGGGGTGCATACAAAGCACGAGTTTTTGCCACCGCAACCATTTCTTCGTTTTTCGCAACGAACATTCACAATCCACTACTTTAGGTCCAAAACACACGTTTGGGGTGGTTTCACGCAATTTCGTTGCGGCACGTCACCCATTCCAAAAACGTGTGTCGCAGTGCCATACAAAGCACGAGTTTTTGCCACCGGAACCATTTCTTCGTTTTTCGCAACGAACATTCACAATCCACGACTTTAGGTCCAAAACACATGTTTGGGGTGGTTTCACGCAATTTCGTTGCCGCACGTCACCCATTCCAAAAACGTGTGTCAGGGGTGCATACAAGCACGAGTTTTTGCCACCAGAACCATTTCTTCGTTTTTCGCAACGAACATGCTCAATCCACTACTTTAGGTCCAAAACTCATATTTGGGGTGGTTTCGCGCAATTTCGTTGCCGTACGTCACTCATTCCGAAAACGGGTGTCGAAGTGCATACAAAGCACGAGTTTTTGCCACCGGAACCATTTCTTCGTTTTTCGCAACGAACATGCCCAATCCACTACTTTAGGTCCAAAACACATGTTTGGGGTGGTTTCGCGTAATTTCGTTGCTGCACGTCACCCATTCCGAAAACGGGTGTCGCAGTGCATACAAAGCACGAGTTTTTGCCACCGGAACCATTTCTTCGTTTTTCGCAACGAACATGCCCAATCCACTACTTTAGGTCCAAAACTTATGTTTGGGGTGGTTTCGTGCAATTTCATTGCCGCACGTCACCCATTCCGAAAACGGGTGTCGGGGTGCATACAAAGCACGAGTTTTTGCCACCGGAACCATTTCTTCGTTTTTCGCAACGAACATGCCCAATCCACTACTTTAGGTCCAAAACACAAGTCTAGGGTGGTTTCGCGCAATTTCGTTGCCGCACGTCACTCATTCCGAAAACGGGTGTCGCAGTGCATACAAAGCACGAGTTATTGCAACCGGAACCATTTCTTCGTTTTTTGCAACGAACATGCCCAATCCACTACTTTAGGTCCAAAACACATGTTTGGGGTGGTTTCACGCAATTTCGTTGCCGCACGTCACCCATTCCGAAAATGGGTGTCGCGGTGCATACAAGCATGAATTTTTGCCACCGGAACCATTTCTTCGTTTTCGCAACGAACATGCTGAGAGCACCTAGAGGGGGGGTGAATAGGTGATCTTGTAAAAACTTCAAACTTAAGCCACAAAAACTTGTTAAGTGTTAGCACGATTATTGCCAAGTGGCTAAGGTGAAGTCTCAACAAAACACAATACCACAAAAGATCAAGCACAGAGGTGACACAGTGGTTTATCCCGTGGTTCGGCCAAGCCAACGCTTGCCTACTCCACGTTGTGGCGTCCCAACGGACGAGGGTTGCAATCAACCCCTCTCAAGCGGTCCAAAGACCCACTTGAATACCACGGTGTTTTGTTTTTCCTTTCACTATCCCGTTTGCAAGGAATCTCCACAAATTGGAGTCTCTTGCCCTTACAAGTATATGATCACAAAGAAAGCACAGAGTAAGGGAGGGAAGCAACACACATAAATCCACAGCAAAAGCGCACACACACGGCCAAGAATCGAGCTCACAAGACTATCTCAGAGTTCTCACTTAGAACAGAGCTCGAATCACTTAGAAACACAAACGAATGCGCAGAGACTTAGTGTGGATGATCAAGAATGCTCAAAGGTTGCTTGTGTGTCTCCTCCATGCGCCTAGGGGCTCCTTTTATAGCCCCAAGGCAGCTAGGAGCCGTTGAGAGCAAATCCGGAAGGCCATCCTTGCCTTCTGTCTTCGGGGGCACCGGACAGTCCGGTGCACACCGGACACTGTCCGGTGCCCGATTTGTTTCCATATCTGACACTTCCGACGAACGGAGATCTGGGAGCCGTTGGCGCACCGGACATGTCCGGTGCACACCGGACAGTCCGGTGCCGTCTTCCGACCGTTGGCTCCGCCACGTGTCCCGCGCAGATTGCGCGGCCGACCGTTGGCCCGGCCCACTGTTGGCTCACCGGACAGTCCGGTGCACACCGGACAGTCCGGTGAATTTTAGCCGTACGTCGCCGGCCAAATTCCCGAGAGCGGCCAGTTCGAGCCGAGTCAGCCTGGCGCACCGGACACTGTCCGGTGCACACCGGACAGTCCGGTGCTCCAGACCGAGCTGGGTCTTGGCAGCACACAGCCAAGTCTTTTCTCCTCTTCTCTCTTCTTCTTCTTTCTGTTTCTAACACTTAGACAAATATATTAGTACACAAAACCAATGTACTAAGGCTTAGAAACATACCTTTACTTCATGATTTGCACCTTGTTCATCCATGTACATAAATTCACAGTTAAGCACATGTGTTGGCACTCAATCACCAAAATACTTAGAAATGGCCCAAGGGCACATTTCCCTTTCAATCTCCCCCTTTTTGGTGATTTATGCCAACACTACATAAAGCAACTAGAACAAGTGCAAACTCACTTCAAATAAAATAAATTTAAGTTTTATCCAATTTTGGCATATATGGATCATCCTTTGCCACCACTTGGTTTGTTTTTGCAAATCAAACTCAAATCTCTATCTCTAAGTTAAACACACATGTTTAAGCAAAAAGAGAGTCATTCCAAAAAGGATTGAACAAAGATGTCAAAAACTCCCCCTTTTTCCCATAATCAATACTTCTCCCCACAAGAGTCATTCCAAAAAGGATTGAACAAAGATGTCAAAAACTCCCCCTTTTTCCCATAATCAATACTTCTCCCCACAAGAAGCCAACTTTTGACAAGAGAGACAACATAAGAATTTTGACAAACCAAAAACTCTATTTTATTATTTTCAAAATATCTCAAGTGGTAGCTGATCCATTTATTGCTTTGGCCTTTATTTTCTCCCCCTTTGGCATCAAGCACCAAAACGGGATCAATTTTGGCCCTTTAACCCCATTGCCTCACCAAAATCTTCAATTAAGAGCAAATGGCAATAAGAGTTCATGAGATGGACTTGAAATAAGTTACCCTCTCATCGGAGTGCAGTGGAAGTCTTGCATGATCCAAGTCCACCTTTTCCCTTTCAATTCTCCTTTGAGACTAAAACAAACAGACTCAAACATATGGTTGGTCTCAAAGGGTCAAGTTGTAACACATCTCCCCCTAAACATGTGCATCACTTTGCAACGGACTTGTGAGGTCCAGGGAGTGTTTGTACAACTTGAGCACCATGATAAGCAACAAAATGCAAAAAGGAACATGATCAAAAGCATGAATACATGTATGCTACAATTCAATCCAAGTTCCGCGAATCTAAGACATTTAGCTCACTACGCAGCCTGCAAAAGGTCTTCTCATCTAAAGGCTTGGTAAAGATATCGGCTAGCTGGTTCTCGGTGCTAACATAAAACACTTCGATATCTCCCTTTTGCTGGTGGTCTCTCAAAAAGTGATGCCGGATGTCAATGTGCTTTGTGCGGCTGTGCTCAACAGGATTTTCCGCTATTCGGATAGCACTCTCATTATCACATAGGAGTGGGACTTTGCTCAGATTGTAGCCAAAGTCCCTGAGGGTTTGCCTCATCCAAAGTAGTTGCGCGCAACACTGTCCTGCGGCAACATACTCGGCCTCAGCGGTGGATAGGGCAACGGAGGTTTGTTTCTTAGAGTTCCATGACACCAGGGACCTTCCTAAGAATTGGCACGTCCCTGATGTACTCTTCCTATCGACCTTACATCCAGCATAGTCGGAATCTGAGTACCCAATTAAGTCAAAGTTAGACCCCTTTGGATACCAGATCCCGAAGCAAGGCGTAGCGACTAAATATCTAAGAATTCGCTTCACCGCCACCAAGTGACACTCCTTAGGATCGGATTGAAATCTAGCACACATGCATACGCTAAGCATAATATCCGGTCTACTAGCACATAAATAAAGTAAAGACCCTATCATTGACCGGTATGCTTTTTGATCAACGGACTTACCTCCTTTGTTGAGGTCGGTGTGTCCGTCGGTTCCCATCGGTGTCTTTGCGGGCTTGGCGTCCTTCATCCCAAACCTCTTTAGCAGATCTTGCGTGTACTTCGTTTGGGAGATGAAGGTGCCGTCCTTGAGTTGCTTCACTTGGAACCCAAGGAAGTAGTTCAACTCGCCCATCATCGACATCTCGAATTTCTGCGTCATCACCCTGCTAAACTCTTCACAAGACTTTTGATTAGTAGAACCAAATATTATGTCATCGACATAAATTTGGCATACAAACAAATCACCATCACATGTCTTTGTAAAAAGAGTTGGATCGGCTTTCCCAACCTTGAAAGCATTAGCAATTAAGAAATCTCTAAGGCATTCATACCATGCTCTTGGGGCTTGCTTAAGTCCATAGAGCGCCTTAGAGAGCTTACATACGTGGTCGGGGTACCGCTCATCCTCGAAGCCAGGGGGTTGCTCCACGTACACCTCCTCCTTTATTGGCCCGTTGAGGAAAGCGCTCTTCACATCCATTTGGTACAACCTGAAAGAATGGTGAGCGGCATATGCTAGCAAGATACGAATTGATTCTAGCCTAGCCACAGGAGCAAAAGTCTCCTCAAAGTCCAAACCTGCGACTTGGGCATAACCTTTTGCCACAAGTCGAGCCTTGTTCCTCGTCACCACTCCGTGCTCGTCTTGTTTGTTGCGGAACACCCACTTGGTTCCCACAACATTTTGCTTGAGACGAGGCACCAGCGTCCAAACTTCATTGCGCTTGAAGTTGTTAAGTTCCTCCTGCATGGCCAACACCCAATCCGGATCTAGCAAGGCCTCCTCTACCCTGAAAGGCTCAATAGAGGAGACAAAAGAGTAATGTTCACAAAAATTAACTAATCGAGACCGAGTAGTTACTCCCTTGCTAATGTCACCCAGAATTTGGTCGACGGGATGATCCCTTTGAATCATTGCTCGAACTTGGGTTGGAGGTGCCGGTTGCGCTTCTTCCTCCATCACGTGATCATCTTGTGCTCCCCTTTGATCGCACGCCTCCTTTCGATGAACCTGTTCATCGTCTTGAGTTGGGGGATGTACCGTCGTTGAGGAAGAAGGTTGATCTCGTTCATCTTGTTCCTGTGGCCGAACGTCTCCAATCGCCATGGTTCGTATAGCGGCCGTTAGAACATCTTCTTCATCTACATCATCACAATCAACAACTTGCTCTCTTGGAGAGCCATTAGTCTCATCAAATACAACATCGCTAGAGACTTCAACCAAACCCGATGATTTGTTGAAGACCCTATACGCCTTTGTATTTGAATCATAACCTAATAAAAACCCTTCTACGGCTTTGGGAGCAAACTTAGAATTTCTACCCTTCTTCACTAGAATGTAGCACTTGCTCCCAAAAACACGAAAGTAAGATACATTGGGTTTGTTACCGGTTAGTAGCTCATATGACGTCTTCTTGAGGAGTCGGTGAAGGTAGACCCTGTTGATGGCGTGGCAAGCCGTGTTCACGGCTTCCGACCAAAAGCACTCGGGGGTCTTGAACTCGCCAAGCATCGTCCTCGCCATATCGATTAGCGTCCTGTTCTTCCTCTCTACCACACCATTTTGCTGTGGTGTGTAGGGAGCGGAGAACTCGTGCTTGATCCCTTCCTCCTCAAGAAACTCCTCCACTTGAAGGTTCTTGAACTCGGACCCGTTGTCGCTCCTTATCTTCTTCACCTTGAGCTCAAACTCATTTTGAGCTCTCCTGAGGAAGCGCTTGAGGGTCCCTTGGGTTTCAGACTTATCCTGCAAAAAGAACACCCAAGTGAAGCGGGAAAAGTCATCAACAATAACTAAACCATACTTACTTCCTCCTATGCTTAGATAGGCGACGGGTCCGAAGAGGTCCATATGCAGCAGCTCCAGAGGTCTTGACGTGGTCATCACATTCTTGCTGTGATGCGCTCCTCCCACTTGTTTACCTGCCTGACAAGCTGCACAAGGTCTATCTTTTTCGAAATGCACATTTGTTAGACCTATCACGTGTTCTCCCTTTAGAAGCTTGTGGAGGTTCTTCATCCCCACATGAGCTAAGCGGCGATGCCACAGCCAGCCCATGCAAGTCTTAGCCATTAAGCATGCATCTAGACCGGCCTCTTCTTTTGCAAAATCAACTAAATAAAGCTTGCCGTCTAGTACACCCTTAAAAGCTAGTGAACCATCACATCTTCTAAAGACAGACACATCTACATTTGTAAATAAACAATTATATCCCATTTGACATAATTGACTAACAGATAGCAAATTATATCCAAGACTCTCCACTAAGAATACATTTGAGATAGAATGCTCATTAGAAATTGCAATTTTACCTAACCCTTTTACCTTGCCTTGATTCCCATCACCGAATATAATTGAATCTTGGGAATCCTTATTTTTGACGTAGGAGGTGAACATCTTCTTCTCCCCCGTCATATGGTTTGTGCATCCGCTGTCGATAATCCAGCTTGAACCCCCGGATGCATAAACCTGCAAGGCAAATTTAGGCTTGGGTCTTAGGTACCCAACTCATGTTGGGTCCTGCAAGGTTAGCACAAATGTCCTTAGGGACCCAAATGCAAGTCCTGTCTCCCTTGCATTTTGCCCCTAACTTCCTAGCAACTATTTTCCTATCCTTTCTACAAATAGCAAAGGAAGTGTTTAAAGCACAATAAATTACAGAAGGTTCATTCACTACTTTCCTAGGAGCATGAATAACATTCTTTCTAGGTACATGAGCAATATTTCTCCTAGGCATATGTACAACATTTCTCCTACACATATCCCTATCATGCTTATAAGAAGAACTAGAGGCACACATGGCATGAGAATCATAAACATGTGAATCAAAAGCATTTCTAGCATTTCTCCTATCATAATACATAAAGGCATGGTTCTTTTTAGCATTACTAGCCATAGGGGCCTTCCCTTTCTCCTTGACGAAGATGGGAGCCTTATGGCTTGTTAAGTTCTTGGCCTCTCTCTTGAAGCCAAGACCATCCTTAATTGAGGGGTGTCTACCAACCGTGTAGGCATCCCTTGCAAATTTTATTTTATCAACTTCATTTTTGCTAGTCTTAAGTTGGGCATTAAGACTAGCCAATTCCTCATTTAATTTGGAAATTAAAACTAGGTGTTCACTACAGGCATCAATATCGAAATCCTTACACCTAGTGCAAATCTTAACATGTTCTACACAAGAATTAGATTTATTTGCTATTTCTAATTTAGCATTTAAATCATTGTTAACACCTTGTAAAGTAGAAATGGTTTCATGACAAGTAGATAGTTCATAAGAAAGCATTTCATTTCTTTTTACTTCTAAAGCATATGATTTTTGTGCCTCTACAAATTTATCATGTTCATCATACAATAAATCCTCCTGCTTTTCTAAAAGCCTATTCTTTTCATTCAATGCATCAATCAATTCATTGATTTTATCTATCTTAGATCTATCTAAGCCCTTGAACAAGCATGAATAATCTATGTCATTATCATCACTAGACTCACTATCACTAGAAGAAGCATAAGTGAAGTCTTGAGTACTCACCTTCTTCTCCCTTGCCATAAGACATGTGAGACGCTCGTTGGGGAAGAGGGAAGACTTGTTGAAGGCAGTAGCAGCGAGTCCTTCATTGTCGGAGTCGGAGGAGGAGCAATCCGAGTCCCACTCCTTTCCTAGATGTGCCTCGCCTTTTGCCTTCTTGTATTGCTTCTTCTTCTCTCTTTTGTTCCCCTTTTCCTGGTCACTTTCATTATCGGGACAGTTAGCAATGAAATGACCAAGCTTACCGCATTTGAAGCATGAGCGCTTCCCCTTGGCTTTGGTCTTGCTTGGTTGTCCCTTGTGACCTTTAAGCACCGTCTTGAATCTTTTGATGATGAGAGCCATCTCTTCATCATTAAGGCCAGCCGCTTCAATCTGTGCCACCTTACTAGGTAGCGCCTCCTTGCTTCGTGTTGCCTTGAGAGCAAGGGGTTGCGGCTCGTTGATCGGACCATTCAAGGCGTCGTCCACATACCTCGCCTCCTTGATCATCATTTGCCCGCTAACGAATTTCCCAAGAACTTCTTCGGGCGACATCTTGGTGTACCTGGGATTTTCACGTATATTGTTCACCAAGTGAGGATCAAGAACGGTAAATGACCTGAGCATTAGGCGGACGACGTCGTGGTCCGTCCATCGTGTGCTTCCGTAGCTCCTTATCTTGTTGATAAGGGTCTTGAGCCGGTTGTATGTTTGCGTCGGCTCCTCGCCCCTTATCATTGCGAACCGTCCAAGCTCGCCCTCCACCAACTCCATCTTGGTGAGTAAGGTGACGTCGTTCCCCTCATGAGAAATCTTGAGGGTGTCCCAGATTTGCTTGGCGTTATCCAAGCCGCTCACCTTATGGTATTCATCCCTGCACAAGGAAGCTAGAAGAACAGTAGTAGCTTGTGCATTCTTATGAATTTGTTCATTAATGAACATGGGACTATCCGAACTATCAAAATGCATTCCACTCTCTACAATCTCCCAAATACTAGGATGGAGAGAGAATAGGTGACTACGCATTTTGTGGCTCCAAAATCCGTAGTCCTCTCCATCAAAGTGTGGGGGCTTGCCGAGTGGAATGGAGAGCAAATGTGAATGTGAACTTTGCGGAATACGAGAGTAGTCAAAAGAAAAGTTCGAATTAACCGATTTCTTCCTCTCGTAGTCGCTGTGGTCGTCCTTTTGGGAGGAAGTAGACTCATCGCTGTCGTAGTAGACGATCTCCTTGATGCGCCTTGTCTTCTTCTTCCTCCCTTCCTTCCGTCTATGGCCCGAGCCGGAGTCGGTAGGCTTGTCGTCCTTCGGCTCGTTGACGAAGGTCTCCTTCTCTTTGTCGTTGATCACTATACCCTTCCCCTTAGGATCCATCTATTCGGGCGGTTAGTCCCTTTGTGAATAGAACGGCTCTGATACCAATTGAGAGCACCTAGAGGGGGGGGGGTGAATAGGTGATCTTGTAAAAACTTCAAACTTAAGCCACAAAAACTTGTTAAGTGTTAGCACGATTATTGCCAAGTGGCTAAGGTGAAGTCTCAACAAAACACAATACGACAAAAGATCAAGCACAGAGGTGACACAGTGGTTTATCCCGTGGTTCGGCCAAGCCAACGCTTGCCTACTCCACGTTGTGGCGTCCCAACGGACGAGGGTTGCAATCAACCCCTCTCAAGCGGTCCAAAGACCCACTTGAATACCACGGTGTTTTGTTTTTCCTTTCACTATCCCGTTTGCAAGGAATCTCCACAAATTGGAGTCTCTTGCCCTTACAAGTATATGATCACAAAGAAAGCACAGAGTAAGGGAGGGAAGCAACACACACAAATCCACAGCAAAAGCGCACACACACGGCCAAGAATCGAGCTCACAAGACTATCTCAGAGTTCTCACTTAGAACAGAGCTCGAATCACTTAGAAACACAAACGAATGCGCAGAGACTTAGTGTGGATGATCAAGAATGCTCAAAGGTTGCTTGTGTGTCTCCTCCATGCGCCTAGGGGCTCCTTTTATAGCCCCAAGGCAGCTAGGAGCCGTTGAGAGCAAATCCGGAAGGCCATCCTTGCCTTCTGTCTTCGGGGGCACCGGACAGTCCGGTGCACACCGGACACTGTCCGGTGCCCGATTTGTTTCCATATCTGACACTTCCGACCAACGGAGATCTGGGAGCCGTTGGCGCACCGGACATGTCCGGTGCACACCGGACAGTCCGGTGCCGTCTTCCGACCGTTGGCTCCGCCACGTGTCCCGCGCAGATTGCGCGACCGACCGTTGGCGCGGCCCACTGTTGGCTCACCGGACAGTCCGGTGCACACCGGACAGTCCGGTGAATTTTAGCCGTACGCCGCCGGCCAAATTCCCGAGAGTGGCCAGTTCGAGCCGAGTCAGCCTGGCGCACCGGACACTGTCCGGTGCACACCGGACAGTCCGGTGCTCCAGACCGAGCTGGGTCTTGGCAGCACACAGCCAAGTCTTTTCTCCTCTTCTCTCTTCTTCTTCTTTCTGTTTCTAACACTTAGACAAATATATTAGTACACAAAACCAATGTACTAAGGCTTAGAAACATACCTTTACTTCATGATTTGCACCTTGTTCATCCATGTACATAAATTCACAGTTAAGCACACGTGTTGGCACTCAATCACCAAAATACTTAGAAATGGCCCAAGGGCACATTTCCCTTTCACATGCCCAATGCACTACTTTAGGTCCAAAACTCATGTGTGGGGTGGTTTCACGCAATTTCATTGCTGCACGTCACCTATACCGAAAACGGGTGTCGGGGTGCATACAAAGCACGAGTTTTTGCCACCGCAACCATTTCTTCGTTTTTCGCAACGAACATTCACAATCCACTACTTTAGGTCCAAAACACACGTTTGGGGTGGTTTCACGCAATTTCGTTGCGGCACGTCACCCATTCCAAAAACGTGTGTCAGGGGTGCATACAAGCACGAGTTTTTGCTACCAGAACCATTTCTTCGTTTTTCGCAACGAACATGCTCAATCCACTACTTTAGGTCCAAAACTCATGTTTGGGGTGGTTTCACGCAATTTCATTGCTGCACGTCACCTATACCGAAAACGGGTGTCGGGGTGCATACAAAGCACGAGTTTTTGCCACCGCAACCATTTCTTCGTTTTTCGCAACGAACATTCACAATCCACTACTTTAGGTCCAAAACACACGTTTGGGGTGGTTTCACGCAATTTCGTTGCGGCACGTCACCCATTCCAAAAACGTGTGTCGCAGTGCATACAAAGCACGAGTTTTTGCCACCGGAACCATTTCTTCGTTTTTCGCAACGAACATTCACAATCCACTACTTTAGGTCCAAAACACATGTTTGGGGTGGTTTCACGCAATTTCGTTGCCGCATGTCACCCATTCCAAAAACGTGTGTCAGGGGTGCATACAAGCACGAGTTTTTGCCACCAGAACCATTTCTTCGTTTTTCGCAACGAACATGCTCAATCCACTACTTTAGGTCCAAAACTCATATTTGGGGTGGTTTCGCGCAATTTCGTTGCCGTACGTCACTCATTCCGAAAACGGGTGTCGAAGTGCATACAAAGCACGAGTTTTTGCCACCGGAACCATTTCTTCGTTTTTCGCAACGAACATGCCCAATCCACAACTTTAGGTCCAAAACACATGTTTGGGGTGGTTTCGCGTAATTTCGTTGCTGCACGTCACCCATTCCGAAAACGGGTGTCGCAGTGCATACAAAGCACGAGTTTTTGCCACCGGAACCATTTCTTCGTTTTTCGCAACGAACATGCCCAATCCACTACTTTAGGTCCAAAACTCATGTTTGGGGTGGTTTCGTGCAATTTCTTTGCCGCACGTCACCCATTCCGAAAACGGGTGTCGGGGTGCATACAAACCACGAGTTTTTGCCACCGGAACCATTTCTTCGTTTTTCGCAATGAACATGCCCAATCCACTACTTTAGGTCCAAAACACAAGTCTGGGGTGGTTTCGCGCAATTTCGTTGCCGCACGTCACTCATTCCGAAAACGGGTGTCGCAGTGCATACAAAGCACGAGTTATTGCAACCGGAACCATTTCTTCGTTTTTTGCAACGAACATGCCCAATCCACTACTTTAGGTCCAAAACACATGTTTGGGGTGGTTTCACGCAATTTCGTTGCCGCACGTCACCCATTCCGAAAATGGGTGTCGCGGTGCATACAAGCATGAATTTTTGCCACCGGAACCATTTCTTCGTTTTCGCAACGAACATGCCCAATCCACTACTTTAGGTCCAAAACTCATGTGTGGGGTGGTTTCACGCAATTTCATTGCTGCACGTCACCTATACCGAAAACGGGTGTCGGGGTGCATACAAAGCACGAGTTTTTGCCACCGCAACCATTTCTTCGTTTTTCGCAACGAACATTCACAATCCACTACTTTAGGTCCAAAACACACGTTTGGGATGGTTTCACGCAATTTCGTTGCGGCACGTCACCCATTCCAAAAACGTGTGTCAGGGGTGCATACAAGCACGAGTTTTTGCTACCAGAACCATTTCTTCGTTTTTCGCAACGAACATGCTCAATCCACTACTTTAGGTCCAAAACTCATGTTTGGGGTGGTTTCACGCAATTTCATTGCTGCACGTCACCTATACCGAAAACGGGTGTCGGGGTGCATACAAAGCACGAGTTTTTGCCACCGCAACCATTTCTTCGTTTTTCGCAACGAACATTCACAATCCACTACTTTAGGTCCAAAACACACGTTTGGGGTGGTTTCACGCAATTTCGTTGCGGCACGTCACCCATTCCAAAAACGTGTGTCGCAGTGCATACAAAGCACGAGTTTTTGCCACCGGAACCATTTCTTCGTTTTTCGCAACGAACATTCACAATCCACGACTTTAGGTCCAAAACACATGTTTGGGGTGGTTTCACGCAATTTCGTTGCCGCACGTCACCCATTCCAAAAACGTGTGTCAGGGGTGCATACAAGCACGAGTTTTTGCCACCAGAACCATTTCTTCGTTTTTCGCAACGAACATGCTCAATCCACTACTTTAGGTCCAAAACTCATATTTGGGGTGGTTTCGCGCAATTTCGTTGCCGTACGTCACTCATTCCGAAAACGGGTGTCGAAGTGCATACAAAGCACGAGTTTTTGCCACCGGAACCATTTCTTCGTTTTTCGCAACGAACATGCCCAATCCACTACTTTAGGTCCAAAACACATGTTTGGGGTGGTTTCGCGTAATTTCGTTGCTGCACGTCACCCATTCCGAAAACGGGTGTCGCAGTGCATACAAAGCACGAGTTTTTGCCACCGGAACCATTTCTTCGTTTTTCGCAACGAACATGCCCAATCCACTACTTTAGGTCCAAAACTCATGTTTGGGGTGGTTTCGTGCAATTTCTTTGCCGCACGTCACCCATTCCGAAAACGGGTGTCGGGGTGCATACAAAGCACGAGTTTTTGCCACCGGAACCATTTCTTCGTTTTTTGCAACGAACATGCCCAATCCACTACTTTAGGTCCAAAACACAAGTCTGGGGTGGTTTCGCGCAATTTCGTTGCCGCACGTCACTCATTCCGAAAACGGGTGTCGCAGTGCATACAAAGCACGAGTTATTGCAACCGGAACCATTTCTTCGTTTTTTGCAACGAACATGCCCAATCCACTACTTTAGGTCCAAAACACATGTTTGGGGTGGTTTCACGCAATTTCGTTGCCGCACGTCACCCATTCCGAAAATGGGTGTCGCGGTGCATACAAGCACGAATTTTTGCCACCGGAACCATTTCTTTGTTTTCGCAACGAACATGCCCAATCCACTACTTTAGGTCCAAAACTCATGTGTGGGGTGGTTTCACGCAATTTCATTGCTGCACGTCACCTATACCGAAAACGGGTGTCGGGGTGCATACAAAGCACGAGTTTTTGCCACCGCAACCATTTCTTCGTTTTTCGCAACAAACATTCACAATCCACTACTTTAGGTCCAAAACACACGTTTGGGGTGGTTTCACGCAATTTCGTTGCGGCACGTCACCCATTCCAAAAACGTGTGTCAGGGGTGCATAAAAGCACGAGTTTTTGCTACCAGAACCATTTCTTCGTTTTTCGCAACGAACATGCTCAATCCACTACTTTAGGTCCAAAACTCATGTTTGGGGTGGTTTCACGCAATTTCATTGCTGCACGTCACCTATACCGAAAACGGGTGTCGGGGTGCATACAAAGCACGAGTTTTTGCCACCGCAACCATTTCTTCGTTTTTCGCAACGAACATTCACAATCCACTACTTTAGGTCCAAAACACACGTTTGGGGTGGTTTCACGCAATTTCGTTGCGGCACGTCACCCATTCCAAAAACGTGTGTCGCAGTGCATACAAAGCACGAGTTTTTGCCACCGGAACCATTTCTTCATTTTTCGCAACGAACATTCACAATCCACTACTTTAGGTCCAAAACACATGTTTGGGGTGGTTTCACGCAATTTCGTTGCCGCACGTCACCCATTCCAAAAACGTGTGTCAGGGGTGCATACAAGCACGAGTTTTTGCCACCAGAACCATTTCTTCGTTTTTCGCAACGAACATGCTCAATCCACTACTTTAGGTCCAAAACTCATGTTTGGGGTGGTTTCGCGCAATTTCGTTGCCGTACGTCACTCATTCCGAAAACGGGTGTCGAAGTGCATACAAAGCACGAGTTTTTGCCACCGGAACCATTTCTTCGTTTTTCGCAACGAACATGCCCAATCCACTACTTTAGGTCCAAAACACATGTTTGGGGTGGTTTCGCGTAATTTCGTTGCTGCACGTCACCCATTCCGAAAACGGGTGTCGCAGTGCATACAAAGCACGAGTTTTTGCCACCGGAACCATTTCTTCGTTTTTCGCAACGAACATGCCCAATCCACTACTTTAGGTCCAAAACTCATGTTTGGGGTGGTTTCGTGCAATTTCTTTGCCGCACGTCACCCATTCCGAAAACGGGTGTCGGGGTGCATACAAAGCACGAGTTTTTGCCACCGGAACCATTTCTTCGTTTTTCGCAACGAACATGCCCAATCCACTACTTTAGGTCCAAAACACAAGTCTGGGGTGGTTTCGCGCATTTCGTTGCCGCGCGTCACTCATTCCGAAAACGGGTGTCGCAGTGCATACAAAGCACGAGTTATTGCAACCGGAACCATTTCTTCGTTTTTTGCGACGAACATGCCCAATCCACTACTTTAGGTCCAAAACACATGTTTGGGGTGGTTTCACGCAATTTCGTTGCCGCACGTCACCCATTCCGAAAATGGGTGTCGCGGTGCATACAAGCACGAATTTTTGCCACCGGAACCATTTCTTCGTTTTCGCAACGAACATGCCCAATCCACTACTTTAGGTCCAAAACTCATGTTTGGGGTGGTTTCACGCAATTTCATTGCTGCACGTCACCTATACCGAAAACGGGTTTCGGGGTGCATACAAAGCACGAGTTTTTGCCACCACAACCATTTCTTCGTTTTTCGCAACAAACATTCACAATCCACTACTTTAGGTCCAAAACACACGTTTGGGGTGGTTTCACGCAATTTCGTTGCGGCACGTCACCCATTCCAAAAACGTGTGTCAGGGGTGCATACAAGCACGAGTTTTTGCTACCAGAACCATTTCTTCGTTTTTCGCAACGAACATGCTCAATCCACTACTTTAGGTCCAAAACTCATGTTTGGGGTGGTTTCACGCAATTTCATTGCTGCACGTCACCTATACCGAAAACGGGTGTCGGGGTGCATACAAAGCACGAGTTTTTGCCACCGCAACCATTTCTTCGTTTTTCGCAACGAACATTCACAATCCACTACTTTAGGTCCAAAACACACGTTTGGGGTGGTTTCACGCAATTTCGTTGCGGCACGTCACCCATTCCAAAAACGTGTGTCGCAGTGCATACAAAGCACGAGTTTTTGCCACCGGAACCATTTCTTCGTTTTTCGCAACGAACATTCACAATCCACTACTTTAGGTCCAAAACACATGTTTGGGGTGGTTTCACGCAATTTCGTTGCCGCACGTCACCCATTCCAAAAACGTGTGTCAGGGGTGCATACAAGCACGAGTTTTTGCCACCAGAACCATTTCTTCGTTTTTCGCAACGAACATGCTCAATCCACTACTTTAGGTCCAAAACTCATGTTTGGGGTGGTTTCGCGCAATTTCGTTGCCGTACGTCACTCATTCCGAAAACGGGTGTCGAAGTGCATACAAAGCACGAGTTTTTGCCACCGGAACCATTTCTTCGTTTTTCGCAACGAACATGCCCAATCCACTACTTTAGGTCCAAAACACATGTTTGGGGTGGTTTCGCGTAATTTCGTTGCTGCACGTCACCCATTCCGAAAACGGGTGTCGCAGTGCATACAAAGCACGAGTTTTTGCCACCGGAACCATTTCTTCGTTTTTCGCAACGAACATGCCCAATCCACTACTTTAGGTCCAAAACTCATGTTTGGGGTGGTTTCGTGCAATTTCTTTGCCGCACGTCACCCATTCCGAAAACGGGTGTCGGGGTGCATACAAAGCACGAGTTTTTGCCACCGGAACCATTTCTTCGTTTTTCGCAACGAACATGCCCAATCCACTACTTTAGGTCCAAAACACAAGTCTGGGGTGGTTTCGCGCAATTTCGTTGCCGCGCGTCACTCATTCCGAAAACGGGTGTCGTAGTGCATACAAAGCACGAGTTATTGCAACCGGAACCATTTCTTCGTTTTTTGCGACGAACATGCCCAATCCACTACTTTAGGTCCAAAACACATGTTTGGGGTGGTTTCACGCAATTTCGTTGCCGCACGTCACCCATTCCGAAAATGGGTGTCGCGGTGCATACAAGCACGAATTTTTGCCACCGGAACCATTTCTTCGTTTTCGCAACGAACATGCCCAATCCACTACTTTAGGTCCAAAACTCATGTTTGGGGTGGTTTCACGCAATTTCATTGCTGCACGTCACCTATACCGAAAACGGGTGTCGGGGTGCATACAAAGCACGAGTTTTTGCCACCACAACCATTTCTTCGTTTTTCGCAACAAACATTCACAATCCACTACTTTAGGTCCAAAACACACGTTTGGGGTGGTTTCACGCAATTTCTTTGCGGCACGTCACCCATTCCAAAAATGTGTGTCAGGGGTGCATACAAGCACAAGTTTTTGCCACCAAAACCATTTCTTCGTTTTTCACAACGAACATGCTCAATCCACTACTTTAGGTCCAAAACTCATGTTTGGGGTGGTTTCGCGCAATTTCGTTGCCGTACGTCACTCATTCCGAAAACGGGTGTCGAAGTGCATACAAAGCACGAGTTTTTGCCACCGGAACCATTTCTTCGTTTTTCGCAACGAACATGCCCAATCCACTACTTTAGGTCCAAAACACATGTTTGGGGTGGTTTCGCGCAATTTCGTTGCTGCACGTCACACATTCCGAAAACGGGTGTCGCAGTGCATACAAAGCACGAGTTTTTGCCACCGGAACCATTTCTTCGTTTTTCGCAACGAACATTCACAATCCACTACTTTAGGTCCAAAACACATGTTTGGGGTGGTTTCACGCAATTTTGTTGCCGCACGTCACCCATTCCAAAAACGTGTGTCACGGGTGCATACAAGCACGAGTTTTTGCCACCAGAACCATTTCTTCGTTTTTCGCAACGAACATGCTCAATCCACTACTTTAGGTCCAAAACTCATGTTTGGGGTGGTTTCACGCAATTTCGTTGTCGTACGTCATTCATTCCGAAAACGGGTGTCGAAGTGCATACAAAGCACGAGTTTTTGCCACCGGAACCATTTCTTCGTTTTTCGCAACGAACATGCCCAATCCACTACTTTAGGTCCAAAACACATGTTTGGGGTGGTTTCGCGTAATTTCGTTGCTGCACGTCACCCATTCCGAAATCGGGTGTCGCAGTGCATACAAAGCACGAGTTTTTGCCACCGGAACCATTTCTTCGTTTTTCGCAACGAACATGCCCAATCCACTACTTTAGGTCCAAAACTCATGTTTGGGGTGGTTTCACGCAATTTTGTTGCCGCATGTCACCCATTCCAAAAACGTGTGTCACGGGTGCATACAAGCACGAGTTTTTGCCACCAGAACCATTTCTTCGTTTTTCGCAACGAACATGCTCAATCCACTACTTTAGGTCCAAAACTCATGTTTGGGGTGGTTTCGCGCAATTTCGTTGCCGTACGTCACTCATTCCGAAAACGGGTGTCGAAGTGCATACAAAGCACGAGTTTTTGCCACCGGAACCATTTCTTCGTTTTTCGCAACGAACATGCCCAATCCACTACTTTAGGTCCAAAACACATGTTTGGGGTGGTTTCGCGTAATTTCGTTGCTGCACGTCACCCATTCCGAAAACGGGTGTCGCAGTGCATACAAGCACGAATTTTTGCCACCGGAACCATTTCTTCGTTTTCGCAACAAACATGCCCAATCCACTACTTTAGGTCCAAAACTCATGTGTGGGGTGGTTTCACGCAATTTCATTGCTGCACGTCACCTATACCGAAAACGGGTGTCGGGGTGCATACAAAGCACGAGTTTTTGCCACCGCAACCATTTCTTCGTTTTTCGCAACGAACATTCACAATCCACTACTTTAGGTCCAAAACACACGTTTGGGGTGGTTTCACGCAATTTCGTTGCGGCACGTCACCCATTCCAAAAACGTGTGTCAGGGGTGCATACAAGCACGAGTTTTTGCTACCAGAACCATTTCTTCATTTTTCGCAACGAACATGCTCAATCCACTACTTTAGGTCCAAAACTCATGCTTGGGGTGGTTTCGCGCAATTTCGTTGCCGTACGTCACTCATTCCGAAAACGGGTGTCGAAGTGCATACAAAGCACGAGTTTTTGCCACCGGAACCATTTCTTCGTTTTTCGCAACGAACATGCCCAATCCACTACTTTAGGTCCAAAACACACGTTTGGGGTGGTTTCGCGCAATTTCGTTGCTGCACGTCACCCATTCCGAAAACGGGTGTCGCAGTGCATACAAAGCACGAGTTTTTGCCACCAGAACCATTTCTTCGTTTTTCGCAACGAACATGCCCAATCCACTACTTTAGGTCCAAAACACATGTCTGGGGTGGTTTCGCGCAATTTCGTTGCCGCACGTCACTCATTCCGAAAACGGGTGTCGCAGTGCATACAAAGCACGAGTTATTGCAACCGGAACCATTTCTTCGTTTTTTGCAACGAACGTGCCCAATCCACTACTTTAGGTCCAAAACACATGTTTGGGGTGGTTTCACGCAATTTCGTTGCCGCACGTCACCCATTTTGAAAATGGGTGTCGCGGTGCGTACAAGCACGAATTTTTGCCACCGGAACCATTTCTTCGTTTTCGCAACGAACATGCCCAATCCACTACTTTAGGTCCAAAACTCATGTTTGGGGTGGTTTCACGCAATTTCATTGCTGCACGTCACCTATACCGAAAACGGGTGTCGGGGTGCATACAAAGCACGAGTTTTTGCCACCGCAACCATTTCTTCGTTTTTCGCAACGAACATTCACAATCCACTACTTTAGGTCCAAAACACACGTTTGGGGTGGTTTCACGCAATTTCGTTGCGGCACGTCACCCATTCCAAAAACGTGTGTCGCAGTGCATACAAAGCACGAGTTTTTGCCACCGGAACCATTTCTTCGTTTTTCGCAACGAACATTCACAATCCACTACTTTAGGTCCAAAACACATGTTTGGGGTGGTTTCCCGCAATTTCGTTGCCGCACGTCACCCATTCCAAAAACGTGTGTCAGGGGTGCATACAAGCACGAGTTTTTGCCACCAGAACCATTTCTTCGTTTTTCGCAACGAACATGCTCAATCCACTACTTTAGGTCCAAAACTCATGTTTGGGGTGGTTTCGCGCAATTTCGTTGCCGTACGTCACTCATTCCGAAAACGGGTGTCGAAGTGCATACAAAGCACGAGTTTTTGCCACCGGAACCATTTCTTCGTTTTTCGCAACGAACATGCCCAATCCACTACTTTAGGTCCAAAACACATGTTTGGGGTGGTTTCGCGCAATTTCGTTGCTGCACGTCACCCATTCCGAAAACGGGTGTCGCAGTGCATACAAAGCACGAGTTTTTGCCACCGGAACCATTTCTTCGTTTTTCGCAACGAACAAGCCCAATCCACTACTTTTGGTCCAAAACTCATGTTTGGGGTGGTTTCGTGCAATTTCGTTGCCGCACGTCACCCATTCCGAAAACGGGTGTCGGGGTGCATACAAAGCACGAGTTTTTGCCACCGGAACCATTTCTTCGTTTTTCGCAACGAACATGCCCAATCCACTACTTTAGGTCCAAAACACAAGTCTGGGGTGGTTTCGCGCAATTTCGTTGCCGCGCGTCACTCATTCCGAAAACGGGTGTCGCAGTGCATACAAAGCACGAGTTATTGCAACCGGAACCATTTCTTCGTTTTTTGCAACGAACATGCCCAATCCACTACTTTAGGTCCAAAACACATGTTTGGGGTGGTTTCACGCAATTTCGTTGCCGCACGTCACCCATTCCGAAAATGGGTGTCGCGGTGCATACAAGCACGAATTTTTGCCACCGGAACCATTTCTTCGTTTTCGCAACGAACATGCCCAATCCACTACTTTAGGTCCAAAACTCATGTTTGGGGTGGTTTCACGCAATTTCATTGCTGCACGTCACCTATACCGAAAACGGGTGTCGGGGTGCATACAAAGCACGAGTTTTTGCCACCACAACCATTTCTTCGTTTTTCGCAACAAACATTCACAATCCACTACTTTAGGTCCAAAACACACGTTTGGGGTGGTTTCACGCAATTTCGTTGCGGCACGTCACCCATTCCAAAAATGTGTGTCAGGGGTGCATACAAGCACAAGTTTTTGCCACCAGAACCATTTCTTCGTTTTTCACAACGAACATGCTCAATCCACTACTTTAGGTCCAAAACTCATGTTTGGGGTGGTTTCGCGCAATTTCGTTGTCGTACGTCACTCATTCCGAAAACGGGTGTCGAAGTGCATACAAAGCACGAGTTTTTGCCACCGGAACCATTTCTTCGTTTTTCGCAACGAACATGCCCAATCCACTACTTTAGGTCCAAAACACATGTTTGGGGTGGTTTCGCGCAATTTCGTTGCTGCACGTCACACATTCCGAAAACGGGTGTCGCAGTGCATACAAAGCACGAGTTTTTGCCACCGGAACCATTTCTTCGTTTTTCGCAACGAACATTCACAATCCACTACTTTAGGTCCAAAACACATGTTTGGGGTGGTTTCACGCAATTTTGTTGCCGCACGTCACCCATTCCAAAAACGTGTGTCACGGGTGCATACAAGCACGAGTTTTTGCCACCAGAACCATTTCTTCGTTTTTCGCAACGAACAAGCTCAATCCACTACTTTAGGTCCAAAACTCATGTTTGGGGTGGTTTCGCGCAATTTCGTTGCCGTACGTCATTCATTCCGAAAACGGGTGTCGAAGTGCATACAAAGCACGAGTTTTTGCCACCGGAACCATTTCTTCGTTTTTCGCAACGAACATGCCCAATCCACTACTTTAGGTCCAAAACACATGTTTGGAGTGGTTTCGCGTAATTTCGTTGCTGCACGTCACCCATTCCGAAAACGGGTGTCGCAGTGCATACAAAGCACGAGTTTTTGCCACCGGAACCATTTCTTCGTTTTTCGCAACGAACATGCCCAATCCACTACTTTAGGTCCAAAACTCATGTTTGGGGTGGTTTCACGCAATTTTGTTGCCGCACGTCACCCATTCCAAAAACGTGTGTCACGGGTGCATACAAGCACGAGTTTTTGCCACCAGAACCATTTCTTCGTTTTTCGCAACGAACATGCTCAATCCACTACTTTAGGTCCAAAACTCATGTTTGGGGTGGTTTCGCGCAATTTCGTTGCGGTACGTCACTCATTCCGAAAACGGGTGTCGAAGTGCATACAAAGCACGAGTTTTTGCCACCGGAACCATTTCTTCGTTTTTCGCAACGAACATGCCCAATCCACTACTTTAGGTCCAAAACACATGTTTGGGGTGGTTTCGCGTAATTTCGTTGCTGCACGTCACCCATTCCGAAAACGGGTGTCGCAGTGCATACAAGCACGAATTTTTGCCACCGGAACCATTTCTTCGTTTTCGCAACAAACATGCCCAATCCACTACTTTAGGTCCAAAACTCATGTGTGGGGTGGTTTCACGCAATTTCATTGCTGCACGTCACCTATACCGAAAACGGGTGTCGGGGTGCATACAAAGCACGAGTTTTTGCCACCGCAACCATTTCTTCGTTTTTCGCAACGAACATTCACAATCCACTACTTTAGGTCCAAAACACACGTTTGGGGTGGTTTCACGCAATTTCGTTGCGGCACGTCACCCATTCCAAAAACGTGTGTCAGGGGTGCATACAAGCACGAGTTTTTGCTACCAGAACCATTTCTTCGTTTTTCACAACGAACATGCTCAATCCACTACTTTAGGTCCAAAACTCATGCTTGGGGTGGTTTCGCGCAATTTCGTTGCCGTACGTCACTCATTCCGAAAACGGGTGTCGAAGTGCATACAAAGCACGAGTTTTTGCCACCGGAACCATTTCTTCGTTTTTCGCAACGAACATGCCCAATCCACTACTTTAGGTCCAAAACACACGTTTGGGGTGGTTTCGCGCAATTTCGTTGCTGCACGTCACCCATTCCGAAAACGGGTGTCGCAGTGCATACAAAGCACGAGTTTTTGCCACCGGAACCATTTCTTCGTTTTTCGCAACGAACATGCCCAATCCACTACTTTAGGTCCAAAACACATGTCTGGGGTGGTTTCGCGCAATTTCGTTGCCGCACGTCACTCATTCCGAAAACGGGTGTCGCAGTGCATACAAAGCACGAGTTATTGCAACCGGAACCATTTCTTCGTTTTTTGCAACGAACGTGCCCAATCCACTACTTTAGGTCCAAAATACATGTTTGGGGTGGTTTCACGCAATTTCGTTGCCGCACGTCACCCATTCTGAAAATGGGTGTCGCGGTGCGTACAAGCACGAATTTTTGCCACCAGAACCATTTCTTCGTTTTCGCAACGAACATGCCCAATCCACTACTTTAGGTCCAAAACTCATGTTTGGGGTGGTTTCACGCAATTTCATTGCTGCACGTCACCTATACCGAAAACGGGTGTCGGGGTGCATACAAAGCACGAGTTTTTGCCACCGCAACCATTTCTTCGTTTTTCGCAACGAACATTCACAATCCACTACTTTAGGTCCAAAACACACGTTTGGGGTGGTTTCACGCAATTTCGTTGCGGCACGTCACCCATTCCAAAAACGTGTGTCGCAGTGCATACAAAGCACGAGTTTTTGCCACCGGAACCATTTCTTCGTTTTTCGCAACGAACATTCACAATCCACTACTTTAGGTCCAAAACACATGTTTGGGGTGGTTTCCCGCAATTTCGTTGCCGCACGTCACCCATTCCAAAAACGTGTGTCAGGGGTGCATACAAGCACGAGTTTTTGCCACCAGAACCATTTCTTCGTTTTTCGCAACGAACATGCTCAATCCACTACTTTAGGTCCAAAACTCATGTTTGGGGTGGTTTCGCGCAATTTCGTTGCCGTACGTCACTCATTCCGAAAACGGGTGTCGAAGTGCATACAAAGCACGAGTTTTTGCCACCGGAACCATTTCTTCGTTTTTCGCAACGAACATGCCCAATCCACTACTTTAGGTCCAAAACACATGTTTGGGGTGGTTTCGCGCAATTTCGTTGCTGCACGTCACCCATTCCGAAAACGGGTGTCGCAGTGCATACAAAGCACGAGTTTTTGCCACCGGAACCATTTCTTCGTTTTTCGCAACGAACAAGCCCAATCCACTACTTTTGGTCCAAAACTCATGTTTGGGGTGGTTTCGTGCAATTTCGTTGCCGCACGTCACCCATTCCGAAAACGGGTGTCGGGGTGCATACAAAGCACGAGTTTTTGCCACCGGAACCATTTCTTCGTTTTTCGCAACGAACATGCCCAATCCACTACTTTAGGTCCAAAACACAAGTCTGGGGTGGTTTCGCGCAATTTCGTTGCCGCGCGTCACTCATTCCGAAAACGGGTGTCGCAGTGCATACAAAGCACGAGTTATTGCAACCGGAACCATTTCTTCGTTTTTTGCAACGAACATGCCCAATCCACTACTTTAGGTCCAAAACACATGTTTGGGGTGGTTTCACGCAATTTCGTTGCCGCACGTCACCCATTCCGAAAATGGGTGTCGCGGTGCATACAAGCACGAATTTTTGCCACCGGAACCATTTCTTCGTTTTCGCAACGAACATGCCCAATCCACTACTTTAGGTCCAAAACTCATGTTTGGGGTGGTTTCACGCAATTTCATTGCTGCACGTCACCTATACCGAAAACGGGTGTCGGGGTGCATACAAAGCACGAGTTTTTGCCACCACAACCATTTCTTCGTTTTTCGCAACAAACATTCACAATCCACTACTTTAGGTCCAAAACACACGTTTGGGGTGGTTTCACGCAATTTCGTTGCGGCACGTCACCCATTCCAAAAATGTGTGTCAGGGGTGCATACAAGCACAAGTTTTTGCCACCAGAACCATTTCTTCGTTTTTCACAACGAACATGCTCAATCCACTACTTTAGGTCCAAAACTCATGTTTGGGGTGGTTTCGCGCAATTTCGTTGCCGTACGTCACTCATTCCGAAAACGGGTGTCGAAGTGCATACAAAGCACGAGTTTTTGCCACCGGAACCATTTCTTCGTTTTTCGCAACGAACATGCCCAATCCACTACTTTAGGTCCAAAACACATGTTTGGGGTGGTTTCGCGCAATTTCGTTGCTGCACGTCACACATTCCGAAAACGGGTGTCGCAGTGCATACAAAGCACGAGTTTTTGCCACCGGAACCATTTCTTCGTTTTTCGCAACGAACATTCACAATCCACTACTTTAGGTCCAAAACACATGTTTGGGGTGGTTTCACGCAATTTTGTTGCCGCACGTCACCCATTCCAAAAACGTGTGTCACGGGTGCATACAAGCACGAGTTTTTGCCACCAGAACCATTTCTTCGTTTTTCGCAACGAACAAGCTCAATCCACTACTTTAGGTCCAAAACTCATGTTTGGGGTGGTTTCGCGCAATTTCGTTGTCGTACGTCATTCATTCCGAAAACGGGTGTCGAAGTGCATACAAAGCACGAGTTTTTGCCACCGGAACCATTTCTTCGTTTTTCGCAACGAACATGCCCAATCCACTACTTTAGGTCCAAAACACATGTTTGGAGTGGTTTCGCGTAATTTCGTTGCTGCACGTCACCCATTCCGAAAACGGGTGTCGCAGTGCATACAAAGCACGAGTTTTTGCCACCGGAACCATTTCTTCGTTTTTCGCAACGAACATGCCCAATCCACTACTTTAGGTCCAAAACTCATGTTTGGGGTGGTTTCACGCAATTTTGTTGCCGCACGTCACCCATTCCAAAAACGTGTGTCACGGGTGCATACAAGCACGAGTTTTTGCCACCAGAACCATTTCTTCGTTTTTCGCAACGAACATGCTCAATCCACTACTTTAGGTCCAAAACTCATGTTTGGGGTGGTTTCGCGCAATTTCGTTGCCGTACGTCACTCATTCCGAAAACGGGTGTCGAAGTGCATACAAAGCACGAGTTTTTGCCACCGGAACCATTTCTTCGTTTTTCGCAACGAACATGCCCAATCCACTACTTTAGGTCCAAAACACATGTTTGGGGTGGTTTCGCGTAATTTCGTTGCTGCACGTCACCCATTCCGAAAACGGGTGTCGCAGTGCATACAAGCACGAATTTTTGCCACCGGAACCATTTCTTCGTTTTCGCAACAAACATGCCCAATCCACTACTTTAGGTCCAAAACTCATGTGTGGGGTGGTTTCACGCAATTTCATTGCTGCACGTCACCTATACCGAAAACGGGTGTCGGGGTGCATACAAAGCACGAGTTTTTGCCACCGCAACCATTTCTTCGTTTTTCGCAACGAACATTCACAATCCACTACTTTAGGTCCAAAACACACGTTTGGGGTGGTTTCACGCAATTTCGTTGCGGCACGTCACCCATTCCAAAAACGTGTGTCAAGGGTGCATACAAGCACGAGTTTTTGCTACCAGAACCATTTCTTCGTTTTTCACAACGAACATGCTCAATCCACTACTTTAGGTCCAAAACTCATGCTTGGGGTGGTTTCGCGCAATTTCGTTGCCGTACGTCACTCATTCCGAAAACGGGTGTCGAAGTGCATACAAAGCACGAGTTTTTGCCACCGGAACCATTTCTTCGTTTTTCGCAACGAACATGCCCAATCCACTACTTTAGGTCCAAAACACACGTTTGGGGTGGTTTCGCGCAATTTCGTTGCTGCACGTCACCCATTCCGAAAACGGGTGTCGCAGTGCATACAAAGCACGAGTTTTTGCCACCGGAACCATTTCTTCGTTTTTCGCAACGAACATGCCCAATCCACTACTTTAGGTCCAAAACACATGTCTGGGGTGGTTTCGCGCAATTTCGTTGCCGCACGTCACTCATTCCGAAAACGGGTGTCGCAGTGCATACAAAGCACGAGTTATTGCAACCGGAACCATTTCTTCGTTTTTTGCAACGAACGTGCCCAATCCACTACTTTAGGTCCAAAACACATGTTTGGGGTGGTTTCACGCAATTTCGTTGCCGCACGTCACCCATTCTGAAAATGGGTGTCGCGGTGCGTACAAGCACGAATTTTTGCCACCAGAACCATTTCTTCGTTTTCGCAACGAACATGCCCAATCCACTACTTTAGGTCCAAAACTCATGTTTGGGGTGGTTTCACGCAATTTCATTGCTGCACGTCACCTATACCGAAAACGGGTGTCGGGGTGCATACAAAGCACGAGTTTTTGCCACCGCAACCATTTCTTCGTTTTTCGCAACGAACATTCACAATCCACTACTTTAGGTCCAAAACACACGTTTGGGGTGGTTTCACGCAATTTCGTTGCGGCACGTCACCCATTCCAAAAACGTGTGTCGCAGTGCATACAAAGCACGAGTTTTTGCCACCGGAACCATTTCTTCGTTTTTCGCAACGAACATTCACAATCCACTACTTTAGGTCCAAAACACATGTTTGGGGTGGTTTCCCGCAATTTCGTTGCCGCACGTCACCCATTCCAAAAACGTGTGTCAGGGGTGCATACAAGCACGAGTTTTTGCCACCAGAACCATTTCTTCGTTTTTCGCAACGAACATGCTCAATCCACTACTTTAGGTCCAAAACTCATGTTTGGGGTGGTTTCGCGCAATTTCGTTGCCGTACGTCACTCATTCCGAAAACGGGTGTCGAAGTGCATACAAAGCACGAGTTTTTGCCACCGGAACCATTTCTTCGTTTTTCGCAACGAACATGCCCAATCCACTACTTTAGGTCCAAAACACATGTTTGGGGTGGTTTCGCGCAATTTCGTTGCTGCACGTCACCCATTCCGAAAACGGGTGTCGCAGTGTGATGAGGACATCACCACCAACATGAGCACATCTACACCAGCAGCACCTTCTCCAGCCCAGGCGCCACCCCTTCCACCTGGGCCAGTGACTCGGGCCCGTGCAAGAGAATTGAACTACATTATGTTGTTAAAGAACGAAGGCCCAGAAGAATAGACGACCAGCCCAATTGCGGCCCATAATGGACGACCTAGGGTTGGCCGCCCCTAGGGGCTGCGCCCCCTCTCTATTTATACAGGAGCTGCGCCTCCTTTATTTTCTGAGTTTTGTTTTAGATCTAGCTTTAGCTACTCTCGAGCACGCGCAAATCTGCGCTGTCTTCGTGTATTCAGAACTCCACCCTCGAGTAATAGATTAGATTGCTCGCATCTTTTTCTTATTCGTTCTTCGATTGCGCACAGGAAACGATCTTCGTGATCAGGCCGATCTCGCATCAGCAAGGTCGGTAACCACAGGGAGTTGGTTCAGCGATTGCATTGGCGCCTCGGGCTTGCTCGTCGTAGTCGGATCGCAAGGGTCATCTTCCACCAAATCGGAATTATCTCTACTCGCCGAAAGATCGGGCACCTCAGCTACATCAATTGGTTTCAGATTTCCAGGTTGATCGGTGAGTTTATCGAGTGTTTTTTTTCCTACAGTCCACAAAACCACATAAAAATTCAGGTTAGACCTTATCCCAGCACCCTTTTGAGCCTCGCACTTTCTTTCAATAATCTGCATTGTTGAATTTGTGTGCTTTCGCGTCATTTGTTGCTGGTTGCATTGTGTTCTTCCACCATTCAAATCCTAGCGCCGCCACCATCTCCCCTTTGATCACGCCACAAACCGAGTCAACATTGTTTCCTTGTTTTTCTCCTTCGGTTACGTCAAAAAAAAACAGAAAAAAAAACAAACCGAGTCAACGGCCGTTTCCTTGTTTTTCTCCTTCGGTTACGAAAAAAAAAACAGAAAAAAAAACCGAGTCAACATCGTTTCCTTGTTTTTCTCCTTCGGTTACGTCAAAAAAAAAACAGAAACAAAAAAAAAACAACGAAGGAGATAGGATACGGTTGTTTCATCCCGGTCGTTTGAAAACATAACTTGAGCTACCTTCCTTAAACTGGTCTGTTTGGGTTTCGACAAAATTGTCAAAAAAATTCAGGAAGATAAAGAAAAAAATTCATCAAAGTTCTCGCACGCTTTTCAGAGAACTTCCTCATTTTCTGTAGACCACATCTGAACTCTGTTCTAGGTGAAACTTCGTGTAACTCCTATTTTGTTGCTTCTTGTGCTGAGAAAAATATCAAAAAATTCATACAAAAAAGAAAAACAAAATCACTTGTGATTCCTACTAGTGGCCTCGCTAGTACAATATTTACGGTACTGCCATTCTGCTAGTTCCATCCGTCCTTTGCACTTGTGGCCAGCAATATAGTTTCGTGTTTTGCACTATAATTCAACTTTGCATTATTGTTTGGTCGTGCTAATCCTTGACTTGAGTGCAGCCTACCCAGAACTCCACATATTTCTACGACGAGTAGGTTTCTGTTTCTCCAGGCAATCGCTCATCCAATCTTTCACCGGTTCCACCTGTTGGTTGCAGTTCACCACTGTGGCTTGGTAAGAACGGATAAGAATTTGATAACAGCACTAGTGTAAGCGCCTTGTGAGCAGTACACCCCTGTTTTTGTCGTTTTTTTTTGGTGTTTTGGTGTTTGCGCTAACTATGGCAGGAGCACATGACACGGTGGATGCCCAGTTGCTGGAAGTAAAGGGACAAGTTGATGGACTTGCTGATGACATTAGGACGATGCATGAACGGCTTGATTCAACGGTCACTTCGACGACCGAGCGTTTCAACCAGCTTGACCTTGCTCAAACGGCGACTCGCACCACACTCGACACCATCCTGGCACGCCTTGATGCGTTGACCACAAAGATGGAGCAGGACTATGGCGGTGACACTGAGTGGGAAGATGGAGATCGCCGTGATCGTGCACGCCGTGTGGTTCGTCATCCCCCTAATGACTTATTTTCTAAGATTAAATTTAAAATTCCACCTTTTAATGGCAAATATGATCCTGCTGCATATCTTGATTGGGAGTTAGAGGTTGAACAAAAATTTTCATGCCATGATATTGCTGCACATTCTCAGGTTAAAGCTGCTATTAGTGAATTTACTGATTTTGCTTTAATTTGGTGGCGTGAGTTTAAAATAAAACATCCCACTACTATTCCAACCACTTGGGATCAGTTGAAAGCTGCGATGCGACATCGATTTGTGCCTTCGTATTATGCTCGTGATTTGCTTAATAAAATGCAGCGTTTTCAGCAAGGTTCTCAATCTGTTGAGGACTATTTCCAGGAGTTACAAAAAGGTATGATTCGTTGTGGCATATTAGAGGACAACGACGCTGCTATGGCACGTTTTCGTGGTGGTTTAAACCGCGAAATCCAAGATATACTTGATTATAAGGAATATTATGATATGACTACTTTATTTGAATATGCTTGCAAAGCTGAACGTGAAGTGCAGGGACGCCGCTCGAAGCCATATTCTAACCCCTTTGCAGGACGAAGCTCGACATCCACCTCAGCACCAGTTCCCCCTGCGCCATCCACGTCCACCACTACTCCACGCGAGAAGACGACCAAACCAGCCAGCACTGCCCCACCCACAGGTCGTACACGAGATATTCAGTGTCATCGCTGTAGAGGATTTGGCCATGTGATTCGGGACTGCCCAAACAAGCGCACTTTGCTCATTCGTGACGATGGTGAGTACTCTTCCGCCAGTGATTCTGCAGAAATTGAACATGCACTACTTGCCACTGACCATGCAGCTAAGGCGGAGGTACATGTCAACCCGGACGACGCTGATAGGTATGAAAGTCTTGTTGTGCAGCGTGTTCTCAGTACACAGGTCGCTTTGCCCGAGAAGAATCAGCGACACACTCTGTTCCATACAAAGGGTGTCGTGCAGGAGCGGTCAATTCGCATCATTATCGACAGCGGCAGTTGCAACAATTTGGCGAGTACCAAGCTGGTCGAAAAGTTATCGTTACCCACTCGTAAGCATCCAAACCCATATCACATTCAATGGCTTAATGATGGTGGTAAAATAAAAATCACACGTTCCGTGCGCGTTCCTTTCTCCATGGGTGCTTATTCTGATTTTGTTGATTGTGATGTTATTCCCATGGAAGCATGCTCTTTGTTACTTGGTCGACCTTGGCAATATGATACTGATAGCTTGCATCATGGTCGTTCGAATCATTATTCTTTCATTTTTAAGGGTCAGAAAATAATTATACATCCAATGACACCTGAACAAATTGTTAAAGATGATCTTGCCCGAGCTGCTATAACTGCTAAACAACTTAATCCATCGCCCTCTGTTCCTTCTGAAATCAAGTTGAAGGCTCCTATTTTACTTGCTACACGTGCTGATTTTGATGATCTACACGGTGCTCATTTGCCATGCTATGCACTTATATGCTCTAGTGTCCTCATTTCACTTGATGATGCACCATCTTTGGCTATTCCCCCTATGGTTGCTAACCTTTTGCAGGAGTACGCTGATGTCTTTCCCAAAGACTTACCATCGGGTCTTCCACCACTTCGTGGCATTGAGCACCAGATCGACCTCATTCCCGGCGCACAGCTTCCGAACCGCGCACCGTACCGTACAAATCCGGATGAGACGAAGGAGATTCAGCGCCAGGTACAGGCGTTGCTTGACAAGGGATACATTCGTGAGTCTCTTAGCCCTTGCTCTGTTCCTGTGTTACTTGTTCCCAAGAAAGATGGGTCATGGCGTATGTGTGTAGACTGTCGTGCTATTAATAACATCACTATTCGTTATCGATATCCTATACCACGCCTTGATGATATGCTAGATGAGCTTAGTGGTGCCATTATTTTCACTAAGATTGATTTGCGTAGTGGTTACCACCAGATTAGAATGAAACTGGGTGATGAATGGAAAACGGCTTTTAAAACGAAATTTGGTTTATATGAATGGTTGGTTATGCCATTTGGATTGACTAATGCTCCCAGCACTTTTATGCGAGTGATGAATGAAGTTCTAAGGCCCTTCATAGGATTGTTTGTGGTTGTTTATTTTGATGATATTCTTATTTACAGCAAATCTAAGAAAGAGCATTTGGAACATTTAAGTGCTGTTTTTGATGCATTGCGTGCTGCCCAGTTATTTGCTAACATGGAAAAATGCATCTTTTGTACACGACGTGTCTCGTTTCTTGGTTATGTTGTTACTCCACAGGGCATTGAGGTGGATAGCAGCAAGATTGCTGCCATTCGGGAGTGGCCTACACCGACGACGGTCACACAAATTCGGAGCTTTCTTGGACTTGCCGGTTTCTACCGCAGATTTGTTCGTGATTTTAGCTCCATTGCAGCGCCTCTACATGAGCTTACAAAGAAAGATGTTCCATTTGCTTGGAGTGATTCCCAGGAGGAAGCGTTCAACACTTTGAAAGATAAGTTAACCCAAGCTCCCCTATTGCAATTGCCTGATTTTAATAAAGTGTTTGAGCTTGAATGCGATGCTAGCGGTATTGGGCTAGGTGCTGTTTTGTTACAAGAAGGAAAATCAGTTGCTTATTTTAGTGAAAAATTAAGCGGTGCTAGTCTGAAATATTCTACTTATGATAAGGAGCTTTACGCTTTAGTGCGCACTTTGCATACATGGCAGCACTATCTTTGGCATCGTGAGTTTATAATCCATTCTGATCATGAGGCTTTAAAACATATTCGTACCCAAACAAATCTGAACCGTCGTCATGCTAAATGGGTAGAATTCATTGAGTCCTTTCCTTACATTATTAAACACAAGAACGGGAAGGACAATGTTATTGCTGATGCTTTGTCTCGTCGCTATACCATGCTGTCACAGTTAGATTTTAAAATCTTTGGTTTGCACACTGTGAAAGATCAATATGTTGATGATGCTGATTTTAAAGATGCTTTCGGCCATTGTATTAATGGGAAACCATGGGGCAAATTTCACATACAGGATGGGTTCCTGTTTCGCGCTAACAAGCTGTGTGTTCCAGCTAGCTCGGTTCGTCTTTTGTTGTTACAGGAAGCACATGGAGGCGGTCTCATGGGGCACTTTGGCGTCTACAAGACACATGAGGTGTTGGCTGCCCACTTCTTTTGGCCTCGGATGCGCGCTGATGTTGAGCGCCTTGTTGCACGCTGCACTACTTGTCAGAAAGCTAAGTCACGGTTGAACAACCATGGTTTGTATATGCCTTTGCCTGTTCCTACTTCCCCTTGGATTGATATTTCGATGGATTTTGTTTTGGGATTGCCTAGAACTAAGAAGGGGAGGGATAGCATTTTTGTGGTTGTTGATCGATTCTCCAAAATGGCTCATTTCATACCTTGTCATAAGACTGATGATGCTAGCAATGTTGCTGAATTGTTTTTTAGAGAGATTATTCGTTTGCACGGTATTCCCAATACAATAGTCTCGGATCGTGATGCTAAGTTTCTGAGTCATTTTTGGAGATCTCTGTGGAATAAATTGGGAACTAAATTGCTGTTTAGCACCACTTGTCACCCTCAGACTGATGGTCAAACTGAGGTAGTTAATCGAACTTTGTCTACCATGCTTAGGGCTGTTTTAGACAAAAATTTGAAACGTTGGGAGGATTGCTTGCCTCATGTTGAGTTTGCTTATAATCATGCAACCCATTCTTCTACAAAGATGTGCCCTTTTCAAATTGTTTATGGTTACATTCCTAGGGCGCCTATTGCTTTGTTTTCGCTTGATGCTGCGGACGCCCCACACATAGATGCTCTTGCACATGTTGAACAAATGATTAATCTCCATGAACAAACTCAACAAAACATTGCTGCTGCTAATGCTAAATATCAGATTACTGGTAGTAAGGGCCGGAAACTAGTTACTTTTGAACCTGGTGATATGGTTTGGTTGCATTTGAGAAAGGATCGTTTTCCTACTTTGCGTCGTTCTAAATTGATGCCTCGTGCTGCTGGTCCTTTTAAGATACTAACCAAGATTAATGATAATGCTTATACCCTTGACCTGCCTGCGGAGTTTGGTGTTTCCACTAGTTTTAATGTTGCAGATTTGAAACCATATGCGGGAGAAGACGAGGAGTTGCCGTCGAGGACGACTTCAGTTCAAGAAGGGGAGGATGATGAGGACATCAACACCAACACGAGCACATCTACACCAGCAGCACCTTCTCCAGCCCAGGCGCCACCCCTTCCACCTGGGCCAGTGACTCGGGCCCGTGCAAGAGAATTGAACTACATTATGTTGTTAAAGAACGAAGGCCCAGAAGAATAGACGACCAGCCCAATTGCGGCCCATAATGGACGACCTAGGGTTGGCCGCCCCTAGGGGCTGCGCCCCCTCTCTATTTATACAGGAGCTGCGCCTCCTTTATTTTCTGAGTTTTGTTTTAGATCTAGCTTTAGCTACTCTCGAGCACGCGCAAATCTGCGCTGTCTTCGTGTATTCAGAACTCCACCCTCGAGTAATAGATTAGATTGCTCGCATCTTTTTCTTGTTCGTTCTTCGATTGCGCACAGGAAACGATCTTCGTGATCAGGCCGATCTCGCATCAGCAAGGTCGGTAACCACAGGGAGTTGGTTCAGCGATTGCATTGGCGCCTCGGGCTTGCTCATCGTAGTCGGATCGCAAGGGTCATCTTCCACCAAATCGGAATTATCTCTACTCGCCGAAAGATCGGGCACCTCAGCTACATCACAGTGCATACAAAGCACGAGTTTTTGCCACCGGAACCATTTCTTCGTTTTTCGCAACGAACAAGCCCAATCCACTACTTTTGGTCCAAAACTCATGTTTGGGGTGGTTTCGTGCAATTTCGTTGCCGCACGTCACCCATTCCGAAATCGGGTGTCGGGGTGCATACGAAGCACGAGTTTTTGCCAACGGAAACATTTCTTCGTTTTTCACAACGAACATGCCCAATCCACTACTTTAGGTCCAAAACTCATGTTTGGGGTGGTTTCGCGTAATTTCGTTGCCGCACGTCACTCATTTCGAAAATGGGTATTGGGTTGCATTCTAAGCACGAGTTTTTGCCACCGTAAGCATTTGTTCGTTTTTCGCAACAAACATGGCCAATCCACTACTTTAGGTCCAAAACTCATGTTTGGGGTGGTTTCGCGCAATTTCATTGCCGCACGTCACTCATTCCGAAAACGGGTGTCACGGTGCATACAAAGCACGAGTTTTTGCCACAAGAACCATTTCTTCGTTTTTCGCAACAAACATGCCCAATCCACTACTTTAGATCCAAAACACATGTTTGAGGTTGTTTCGCGTAATTTCGTTGCCGCACGTCACCCATTCCAAAAACGGGTGTCGGGGTGCATACAAAGCATGAGTTTTTGCCACCGGAACCATTTCGATTTGGCGGAAGATGACCCTTGCGATCCGACTACGACGAGCAAGCCCGAGGCGCCAATGCAATCGCTGAACCAACTCCCTGTGGTTACCGACCTTGCTGATGCGAGATCGGCCTGATCACGAAGATCGTTTCCTGTGCGCAATCGAAGGACGAACAAGAAAAAGATGCGAGCAATCTAATCTATTACTCGAGGGTGGAGTTGTGAATACACGAAGACAGCGCAGATTTGCACGTATTCGAGAGTAGCTAAAGCTAATGTAAAACAAAACTCCAAGAACAAAGGAGGCGCAGCTCCTGTTTAAATAGAGAGGGGGCGCAACCCCTAGGGACGGCCAACCCTAGGTCGTCCACTATGGGCCGCAGTTGGGCTGGTCGTCTATTCTTCTGGGCCCTCATTCTTTAGCACAATGACGAAGTTAAGATCTCTGGCACGGGCCCGAATGATTGGCCCAGCTAATGAAGGAAGTGGCGCTTGATGTTGAGGTGCTGCTGGTGTAGTCGTACTCATAGTGATGTCCTCATCATCCTCCCCTTCTTGAAGTGAAGTCGTCCTCGACGGCAACTCCTCATCCTCGGCCATATATGGTTTCAAATCTGCAACATTAAAACTAGTGGAAACACCAAATTCCGCAGGCAGGTCAAGGATATAAGCATTATCATTAATCTTTGTTAGCACCTTAAAAGGACCAGCAGCACGAGGCATTAATTTAGAACGGCGCAAAGTAGGAAACCGATCCTTTCTCAAGTGCAACCAAACCATATCACCTGGCTCAAAAGTAACAAGTTTTCTTCCTTTACTACCAGCAACCTGATTTTTTGCATTAGTAGCAGCAATGTTCTTTTTCGTTTGTTCATGTATGGTAATCATTTGTTCAACATGTGCAGCAGCATCTACATGTGGGGCGTTCGTAGCATTAAGTGAAATCAAATCAATAGGTGCCCTAGGGATGTAACCATAAACAATCTCGAAAGGGCACATCTTTGTAGAAGAATGTGTGGCATGATTGTAAGCAAATTCAACATGAGGCAAACAATCCTCCCAACGTCTCAAATTCTTGTCTAAAACAGCCCTAAGCATGGTAGATAAAGTTCTATTTACTACCTCAGTTTGTCCATCAGTCTGAGGGTGACAAGTAGTGCTAAACAACAATTTAGTTCCCAATTTATTCCAAAGAGATCTCCAAAAATGGCTTAGAAACTTAGCATCGCGATCAGAGACTATTGTTTTTGGAATACCATGTAAACGAATAATTTCTCTAAAGAACAATTCAGCAACAATGCTAGCATCATCAGTTTTATGACAAGGTATAAAGTGAGCCATTTTAGAGAATCTATCAACAACCACAAAAATACTATCCCTCCCCTTCTTAGTTCTAGGCAAGCCCAAAACAAAGTCCATAGAAATATCAAACCAAGGAGAAGAAGGGACAGGCAAAGGCATATACAAACCATGGTTGTTCAACCGTGACTTAGCTTTCTGACAAGTAGTGCAGCGTGCAACAAGGCGCTCAACATCAGCGCACATCCGAGGCCAAAAGAAGTGGGCAGCCAACACCTCATGCGTCTTGTAGACGCCAAAATGCCCCATGAGACCGCCTCCATGCGCTTCCTGTAACAACAAAAGACGAACCGAGCTAGCTGGAACACACAGCTTGTTAGCGCGAAACAGGAACCCATCCGGTATGTGAAATTTGCCCCATGGTATCCCATTAATACAATGGCCGAAAGCATCTTTAAAATCAGCATCGTCAACATATTGATCCTTCACAGTGTCCAAACCAAAGATTTTAAAATCTAATTGTGACAGCATGGTATAGCGACGAGACAAAGCATCAGCAATAACATTGTCCTTCCCGTTCTTGTGTTTAATAATGTAAGGAAAGGACTCAATGAATTCGACCCATTTAGCATGACGACGGTTCAGATTTGTTTGGGTACGAATATGTTTTAAAGCCTCATGATCAGAATGAATTATGAATTCACGATGCCAAAGATAGTGCTGCCATGTATGCAAAGTGCGCACTAAAGCGTAAAGCTCCTTTTCATAAGTAGAATATTTTAGACTAGCACCGCTTAATTTTTCACTAAAATAAGCAACTGGTTTTCCTTCTTGTAACAAAACAGCACCTAGCCCAATACCGCTAGCATCGCATTCAAGCTCAAAAACTTTATTAAAATCAGGCAATTGCAAGAGGGGAGCTTGGGTTAACTTATCTTTCAAAGTGTTGAACGCTACCTCCTGCGAATCACTCCAAGCAAACGACACATCTTTCTTTGTAAGCTCATGTAGAGGCGCTGCAATGGAGCTAAAATCACGAACAAATCTGCGGTAGAAACCGGCAAGTCCAAGAAAGCTCCGAATTTGTGTGACCGTCGTCGGTGTAGGCCACTCCCGAATGGCAGCAATCTTGCTGCTATCCACCTCAATGCCCTGCGGAGTAACCACATAACCAAGAAACGAGACACGTTGCGTGCAAAATGTGCACTTTTCCATGTTACCAAACAAGCGAGCAGCACGCAAAGCATCAAAAACAGCACGCAAATGTTCTAAATGCTCCTCTATAGACTTGCTGTAAATAAGGATATCATCGAAATAAACAACAACAAACAAACCTATGAAGGCCCATAGAACTTCGTTCATTAAACGCATAAAGGTGCTGGGAGCATTAGTCAATCCAAATGGCATAACCAACCATTCATATAAACCAAATTTCGTTTTAAAAGCCGTTTTCCATTCATCACCGTGTTTCATTCTAATCTGATGGTAACCGCTACGCAAATCAACCTTAGAGAAAATAACGGCACCACTAAGCTCATCTAACATATCATCAAGGCGTGGAATAGGATATCGATAACGAACTGTGATGTTATTAATAGCACGACAATCTACGCACATACGCCATGACCCATCTTTCTTTGGAACGAGTAAAACAGGAACCGAGCAAGGGCTAAGAGACTCACGAATGTAACCTTTATCAAGCAGCGTCTGCACCTGGCGCTGGATCTCCTTCGTCTCATCTGGATTTGTACGGTACGGGGCGCGGTTCGGAAGAGAAGCACCGGGGATGAGATCGATCTGATGCTCAATGCCACGGAGGGGAGGAAGACCCGGTGGTATGTCCGTAGGAAAAACATCAGCATACTCCTGTAAAAGGTTAACAACAGCAGGGGGTATATCCAAAGATGGTGCATCATCAAGCGGAACAAGCATGCGCGAGCATACAAGTGCATAACAGGGCATATGAGCTTCATGGAGATCATCAAAATCAGCACGTGTAGCAAGTAAAACAGGAGAGTGCAACTTGATTTCAGATTTAATAGGTGCGGCTGATGTCGATTTGACTTGTTGTGAAGTTTTAGCAGCCCTAGTAAGGTCATCTTTCAAAATTTGGTCAGGGGTCATTGGATGTATAATTATTTTCTGGCCTTTAAACATGAAAGAATAATGATTTGAACGACCATGATGTAAACTATCAGTATCATATTGCCAAGGTCGACCCAATAACAAAGAGCATGCTTCCATAGGAATAACATCGCAATCAGCATAATCAGAATAAGAACCCAGCGAAAAGGGGACACGTACCGAACGTGTTACCTTTATTTTACCACCATCATTAAGCCATTGAATGTGATACGGATGTGGGTGTGTGCGAGTGGGCAAGGATAATTTCTCTACCAACGCTGTACTTGCCAAATTGTTGCAGCTGCCACTATCGACGATGATGCGAATCGACCGTTCGTGCACAACGCCCTTGGTATGGAATAGAGTGTGTCGCTGATTTTTTCGGCCTGGGCAACCTGTGTGCTGAGAACACGCTGCACAACAAGACTCTCATACCTATCGGCGTCGATGGGATCAACGTGGACTTCCTCATTTTCTGCATGGTTAGTGGCAATCATAGCATGACTAGTTTCTTCAGAATCACTGGCTGAAGAGTACTCACCATTGTCACGTATAAGCAAGGTACGCTTGTTTCGGCAGTCCCGAATCATGTGCCCAAACCCTCTGCAACGATGGCACTGAATATCCCGTGTACGTCCTGTGGAAGAAGCGACGCCTTTGGCAGGGGGCGCCGCTGGCTTGGTCGTCCCTGTGCGCGGTGCAGTGCTAGGCGTAGAAGGTGCAGTGCTAGAAGGAGTTGAGGTGTGTGTCGGACCCCGGCCTGCAAAAGAGTTAGTATATGTCTTTGATCGCCGTCCCTGCACTTCACGTTCAGCTTTGCAAGCATATTCAAACAATGTGGTTATATCAAAATAATCCTTATAATCAAGTATATCCTGAATTTCCCTGTTCAAACCACCACGAAAACGTGCCATAGCAGCGTCATCCGACTCAACCAAACCACAAAGAAGCATACCCTTTTGTAACTCCTGGTAATATTCCTCAACAGATTGTGAACCTTGTTGAAAACGCTGCATTTTGTTAAGCAAATCACGAGCATAATAGGAAGGAACAAATCTGTGGCGCATGGCAGTTTTTAATTGGGTCCAAGTAGTGACACTGTTAATGGGAAGTTTTTGTTTATACTCACGCCACCAAATTAAAGCAAAATCAGTAAATTCACTAATGGCAGCCTTCACTTGGCTATTAGCAGGAATATCATGGCATGAAAATTTCTGTTCTACCTCTAATTCCCAATCAAGATATGCAGCAGGATCATATTTACCATTAAAAGATGGAATTTTAAATTTAATCTTAGAAAATAAGTCATTAGGGGAATGACGAACCACACGGCGTGCACGACCACGGCGATCTCCATCGTCCAGCTCAGTGTCACCGCTGTATTCCTGCTCCATCTTTGTGGTCAACGCATCAAGGCGTGCCAGGATGGTGTCGAGTGTGGTGCGAGTCGCCGTTTGAGCAAGGTCAAGCTGGTTGAAACGCTCGGTCGTCGAAGTGACCGTTGAATCAAGCCGTTCATGCATCGTCCTAATGTCAGCAGCAAGTCCATCAACTTGTCCCCTTACTTCCAGCAACTGGGCATCCACCGTGTCGTGTGCTCCTGCCATAGTTAGCGCAAACACCAAAACACCAAAAGAAGAGAAAAAAACAACGACAAAAACAGGGGTGTACTGCTCACAAGGCGCTCACACTAGTGCTGTTATCAAGTTCTTATCCGTTCTTACCAAGCCACAGTGGTGAACTGCAACAACAGGTGGAACCGGTGAAAGATTGGATGAGCGATTGCCTGGAGAAACAGAAACCTTCTCGTCGTAGAAATATGTGGAGTTTTGGGTAGGCTGCACTCAAGTCAAGGATTAGCACGATCAAACAATAATGCAAAGTTGAATTATAGTGCAAAACACGAAACTATATTGCTGGCCACAAGTGCAAAGGACGGATGGAACTAGCAGAATGGCAGTACCGTAAATATTGTACTAGCGAAGCCAAAAAAAGGAACTAGTAGGAATCACAGGTGATTTTGTTTTTTTTGTATGATTTTTTTGATATTTTTCTCAGCACAAGGAGCAACAAAATAGGAGCTACACAAAGTTTCACCTAAAACTGAGTTTAGATGTGATCTACAGAAAATCAGAAAGGTCTTTAAAAAGCGTGCGAAAACTTTGACGGATTTTTTCTTTATTTTCCTGAATTTTTTTGACAATTTTGTCGAAGCCAAACCGACCTATGGTCCGTTCGACGGCCTCAGAATGGTGTCAACAAGCTCCTGTAAAAATTTCAGATTTTTTGGACAACCGAGCGAAAAGTTATGCCCGGTTTAAGGAAGGTACCTCAAGTTTGGTTAAAACGACCGAGATGAGACAACCGCTTTGTTTCCTTTCCCTATTTTTTTGTTTGTTCTCTGGTTCTATCCTTTCTCTTTCTTTTTCTTTTTTTTTCTTTTTTTCTGTTTTTTCTTGACGTAACTGAAGGAGAAAAACAAGAAAGCGGCGTTGACTCGGTTTGTGGCGTTGACTCGGTTTGTTGTAACCGAAGGAGAGAAACAAGGAAGATGGTTGCGGCGCGCTAGGGTTTGATGTAACCGAAGGAGAAAAACAAGGAAGATGGCTGCGGCGCGCTAGGGTTTGATGTAACCGAAGGAGAAAAACAAGGAAGAAGAAGGATGGTGAGAAAAAAACACAATGCGACCAGCAACAAAATGACGCGAAAGCACACAAATTCAACAATGCAAATTATTGAAAGAAGGTGCGAGGCTCAAAAGGGTGCTGGTATAAGGTCTAACCTGAATTTTTATGTGGTTTTGTGGACTGTAGGAGAAAAAAAACACTCGATAAACTCACCGATCAACCTGGAAATCTGATACCAATTGATGTAGCTGAGGTGCCCGATCTTTCGGCGAGTAGAGATAATTCCGATTTGGCGGAAGATGACCCTTGCGATCCGACTACGACGAGCAAGCCCGAGGCGCCAATGCAATCGCTGAACCAACTCCCTGTGGTTACCGACCTTGCTGATGCGAGATCGGCCTGATCACGAAGATCGTTTCCTGTGCGCAATCGAAGAACGAACAAGAAAAAGATGCGAGCAATCTAATCTATTACTCGAGGGTGGAGTTCTGAATACACGAAGACAGCGCAGATTTGCACGTATTCGAGAGTAGCTAAAGCTAATGTAAAACAAAACTCCAAGAACAAAGGAGGCGCAGCTCCTGTTTAAATAGAGAGGGGGCGCAGCCCCTAGGGACGGCCAACCCTAGGTCGTCCACTATGGGCCGCAGTTGGGCTGGTCGTCTATTCTTCTGGGCCCTCATTCTTTAGCACAATGACGAAGTTAAGATCTCTGGCACGGGCCCGAGTGATTGGCCCAGCTAATGAAGGAAGTGGCGCTTGATGTTGAGGTGCTGCTGGTGTAGTCGTACTCATAGTGATGTCCTCATCAACTACTTTAGGTCCAAAACACATGTTTGGGGTGGTTTCGCGCAATTTCGTTGCCGCACGTCACCCATTCCGAAAACGGGTGTCGGTGTGCATACAAGCACGAGTTTTTGCCACCGGAACCATTTCTTCGTTTTTCGCAACGAACATGCCCAATCCACTACTTTAGGTCCAAAACTAATGTTTGGGGTGGTTTCGCGCAATTTCGTTGCCGCACGTCACCCATTCCGAAAACGGGTGTCATAGTGGATACAAGCACGAGTTTTTGCCACCGAAACCATTTCTTCGTTTTTCGCAACGAACATGCCCAATACACTACTTTAGGTCCAAAACTAATGTTTGGGGTGGTATCGCGCAATTTCGTTGCCGCACGTCACCCATTCCGAAAACGGGTGTCGGGGTGGATACAAGCACGAGTTTTTGCCACCGAAACCATTTCTTCGTTTTTCGCAACGAACATGCCCAATCCACTACTTTAGGGCCAAAACACATGTTTGGGGTGGTTTCACGCAATTTCGTTGCAGCACGTCACCCATTCCGAAAACGGGTGTCGGGGTGCATACAAAGCACGAGTTCTTGCCACCGGAACCATTTCTTCGTTTTTCATAACGAACATGCCCAATCCACTACTTTAGGTCCAAAACTTATGTTTGGGGTGGTTTCGCGCAATTTCGTTGCCGCACGTCACCTATTCCGAAAACGGGTGTCGGGGTGCATACAAGCACGAGTTTTGCCACCGGAACCATTTCTTCGTTTTTCGCAACGAACATTGCCAATCCACTACTTTAGGTCCAAAACTCATGCTTGGGGTGGTTTTGCGCAATTTCGTTGCCGCACGTCACCCATTCCGAAAACGGGTGTCGGGGTGCATACAAGCACGAGTTTTTGCCACCGGAACCATTTCTTCGTTTTTCGCAACGAACATGCTCAATCCACTACTTTAGGTCCAAAACTCATGTCGGTTTCGCGCAATTTCGTTGCCACACGTCACCCATTTCGAAAACGGGTGTCGGGGTGTATATAAAGCACGAGTTTTTGCCACCGGAACCATTTCTTCGTTTTTCGTAACGAACATGCCCAATCCACTACTTTAGGTCCAAAACTCATGTTTGGGGTGGTTTCGCGCAATTTCATTGCCGCACGTCACTCATTCCGAAAACGGGTGTCGCGGTGCATACAAAGCACGAGTTTTTGCCACAAGAACCATTTCTTCGTTTTTCGCAACGAACATGCCCAATCCACTACTTTAGGTCCAAAACACATGTTTGGGGTGGTTTCGCGTAATTTCGTTGCAGCACGTCACCCATTCCAAAAACGGGTGTCAGGGTGCATACAAAGCATGAGTTTTTGCCACCGGAACCATTTCTTCGTTTTTCGCAACGAACATGCCCAATCCACTACTTTAGGTCCAAAACACATGTTTGGGGTGGTTTCGCGCAATTTCCTTGCAGCACGTCACTCATTCCGAAAACGGGTGTCGTAGTGCATACAAAGCACGAGTTATTGCAACCGGAACCATTTCTTCGTTTTTTGCAACGAACATGCCCAATCCACTACTTAGGTCCAAAACACATGTTTGGGGTGGTTTCGCGCAATTTCGTTGCCGCACGTCACCCATTTCGAAAATGGGTGTCGGGGTGGATACAAGCACGAATTTTTGCCACCGGAACCATTTCTTCGTTTTCGCAACGAACATGCCCAATCCACTATTTTTGGTCCAAAACTCATGTTTGGGGTGGTTTCACGCAATTTCATTGCCGCACGTCACCTATTCCGAAAACGGGTGTCGGGGTGCATACAAGCACGAGTTTTTCCCACCGCAACCATTTCTTCGTTTTTCGCAACGAACATTCACAATCCACTACTTTAGATCCAAAACACATGTTTGGGGTGGTTTCGTGCAATTTCGTTGCCGCACGTCACCCATTCCGAAAACGGGGACGGGTGCATACAAGCACGAGTTTTTGCCACCGGAACCATTTCTTTGTTTTTCGCAACGAACATGCCCAATCCACTACTTTTGGTCCAAAACTAATGTCTGGGGTGGTTTCGCGCAATTTCGTTGCCGCACGTCACCCATTCCGAAAACGGGTGTCGCGGTGGATACAAGCACGAGTTTTTGCCACCGAAACCATTTCTTCGTTTTTCGCAACGAACATGCCCAATCCACTACTTTAGGTCCAAAACTAATGTTTGGGGTGGTTTCGCAATTTCGTTGCCGCACGTCACCCATTCCGAAAATGGGTGTCGTGGTGGATACAAGCACGAGTTTTTGCCACTGAAACCATTTCTTCGTTTTTCGCAACGAACATGCCCAATCCACTACTTTAGGTCCAAAACACATGTTTGGGGTGGTTTCGCGCAATTTCGTTGCCGCACGTCACCCATTCCGAAAATGGGTGTCGGGGTGCATACAAAGCACGAGTTTTTGCCACCGAAACCATTTCTTCGTTTTTCATAACGAACATGCCCAATCCACTACTTTAGGTCCAAAACTTATGTTTGGGGTGGTTTCGCGCAATTTCGTTGCCGCACGTCACCTATTCCGAAAACGGGACCATTTCTTCGTTTTTCGCAACGAACATTCCCAATCCACTACTTTAGGTCCAAAACTCATGTTTGGGGTGGTTTTGCGCAATTTCGTTGCTGCACGTCACCCATTCCGAAAACGGGTGTCGTGGTGCATACAAGCACGAGTTTTTGCCACCGGAACCATTTCTTCATTTTTCGCAACGAACATGCTCAATCCACTACTTTAGGTCCAAAACTCATGTCGGTTTCGCGCAATTTCGTTGCCACACGTCACCCATTTCGAAAACGGGTGTCGGGGTGCATATAAAGCACGAGTTTTTGCCACCGGAACCATTTCTTCGTTTTTCGCAACGAACATGCCCAATCCAGTAATTTAGGTCCAAAACACATGTTTGGGGTGGTTTCGCGCAATTTCGTTGCCGCTCGACACCCATTCCAAAAATGTGTGACGGGGTGCATACAAGCACGAGTTTTTGCCACCGGAACCATTTCTTCGTTTTCGCAACAAACATGCCCAATCCACTACTTTAGGTCCAAAACACATGTTTGGGGTAGTTTCGCGCAATTTCGTTGCCACACGTCACCCATTCCGAAAACGGGTGTCGGGGTGCATACAAGCACGAGTTTTTGCCAACGGAACCATTTCTTCGTTCTTCGCAACGAACATGCCCAATCCACTACTTTAGGTCCAAAACACATGTTTGGGGTGGTTTCGTGCAATTTCGTTGCCGCACGTCACCCATTCCGAAAACGGGTGTCGGGGTGCATACAATCACGAGCTTTTGCCACCGGAACCATTTCTTCGTTTTTCGCAACGAACATGCCCAATCCACTACTTTAGGTCCAAAACAAATGTTTGGGTGGTTTCGCGCAATTTCGTTGCCGCACGTCACCCATTCCAAAAACGGGTGTCGGGGTGCATACAAGCACGAGTTTTTGCCACCGGATCAATTTCTTCGTTTTTCGCAACGAACATGCCTAATCCACTACTTTAGGTCCAAAACTCATGTTTGGGGTGGTTTCGCGCAATTTCGTTGCCGCACGTCACTCATTCCGATAAAGGGTGTCGCAGTGCATACAAAGCACGAGTTTTTGCCACCAGAACCATTTCTTCGTTTTTCGCAACGAACATGCCCAATCCACTACTTTAGGTCCAAAACTCATGTTTGGGGTGGTTTCGCGCAATTTCATTGCCGCACGTCACTCATTCCGAAAACGGGTGTCGCGGTGCATACAAAGCACGAGTTTTTGCCACAAGAACCATTTCTTCTTTTTTGGCAACGAACATGCCCAATCCACTACTTTAGGTCCAAAACACATGTTTGGGGTGGTTTCGCGCAATTTCGTTGCCGCACGTCACCCATTCCGAAAACGGGTGTCGGGGTGCATATAAAGCACGAGTTTTTGCCACCGGAACCATTTCTTCGTTTTTCGCAACGAACATGCCCAATCCAGTAATTTAGGTCCAAAACACATGTTTGGGGTGGTTTCGCGCAATTTCGTTGCCGCACGACACCCATTCCAAAAATGTGTGACGGGGTGCATACAAGCACGAGTTTTTGCCACCGGAACCATTTCTTCGTTTTCGCAACAAACATGCCCAGTCCACTACTTTAGGTCCAAAACACATGTTTGGGGTGGTTTCGCGCAATTTCGTTGCCACACGTCACCCATTCCGAAAACGGGTGTCGGGGTGCACACAAGCATGAGTTTTTGCCACCGGAACCATTTCTTCGTTTTTCGCAACGAACATGCCGAATCCACTACTTTAGGTCCAAAACTCATGTTTGGGGTGGTTTCGCGCAATTTCGTTGCGGCACGTCACCCATTCCGAAAACGGGTGTCGGGGTGCATACAAGCACGAGTTTTTGCCAACGGAACCATTTCTTCGTTCTTCGCAACGAACATGCCCAATCCACTACTTTAGGTCCAAAACACATGTTTGGGGTGGTTTTGTGCAATTTCGTTGCCGCACGTCACCCATTCCGAAAACGGGTGTCGGGGTGCATACAAGCACGAGCTTTTGCGACCGGAACCATTTCTTCGTTTTTCGCAACGAACATGCCCAATCCACTACTTTAGGTCCAAAACAAATGTTTGGGTGGTTTCGCGCAATTTCGTTGCCGCACGTCACCCATTCCAAAAACGGGTGTCGGGGTGCATACAAGCACGAGTTTTTGCCACCGGATCAATTTCTTCGTTTTTCGCAACGAACATGCCTAATCCACTACTTTAGGTCCAAAACTCATGTTTGCGGTGGTTTCGCGCAATTTCGTTGCCGCACGTCACTCATTCCGAAAAAGGGTGTCGCAGTGCATACAAAGCATGAGTTTTTGCCACCAGAACCATTTCTTCGTTTTTCGCAACGAACATGCCCAATCCACTACTTTAGGTCCAAAACTCATGTTTGTGGTGGTTTCGCGCAATTTCATTGCCGCACGTCACTCATTCCAAAAACGTGTGTCGCGGTGCATACAAAGCACGAGTTTTTGCCACAAGAACCATTTCTTCTTTTTTGGCAACGAACATGCCCAATCCACTACTTTAGGTCCAAAACACATGTTTGGGTGGTTTCGCGCAATTTCGTTGCCGCACGTCACCCATTCCGAAAACGGGTGTCGGGGTGCAAACAAAGCATGAGTTTTTGCCATCGCAACCATTTCTTCGTTTTTCGCAACGAACAGGCCCAATCCACTACTTTAGGTCCAAAACTCATGTTTAGGGTGGTTTCGCGCAATTTCGTTTCCGCACGTCACCCATTCCGAAAACGGGTGTCGGGTTGCATACAAAGCACGAGTTTTTGCCACCGGATCAATTTCTTCGTTTTTCCCAACGAACATGCCCAATCCACTACTTTAGGTCCAAAACTCATGTTTGGGGTGGTTTCGCGCAATTTCGTTGCCGCACGTCACACATTCCGAAAATGGGTATTGGGTTGCATTCAAAGCACGAGTTTTTGCCACCGGAACCATTTCTTCATTTTTCGGAATGAACATGCCCAATCCACTACTCTAGATCCAAAACTCATGTTTGGGGTGGTTTCGCGCAATTTCGTTGCGGCACGTCACCCATTCCGAAAACGGGTGTCGGGGTGCATACAAGCACGAGTTTTTGCCAACGGAACCATTTCTTCGTTCTTCGCAACGAACATGCCCAATCCACTACTTTAGGTCCAAAACACATGTTCGGGGTGGTTTCGCGCAATTTCGTTGCCGCACGTCACCCATTCCGAAAACGGGTGTCGGGGTGCATACAAGCACGAGCTTTTGCCACGGAACCATTTCTTCGTTTTTTGCAACGAATGATGTAGCTGAGGTGCCCGATCTTTCGGCGAGTAGAGATAATTCCGATTTGGCGGAAGATGACCCTTGCGATCCGACTACGACGAGCAAGCCCGAGGCGCCAATGCAATCGCTGAACCAACTCCCTGTGGTTACCGACCTTGCTGATGCGAGATCGGCCTGATCACGAAGATCGTTTCCTGTGCGCAATCGAAGAACGAACAAGAAAAAGATGCGAGCAATCTAATCTATTACTCGAGGGTGGAGTTCTGAATACACGAAGACAGCGCAGATTTGCGCGTGCTCGAGAGTAGCTAAAGCTAGATCTAAAACAAAACTCAAGAAATAAAGGAGACGCAGCTCCTGGATAAATAGAGAGGGGGCGCAGCCCCTAGGGGCGGCCAACCCTAGGTCGTCCATTATGGGCCGCAGTTGGGCTGGTCGTCTATTCTTCCGGGCCTTCGTTCTTTAACAGCATGATGTAGTTCAATTCTCTTGCACGGGCCCGAGTCACTGGCCCAGGTGGAAGGGGTGGCGCCTGGGCTGGTGAAGATGGCGCCTGGGCTGGAGAAGGTGCTGCTGGTGTAGATGTGCTCGTGTTGGTGTTGATGTCCTCATCATCCTCCCCTTCTTGAACTGAAGTCGTCCTCGACGGCAACTCCTCGTCTTCTCCCGCATACGGTTTCAAATCTGCAACATTAAAACTAGTGGAAACACCAAACTCCGCAGGCAGGTCAAGGGTATAAGCATTATCATTAATTTTGGTTAGTATCTTAAAAGGACCAGCAGCACGAGGCATCAATTTAGAACGGCGCAAAGTAGGAAAACGATCCTTTCTCAAATGCAACCAAACCATATCACCAGGTTCAAAAGTAACTAGTTTCCGGCCTTTACTACCAGTAATCTTATATTTAGCATTAGCAGCAGCAATGTTTTGTTGAGTTTGTTCATGGAGATTAATCATTTGTTCAACATGTGCAAGAGCATCTATGTGTGGGGCGTCCGCAGCATCCAGCAAAAACAAAGCAATAGGCGCCCTAGGAATGTAACCATAAACAATTTGAAAAGGGCACATCTTTGTAGAAGAATGGGTTGCATGATTATAAGCAAACTCAACATGAGGCAAGCAATCCTCCTAACGTTTCAAATTTTTGTCTAAAACAGCCCTAAGCATGGTAGACAAAGTTCGATTAACTACCTCAGTTTGACCATCAGTCTGAGGGTGACAAGTGGTGCTAAATAGCAATTTAGTTCCCAATTTATTCCACAGAGATATCCAAAAATGACTCAAAAACTTAGCATCACGAACCGAGACTATTGTATTGGGAATATCGTGCAAACGAATAATCTCTCTAAAAAACAATTCAGCAACATTGCTAGCATCATCAGTCTTATGACAAGGTATGAAATGAGCCATTTTGGAGAATCGATCAACAACCACAAAAATGCTATCCCTCACCTTCTTAGTTCTAGGCAATCCCAAAACAAAATCCATCGAAATATCAATCCAAGGGGAAGTAGGAACAGGCAAAGGCATATACAAACCATGGTTGTTCAACCGTGACTTAGCTTTCTGACAAGTAGTGCAGCGTGCAACAAGGCGCTCAACATCAGCGCGCATCCGAGGCCAAAAAAAGTGGGCAGCCAACACCTCATGTGTCTTGTAGACGCCAAAGTGCCCCATGAGACCGCCTCCATGTGCTTCCTGTAACAACAAAAGACGAACCGAGCTAGCTGGAACACACAGCTTGTTAGCGCGAAACAGGAACCCATCCTGTATGTGAAATTTGCCCCATGGTTTCCCATTAATACAATGGCCGAAAGCATCTTTAAAATCAGCATCATCAACATATTGATCTTTCACAGTGTGCAAACCAAAGATTTTAAAATCTAACTGTGACAGCATGGTATAGCGACGAGACAAAGCATCAGCAATAACATTGTCCTTCCCGTTCTTGTGTTTAATAATGTAAGGAAAGGACTCAATGAATTCTACCCATTTAGCATGACGACGGTTCAGATTTGTTTGGGTACGAATATGTTTTAAAGCCTCATGATCAGAATGGATTATAAACTCACGATGCCAAAGATAGTGCTGCCATGTATGCAAAGTGCGCACTAAAGCGTAAAGCTCCTTATCATAAGTAGAATATTTCAGACTAGCACCGCTTAATTTTTCACTAAAATAAGCAACTGGTTTTCCTTCTTGTAACAAAACAGCACCTAGCCCAATACCGCTAGCATCGCATTCAAGCTCAAACACTTTATTAAAATCAGGCAATTGCAATAGGGGAGCTTGGGTTAACTTATCTTTCAAATTGTTGAACGCTTCCTCCTGGGAATCACTCCAAGCAAATGGCACATCTTTCTTTGTAAGCTCATGTAGAGGCGCTGCAATGGAGCTAAAATCACGAACAAATCTGCGGTAGAAACCAGCAAGTCCAAGAAAGCTCCGAATTTGTGTGACCGTCGTCGGTGTAGGCCACTCCCGAATCGCAGCAATCTTGCTGCTATCCACCTCAATGCCCTGTGGAGTAATAACATAACCAAGAAACGAGACACGTCGTGTACAAAAGATGCATTTTTCCATGTTAGCAAATAACTGGGCAGCACGCAATGCATCAAAAACAGCACTTAAATGTTCCAAATGCTCTTTCTTAGATTTGTTGTAAATAAGAATATCATCAAAATAAACAACCACAAACAATCCTATGAAGGGCCTTAGAACTTCATTCATCACTCGCATAAAAGTGCTGGGAGCATTAGTCAATCCAAACGGCATAACCAACCATTCATATAAACCAAATTTCGTTTTAAAAGTCGTTTTCCATTCATCACCCAGTTTCATTCTAATCTGGTGGTAACCACTACGCAAATCAATCTTAGTGAAAATAATGGCACCACTAAGCTCATCTAGCATATCATCAAGGCGTGGTATAGGATATCGATAACGAATAGTGATGTTATTAATAGCACGACAGTCTACACACATACGCCATGACCCATCTTTCTTGGGAACAAGTAACACAGGAACAGAGCAAGGGCTAAGAGACTCACGAATGTATCCCTTGTCAAGCAACGCCTGTACCTGGCGCTGAATCTCCTTCGTCTCATCCGGATTTGTACGGTACGGTGCGCGGTTCGGAAGCTGTGCGCCGGGAATGAGGTCGATCTGGTGCTCAATGCCACGAAGTGGTGGGAGACCCGGTGGTAAGTCTTTGGGAAAAACATCAGCGTACTCCTGCAAAAGGTTAGCAACCATTGGGGGAATAGCCAAAGATGGTGCATCATCAAGTGAAATGAGGACACTAGAGCATATAAGTGCATAGCATGGCAAATGAGCACCGTGTAGATCATCAAAATCAGCACGTGTAGCAAGTAAAACAGGAGCCTTCAACTTGATTTCAGAAGGAACAGAGGGCGATGGATCAAGTTGTTTAGCAGTTATAGCAGCTCGGGCAAGATCATCTTTAACAATTTGTTCAGGTGTCATTGGATGTATAATTATTTTCTGACCCTTAAAAATGAAAGAATAATGATTCGAACGACCATGATGCAAGCTATCAGTATCATATTGCCAAGGTCGACCAAGTAACAAAGAGCATGCTTCCATGGGAATAACATCACAATCAACAAAATCAGAATAAGCACCCATGGAGAAAGGAACGCGCACGGAACGTGTGATTTTTATTTTACCACCATCATTAAGCCATTGAATGTGATATGGGTTTGGATGCTTACGAGTGGGTAACGATAACTTTTCGACCAGCATGGTACTCGCCAAGTTGTTGCAACTGCCGCTGTCGATAATGATGCGAATTGACCGCTCCTGCACAACACCCTTTGTATGGAACAGAGTGTGTCGCTGATTCTTCTCGGGCAAAGCGACCTGTGTACTGAGAACACGCTGCACAACAAGACTTTCATACCTATCAGTGTCGCCCGGGTTGACTTTCAACACCCTTAGCTGCATGGTCAGTGGCAAGTAGTGCATGTTCAATTTCTTCAGAATCACTAGCGGAAGAGTACTCACCATCGTCACGAATGAGAAAAGTGCGCTTGTTTGGGCAGTCCCGAATCACATGGCCAAATCCTCTACAACGATGACACTGAATATCCCGTGTACGACCTGTGGGTGGAGCAGTGCTGGCTGGTTTGGTTGTCTTCTCGCGTGGAGTAGTGGTGGATGTGGATGGCGCAGGGGGAACTGGTGCTGAGGTGGATGTCGAGCTTCGTCCCGCAAAAGGGTTAGAATATGGCTTCGAGCGGCGTCCCTGCACTTCACGTTCAGCTTTGCAAGCATATTCAAATAAAGTAGTCATATCATAATATTCCTTATAATCAAGTATATCTTGGATTTCGCGGTTTAAACCACCACGAAAACGTGCCATAGCAGCGTCGTTGTCCTCTAATATCCCACAACGAATCATACCTTTTTGTAACTCCTGGAAATAGTCCTCAACAGATTGAGAACCTTGCTGAAAACGCTGCATTTTATTAAGCAAATCACGAGCATAATACGAAGGCACAAATCGATGTCGCATCGCAGCTTTCAACTGATCCCAAGTGGTTGGAATGGTAGTGGGATGTTTTATTTTAAACTCACGCCACCAAATTAAAGCAAAATCAGTAAATTCACTAATAGCAGCTTTAACCTGAGAATGTGCAGCAATATCATGGCATGAAAATTTTTGTTCAACCTCTAACTCCCAATCAAGATATGCAGCAGGATCATATTTGCCATTAAAAGGTGGAATTTTAAATTTAATCTTAGAAAATAAGTCATTAGGGGGATGACGAACCACGCGGCGTGCACGACCACGGCGATCTCCATCTTCCCACTCAGTGTCACCGCCGTAGTCCTGCTCCATCTTTGTGGTCAACGCATCAAGGCGTGCCAGGATGGTGTCGAGTGTGGTGCGAGTCGCCGTTTGAGCAAGGTCAAGCTGGTTGAAACGCTCGGTCGTCGAAGTGACCTTTGAATCAAGCCGTTCATGCATCGTCCTAATGTCATCAGCAAGTCCATCAACTTGTCCCCTTACTTCCATCAACTGGGCATCCACCATGTCGTGTGCTCCTGCCATAGTTAGCGCAAACACCAAAACACCAAAAGAAGAAGAAAAAAAAACAACGACAAAAAACAGGGGTGTACTGCTCACAAGGCGCTCACACTAGTGCTGTTATCAAATTCTTATCGGTTCTTACCAAGCCACAGTGGTGAACTGCAACCAACAGGTGGAACCGGTGAAAGATTGAATGAGCGATTGCCTGGAGAAACAGAAACCTGCTCGTCGTAGAAATATGTGGAGTTGTGGGTAGGCTGCACTCAAGTCAATGATTAGCACAATCAAACAATAATGCAAAGTTGAATTATAGTGCAGAACACGAAACTACATTGCTGGCCACAAGTGCAAACGACGGATGGAACTAGCAGAACGGCAGTACCGTAAATATTGTACTAGCGAGGCCACTAGTAGGAATCACAAGTGATTTTTGTTTTTCTTTTTTGTATGATTTTTTTGATATTTTTCTCAGCACAAGAAGCAACAAAATAGGAGCTAGACGAAGTTTCACCTAAAACAGAGATCAGATGTGGCCTACAGAAAATCAGGAAGTTCTCTGAAAAGCGTGCGAGAACTTTGACGAATTTTTTTTCTTTATTTTCCTGAATTTTTTTGACAATTTTGTCGAAACCCAAACATACCGAAGGTGAGTCTGGCCGGCCTCAGAATGGTGTCAACTAGCTCCTGTAAAAATTTCAGATTTTTTGGACACCCGAGCGAAAAGTTATGCCCGGTTTAAGGAAGGTACCTCAAGTTATGTATTCAAACGACCGGGATGAAACAACCGTATCCTTTCTCCTTCGTTGTTTTTTGTTTCTGTTTTTTTTTTGACGTAACCGAAGGAGAAAAACAAGGAAACGATGTTGACTCGGTTTGTTGTTTTTTTTTCTGTTTTTTTTCGTAACCGAAGGAGAAAAACAAGGAAACGGCCGTTGACTCGGTTTGTTTTTTCTGTTTTTTTTTGACGTAACCGAAGGAGAAAAACAAGGAAACGATGTTGACTCGGTTTGTGGCGTGATCAAAGGGGAGATGGTGGCCGCGCTAGGGTTTGAATGGTGGAAGAACACAATGCAACCAGCAACAAATGACGAGAAAGCACACAAATTCAACAATGCAGATTATTGAAAGAAAGTGCGAGGCTCAAAAGGGTGTTGGGATAAGGTCTAACCTGAATTTTTATGTGGTTTTGTGGACTGTAGGAAAAAACACTCGATAAACTCACCAATCAACCTGGAAATCTGATACCAATTGATGTAGCTGAGGTGCCCGATCTTTCGGCGAGTAGAGATAATTCCGATTTGGCGGAAGATGACCCTTGCGATCCGACTACGACGAGCAAGCCCGAGGCGCCAATGCAATCGCTGAACCAACTCCCTGTGGTTACCGACCTTGCTGATGCGAGATCGGCCTGATCACGAAGATCATTTCCTGTGCGCAATCGAAGAACGAACAAGAAAAAGATGCGAGCGATCTAATCTATTACTCGAGGGTGGAGTTCTGAATACACGAAGATAGCGCAGATTTGCGCGTGCTCGAGAGTAGCTAAAGCTAGATCTAAAACAAAACTCAAGAAATAAAGGAGGCGCAGCTCCTGGATAAATAGAGAGGGGGCACAGCCCCTAGGGGCGGCCAACCCTAGGTCGTCCATTATGGGCCGCAGTTGGGCTGGTCCTCTATTCTTCCGGGCCTTCGTTCTTTAACAGCATGATGTAGTTCAATTATCTTGCACGGGCCCGAGTCACTGGCCCAGGTGGAAGGGGTGGCGCCTGGGCTGGTGAAGATGGCGCCTGGGCTGGAGAAGGTGCTGCTGGTGTAGATGTGCTCGTGTTGGTGTTGATGTCCTCATCAACGAACATGCCCAATCCACTACTTTAGGTCCAAAACAAATGTTTGGGGTGGTTTCGCGCAATTTCGTTGTCGCACGTCACCCATTCCAAAAACGGGTGTCGGGGTGCATACAAGCACGAGTTTTTGCCACCGGATTAATTTCTTCGTTTTTCGCAACGAACATGCCCAATCCACTACTTTAGGTCCAAAACTCATGTTTGGGGTGGTTTCGCGCAATTTCGTTGCCGCACGTCACCCATTCCAAAAACGGGTGTCGGGGTGCGTACAAAGCATGAGTTTTGGCACCGGAACCATTTCTACGTTCTTCGCAACGAACATGCCCAATCCACTACTTTAGGTCCAAAACTCATGTTTGTGGTGGTTTCGCGCAATTTCGTTGCCGCACGTCACTCATTCCGAAAACGGGTGTCGCAGTGCATACAAAGCACGAATTTTTGCCACCAGAACCATTTCTTCGTTTTTCGCAACGAACATGCCCAATCCACTACTTTAGGTCCAAAACTCATGTTTGGGTTGTTTCGCGCAATTTCATTGCCGCACGTCACTCATTCCGAAAACGGGTGTCGCGGTGCATACAAAGCACGAGTTTTTGCCACAAGAACCATTTCTTCTTTTTTGGCAACGAACATGCCCAATCCACTACTTTAGGTCCAAAACACATGTTTGGGGTGGTTTCGCGCAATTTCGTTGCCGCACGTCACCCATTCCGAAAACGGGTGTCGGGGTGCAAACAAAGCATGAGTTTTTGCCATCGGAACCATTTCTTCGTTTTTCGCAACGAACATGCCCAATCCACTACTTTAGGTCCAAAACTCATGTTTAGGGTGGTTTCGCGCAATTTCGTTTAGGCACGTCACCCATTCCGAAAACGGGTGTCGGGTTGCATACAAAGCATGAGTTTTTGCCACCGGATCAATTTCTTCGTTTTTCGCAACGAACATGCCCAATCCACTACTTTAGGTCCAAAACTCATGTTTGGGGTGGTTTCGCGCAATTTCGTTGCCGCACGTCACACATTCCGAAAATGGGTATTGGGTTGCATTCAAAGCACGAGTTTTTGCCACCGGAACCATTTCTTCATTTTTCGGAATGAACATGCCCAATCCACTACTTTAGGTCCAAAACTCATGTTTGGGGTGGTTTCGCGCAATTTCGTTGCGGCACGTCACCCATTCCGAAAACGGGTGTCGGGGTGCATACAAGCACGAGTTTTTGCCAACGGAACCATTTCTTCGTTTTCGCAACGAACATGCCCAATCCACTATTTTTGGTCCAAAACTCATGTTTGGGGTGGTTTCACGCAATTTCATTGCCGCACGTCACCTATTCCAAAAACGGGTGTTGGGGTGCATACAAGCACGAGTTTTTCCCACCGCAACCATTTCTTCGTTTTTCGCAACGAACATTCACAATCCACTACTTTAGATCCAAAACACATGTTTGGGGTGGTTTCGTGCAATTTCGTTGCCGCACGTCACCCATTCCGAAAACGGGGACGGGTGCATACAAGCACGAGTTTTTGCCACCGGAACCATTTCTTTGTTTTTCGCAACGAACATGCCCAATCCACTACTTTTGGTCCAAAACTAATGTCTGGGGTGGTTTCGCGCAATTTCGTTGCCGCACGTCACCCATTCCGAAAACGGGTGTCGCGGTGGATACAAGCACGAGTTTTTGCCACCGAAACCATTTCTTCGTTTTTCGCAACGAACATGCCCAATCCACTACTTTAGGTCCAAAACTAATGTTTGGGGTGGTTTCGCAATTTCGTTGCCGCACGTCACCCATTCCGAAAATGGGTGTCGTGGTGGATACAAGCACGAGTTTTTGCCACTGAAACCATTTCTTCGTTTTTCGCAACGAACATGCCCAATCCACTACATTAGGTCCAAAACACATGTTTGGTGTGGTTTCGCGCAATTTCGTTGCCGCACGTCACCCATTCCGAAAATAGGTGTCGGGGTGCATACAAAGCACGAGTTTTTGCCACCGGAACCATTTCTTCGTTTTTCATAACGAACATGCCCAATCCACTACTTTAGGTCCAAAACTTATGTTTGGGGTGGTTTCGCGCAATTTCGTTGCCGCAAGTCACCTATTCCGAAAACGGGACCATTTCTTCGTTTTTCGCAACGAACATTCCCAATCCACTACTTTAGGTCCAAAACACATGTTTGGGGTGGTTTTGCTCAATTTCGTTGCTGCACGTCACCCATTCTGAAAACGGGTGTCGGGGTGCATACAAGCACGAGTTTTTGCCACCGGAACCATTTCTTCATTTTTCGCAACGAACATGCTCAATCCACTACTTTAGGTCCAAAACTCATGTCGGTTTCGCGCAATTTCGTTGCCACACGTCACCCATTTCGAAAACGGGTGTCGGGGTGCATATAAAGCACGAGTTTTTGCCACCAGAACTATTTCTTCGTTTTTCGCAACGAACATGCCCAATCCAGTAATTTAGGTCCAAAACACATGTTTGGGGTGGTTTCGCGCAATTTCGTTGCCGCACGACACCCATTCCAAAAATGTGTGTCGGGGTGCATACAAGCACGAGTTTTTGCCACCGGAACCATTTCTTCGTTTTCGCAACAAACATGCCCAATCCACTACTTTAGGTCCAAAACACATGTTTGGGGTGGTTTCGCGCAATTTCGTTGCCACACGTCGCCCATTCCGAAAACGGGTGTTGGGGTGCACACAAGCACGAGTTTTTGCCACCGGAACCATTTCTTCGTTTTTCGCAACCAACATGCCGAATCCACTACTTTAGGTCCAAAACTCATGTTTGGGGTGGTTTCGCGCAATTTCGTTGCGGCACGTCACCCATTCCGAAAACGGGTGTCGGGGTGCATACAAGCACGAGTTTTTGCCAACGGAACCATTTCTTCGTTTTTCGCAACGAACATGCCCAATCCACTACTTTAGGTCCAAAACTTATATTTAGGGTGGTTTCGCGCAATTTCGTTTAGGCACGTCACCCATTCCGAAAACGGGTGTCGGGTTGCATACAAAGCATGAGTTTTTGCCACCGGATCAATTTCTTCGTTTTTCGCAACGAACATGCCCAATCCACTACTTTAGGTCCAAAACTCATGTTTGGGGTGGTTTCGCGCAATTTCGTTGCCGCACGTCACACATTCCGAAAATGGGTATTGGGTTGCATTCAAAGCACGAGTTTTTGCCACCGGAACCATTTCTTCATTTTTCGGAATGAACATGCCCAATCCACTACTTTAGGTCCAAAACTCATGTTTGGGGTGGTTTCGCGCAATTTCGTTGCGGCACGTCACCCATTCCGAAAACGGGTGTCGGGGTGCATAGAAGCACGAGTTTTTGCCAACGGAACCATTTCTTCGTTTTCGCAACGAACATGCCCAATCCACTATTTTTGGTCCAAAACTCATGTTTGGGGTGGTTTCACGCAATTTCATTGCCGCACGTCACCTATTCCGAAAACGGGTGTCGGGGTGCATACAAGCACGAGTTTTTCCCACCGCAACCATTTCTTCGTTTTTCGCAACGAACATTCACAATCCACTACTTTAGATCCAAAACACATGTTTGGAGTGGTTTCGTGCAATTCTGTTGCCGCACGTCACCCATTCCGAAAACAGGGACGGGTGCATACAAGCACGAGTTTTTGCCACCGGAACCATTTCTTTGTTTTTCGCAACGAACATGCCCAATCCACTACTTTTGGTCCAAAACTAATGTCTGGGGTGGTTTCGCGCAATTTCGTTGCCGCACGTCACCCATTCCGAAAACGGGTGTCGCGGTGGATACAAGCACGAGTTTTTGCCACCGAAACCATTTCTTCGTTTTCCGCAACGAACATGCCCAATCCACTACTTTAGGTCCAAAACTAATGTTTGGGGTGGTTTCGCAATTTCGTTGCCGCACGTCACCCATTCCGAAAATGGGTGTCGTGGTGGATACAAGCACGAGTTTTTGCCACTGAAACCATTTCTTCGTTTTTCGCAACGAACATGCCCAATCCACTACTTTAGGTCCAAAACACATGTTTGGGGTGGTTTCGCGCAATTTCGTTGCCGCACGTCACCTATTCCGAAAATGGGTGTCGGGGTGCATACAAAGCACGAGTTTTTGCCACTGGAACCATTTCTTCGTTTTTCATAACGAACATGCCCAATCCACTACTTTAGGTCCAAAACTTATGTTTGGTGTGGTTTCGCGCAATTTCGTTGCCGCACGTCACCTATTCCGAAAACGGGACCATTTCTTTGTTTTTCGCAACGAACATTCTCAATCCACTACTTTAGGTCCAAAACTCATGTTTGGGGTGGTTTTGCGCAATTTCGTTGCTGCACATCACCCATTCCGAAAACGGGTGTCGGGGTGCATACAAGCACGAGTTTTTGCCACCGGAACCATTTCTTCATTTTTCGCAACGAACATGCTCAATCCACTACTTTAGGTCCAAAACTCATGTCGGTTTCGCGCAATTTCGTTGCCACACGTCACCCATTTCGAAAACGGGTGTCGGGGTGCATATAAAGCACGAGTTTTTGCCACCGGAACCATTTCTTCGTTTTTCGCAACGAACATGCCCAATCCAGTAATTTAGATCCAAAACACATGTTTGGGGTGGTTTCGCGCAATTTCGTTGCCGTACGACACCCATTCCAAAAATGTGTGACGGGGTGCATACAAGCACGAGTTTTTGCCACCGGAACCATTTCTTCGTTTTCGCAACAAACATGCCCAATCCACTACTTTAGGTCCAAAACACATGTTTGGGGTGGTTTCGCGCAATTTCGTTGCCATACGTCACCCATTCCGAAAACGGGTGTCGGGGTGCACACAAGCACGAGTTTTTGCCACCGGAACCATTTCTTCGTTTTTCGCAACCAACATGCCGAATCCACTACTTTAGGTCCAAAACTCATGTTTGGGGTGGTTTCGCGCAATTTCGTTGCGGCACGTCACCCATTCCGAAAACGGGTGTCGGGGTGCATACAAGCACGAGTTTTTGCCAACGGAACCATTTCTTCGTTCTTCGCAACGAACATGCCCAATCCACTACTTTAGGTCCAAAACACATGTTTGGGGTGGTTTCGTGCAATTTCGTTGCCGCACGTCACGCATTCCGAAAACGGGTGTCGGGGTGCATACAAGCACGAGCTTTTGCCACCGGAACCATTTCTTCGTTTTTCGCAACGAACATGCCCAATCCACTAATTTAGGTCCAAAACAAATGTTTGGGTGGTTTCGCGCAATTTCGTTGCCGCACGTCACCCATTCCAAAAACGGGTGTCGGGGTGCATACAAGCACGAGTTTTTGCCACCGGATCAATTTCTTCGTTATTCACAACGAACATGCCTAATCCACTGCTTTAGGTCCAAAACTCATGTTTGGGGTGGTTTCGCGCAATTTCGTTGCCGCACGTCACTCATTCCGAAAAAGGGTGTCGCAGTGCATACAAAGCACGAGTTTTTGCCACCAGAACCATTTCTTCGTTTTTCGCAACGAACATGCCCAATCCACTACTTTAGGTCCAAAACTCATGTTTGGGGTGGTTTCGCGCAATTTCATTGCCGCACGTCACTCATTCCGAAAACGGGTGTCGCGGTGCATACAAAGCACGAGTTTTTGCCACAAGAACCATTTCTTCTTTTTTGGCAACGAACATGCCCAATCCACTACTTTAGGTCCAAAACACATGTTATGGGTGGTTTCACGCAATTTCGTTGCCGCACGTCACCCATTCCGAAAACGGGTGTCGGGGTGCATATAAAGCACGAGTTTTTGCCACCGGAACCATTTCTTCGTTTTTCGCAACGAACATGCCCAATCCAGTAATTTAGGTCCAAAACACATGTTTGGGGTGGTTTCGCGCAATTTCGTTGCCGCACGACACCCATTCCAAAAATGTGTGACGGGGTGCATACAAGCACGAGTTTTTGCCACCGGAACCATTTCTTCGTTTTCGCAACAAACATGCCCAGTCCACTACTTTAGGTCCAAAACACATGTTTGGGGTGGTTTCGCGCAATTTCGTTGCCACACGTCACCCATTCCGAAAACGGGTGTCGGGGTGCACACAAGCACGAGTTTTTGCCACCGGAACCATTTCTTCGTTTTTCGCAACGAACATGCCGAATCCACTACTTTAGGTCCAAAACTCATGTTTGGGGTGGTTTCGCGCAATTTCGTTGCGGCACGTCACCCATTCCGAAAACGGGTGTAGGGTGCATACAAGCACGAGTTTTTGCCAACGGAACCATTTCTTCGTTCTTCGCAACGAACATGCCCAATCCACTACTTTAGGTCCAAAACACATGTTTGGGGTGGTTTCGCGCATTTTCGTTGCCGCACGTCACCCATTCCGAAAACGGGTGTCGGGGTGCATACAAGCACGAGCTTTTGCCACCGGAACCATTTCTTCGTTTTTCGCAACGAACATGCCCAATCCACTACTTTAGGTCCAAAACAAATGTTTGGGTGGTTTCGCGCAATTTCGTTGCCGCACGTCACCCATTCCAAAAACGGGTGTCGGGGTGCATACAAGCACGAGTTTTTGCCACCGGATCAATTTCTTCGTTTTTCACAACGAACATGCCTAATCCACTACTTTAGGTCCAAAACTCATGTTTGGGGTGGTTTCGCGCAATTTCGTTGCCGCACGTCACTCATTCCGAAAAAGGTTGTCGCAGTGCATACAAAGCACGAGTTTTTGCCACCAGAACCATTTCTTCGTTTTTCGCAACGAACATGCCCAATCCACTACTTTAGGTCCAAAACTCATGTTTGGGGTGGTTTCGCGCAATTTCATTGCCGCACGTCACTCATTCCGAAAACGGGTGTCACGGTGCATACAAAGCACGAGTTTTTGCCACAAGAACCATTTCTTCTTTTTTGGCAACGAACATGCCCAATCCACTACTTTAGGTCCAAAACACATGTTTGGGGTGGTTTCACGCAATTTCGTTGCCGCACGTCACCCATTCCGAAAACGGGTGTCGGGGTGCATATAAAGCACGAGTTTTTGCCACCGGAACCATTTCTTCGTTTTTCGCAACGAACATGCCCAATCCAGTAATTTAGGTCCAAAACACATGTTTGGGGTGGTTTCGCGCAATTTCGTTGCCGCACGACACCCATTCCAAAAATGTGTGACGGGGTGCATACAAGCACGAGTTTTTGCCACCGGAACCATTTCTTCGTTTTTGCAACAAACATGCCCAGTCCACTACTTTAGGTCCAAAACACATGTTTGGGGTGGTTTCGCGCAATTTCGTTGCCACACGTCACCCATTCCGAAAACGGGTGTCGGGGTGCACACAAGCACGAGTTTTTGCCACCGGAACCATTTCTTCGTTTTTCGCAACGAACATGCCGAATCCACTACTTTAGGTCCAAAACTCATGTTTGGGGTGGTTTCGCGCAATTTCGTTGCGGCACGTCACCCATTCCGAAAACGGGTGTAGGGTGCATACAAGCACGAGTTTTTGCCAACGGAACCATTTCTTCGTTCTTCGCAACGAACATGCCCAATCCACTACTTTAGGTCCAAAACACATGTTTGGGGTGGTTTCGCGCAATTTCGTTGCCGCACGTCACCCATTCCGAAAACGGGTGTCGGGGTGCATACAAGCACGAGCTTTTGCCACCGGAACCATTTCTTCGTTTTTCGCAACGAACATGCCCAATCCACTACTTTAGGTCCAAAACAAATGTTTGGGTGGTTTCGCGCAATTTCGTTGCCGCACGTCACCCATTCCAAAAACGGGTGTCGGGGTGCATACAAGCACGAGTTTTTGCCACCGGATCAATTTCTTCGTTTTTCGCAACGAACATGCCTAATCCACTACTTTAGGTCCAAAACTCATGTTTGGGGTGGTTTCGCGCAATTTCGTTGCCGCACGTCACTCATTCCGAAAAAGGGTGTCATAGTGCATACAAAGCACGAGTTTTTGCCACCAGAACCATTTCTTCGTTTTTCGCAATGAACATGCCCAATCCACTACTTTAGGTCCAAAACTCATGTTTGGGGTGGTTTCGCGCAATTTCATTGCCGCACGTCACTCATTCCGAAAACGGGTGTCGCGGTGCATACAAAGCACGAGTTTTTGCCACAAGAACCATTTCTTCCTTTTTGGCAACGAACATGCCCAATCCACTACTTTAGGTCCAAAACACATGTTTGGGGTGGCAACACCAACACGAGCACATCTACACCAGCAGCACCTTCTCCAGCCCAGGCGCCATCTTCACCAGTCCAGACGCCACCCCTTCCACCTGGGCCAGTGACTCGGGCCCGTGCAAGAGAATTGAACTATATCATGCTGTTAAAGAACGAAGGCCCGGAAGAATAGACGACCAGCCCAACTGTGGCCCATAATGGACGACCTAGGGTTGGCCGCCCCTAGGGGCTGCGCCCCCTCTCTATTTATCCAGGAGCTGCGCCTCCTTTATTTCTTGAGTTTTGTTTTAGATCTAGCTTTAGCTACTCTCGAGCACGTGCAAATCTGCGCTGTCTTCGTGTATTCAGAACTCCACCCTCGAGTAATAGATTAGATTGCTCGCATCTTTTTCTTGTTCGTTCTTCGATTGCGCACAGGAAACGATCTTCGTGATCAGGCCGATCTCGCATCAGCAAGGTCGGTAACCACAGGGAGTTGGTTCAGCGATTGCATTGGCGCCTCGGGCTTGCTCGTCGTAGTCGGATCGCAAGGGTCATCTTCCGCCAAATCGGAATTATCTCTACTCGCCGAAAGATCGGGCACCTCAGCTACATCAATTGGTATCAGATTTCCAGGTTGATCGGTGAGTTTATCGAGTGTTTTTTTTTCCTACAGTCCACAAAACCACATAAAAATTCAGGTTAGACCTTATCCCAACACCCTTTTGAGCCTCGCACTTTCTTTCAATAATCTGCATTGTTGAATTTGTGTGCTTTCGCGTCATTTGTTGCTGGTTGCATTGTGTTCTTCCACCATTCAAACCCTAGCGCGGCCACCATCTCCCCTTTGATCACGCCACAAACCGAGTCAACATCGTTTCCTTGTTTTTCTCCTTCGGTTACGTCAAAAAAAAACAGAAAAAAAAACAAACCGAGTCAACGGCCGTTTCCTTGTTTTTCTCCTTCGGTTACGAAAAAAAAACAGAAAAAAAAAACAAACCGAGTCAACATCGTTTCCTTGTTTTTCTCCTTCGGTTACGTAAAAAAAAAACAGAAAAAAAAACAACGAAGGAGAACGGATACGGTTGTTTCATCCCGGTCGTTTGAAAACATAACTTGAGCTACCTTCCTTAAACCGGGCATAACTTTTCGCTCGGGTGTCCGAAAAATCTGAAATTTTTACAGGAGCTAGTTGACACCGTTCTGAGGCCGGCCAAACTCACCTTCGGTCTGTTTGGGTTCGACAAAATTGTCAAAAAAATTCAGGAAGATAAAGAAAAAAATCCGTCAAAGTTCTCGCACGCTTTTCAGAGAACTTCCTGATTTTCTGTAGACCACATCTGATCTCTGTTTTAGGTGAAACTTCGTCTAGCTCCTATTTTGTTGCTTCTTGTGCTGAGAAAAATATCAAAAAAATCATACAAAAAAAGAAAAACAAAAATCACTTGTGATTCCTACTAGTGGCCTCGCTAGTACAATATTTACGGTACTGCCATTCTGCTAGTTCCATCCGTCTTTTGCACTTGTGGCCAGCAATATAGTTTCGTGTTCTGCACTATAATTCAACTTTGCATTATTGTTTGATCGTGCTAATCCTTGACTTGAGTGCAGCCTACCCACAACTCCACATATTTCTACGACGAGAAGGTTTCTGTTTCTCCAGGCAATCGCTCATCCAATCTTTCACCGGTTCCACCTGTTGGTTGCAGTTCACCACTGTGGCTTGGTAAGAACGGATAAGAATTTGATAACAGCACTAGTGTGAGCGCCTTGTGAGCAGTACACCCCTGTTTTTTTGTCGTTGTTTTTTTTTCTTTTGGTGTTTGCGCTAACTATGGCAGGAGCACACGACACGGTGGATGCCCAGTTGCTAGAAATAAGGGGACAAGTTGATGGACTTGCTGATGACATTAGGACGATGCATGAACGGCTTGATTCAACGGTCACTTCGACGACCGAGCGTTTCAACCAGCTTGACCTTGCTCAAACGGCGACTCGCACCACACTCGACACCATCCTGGCACGCCTTGATGCGTTGACCACAAAGATGGAGCAGGACTACGGCGGTGACACTGAGTGGGAAGATGGAGATCGCCGTGGTCGTGCACGCCGTGTGGTTCGTCATCCCCCTAATGACTTATTTTCTAAGATTAAATTTAAAATTCCACCTTTTAACGGCAAATATGATCCTGCTGCATATCTTGATTGGGAGTTAGAGGTTGAACAAAAATTTTCATGCCATGATATTGCTGCACATTCTCAGGTTAAAGCTGCTATTAGTGAATTTACTGATTTTGCTTTAATTTGGTGGCGTGAGTTTAAAATAAAACATCCCACTACCATTCCAACCACTTGGGATCAGTTGAAAGCTGCGATGCGACATCGATTTGTGCCTTCGTATTATGCTCGTGATTTGCTTAATAAAATGCAGTGTTTTCAGCAAGGTTCTCAATCTGTTGAGGACTATTTCCAGGAGTTACAAAAAGGTATGATTCGTTGTGGGATATTAGAGGACAACGACGCTGCTATGGCACGTTTTCGTGGTGGTTTAAACCGTGAAATCCAAGATATACTTGATTATAAGGAATATTATGATATGACTACTTTATTTGAATATGCTTGCAAAGCTGAACGTGAAGTGCAGGGACGCCGCTCGAAGCCATATTCTAACCCTTTTGCAGGACGAAGCTCGACATCCACCTCAGCACCAGTTCCCCCTGCGCCATCCACATCCACCACTACTCCACGCGAGAAGACAACCAAACCAGCCAGCACTGGCCCACCCACAGGTCGTACACGGGATATTCAGTGTCATCGCTGTAGAGGATTTGGCCATGTGATTCGGGACTGCCCAAACAAGCGCACTTTGCTCATTCGTGACGATGGTGAGTACTCTTCCGCTAGTGATTCTGAAGAAATTGAACATGCACTACTTGCCACTGACCATGCAGCTAAGGCGGAGGTACATGTCAACCCGGGCGACGCTGATAGGTATGAAAGTCTTGTTGTGCAGCGTGTTCTCAGTACACAGGTCGCTTTGCCCGAGAAGAATCAGCGACACACTCTGTTCCATACAAAGGGTGTTGTGCAGGAGCGGTCAATTCGCATCATTATCGACAGCGGCAGTTGCAACAACTTGGCGAGTACCATGCTGGTCGAAAAGTTATCGTTACCCACTCGTAAGCATCCAAACCCATATCACATTCAATGGCTTAATGATGGTGGTAAAATAAAAATCACACGTTCCGTGCGCGTTCCTTTCTCCATGGGTGCTTATTCTGATTTTGTTGATTGTGATGTTATTCCCATGGAAGCATGCTCTTTGTTACTTGGTCGACCTTGGCAATATGATACTGATAGCTTGCATCATGGTCGTTCGAATCATTATTCTTTCATTTTTAAGGGTCAGAAAATAATTATACATCCAATGACACCTGAACAAATTGTTAAAGATGATCTTGCCCGAGCTGCTATAACTGTTAAACAACTTGATCCATCGCCCTCTGTTCCTTCTGAAATCAAGTTGAAGGCTCCTGTTTTACTTGCTACACGTGCTGATTTTGATGATCTACACGGTGCTCATTTGCCATGCTATGCACTTATATGCTCTAGTGTCCTCATTTCACTTGATGATGCACCATCTTTGGCTATTCCCCCTATGGTTGCTAACCTTTTGCAGGAGTACGCTGATGTTTTTCCCAAAGACTTACCACCGGGTCTCCCACCACTTCGTGGCATTGAGCACCAGATCGACCTCATTCCCGGCGCACAGCTTCCGAACCGCGCACCGTACCGTACAAATCCAGATGAGACGAAGGAGATTCAGCGCCAGGTACAGGCGTTGCTTGACAAGGGATACATTCGTGAGTCTCTTAGCCCTTGCTCTGTTCCTGTGTTACTTGTTCCCAAGAAAGATGGGTCATGGCGTATGTGTGTAGACTGTCGTGCTATTAATAACATCACTATTCGTTATCGATATCCTATACCACGCCTTGATGATATGCTAGATGAGCTTAGTGGTGCCATTATTTTCACTAAGATTGATTTGCGTAGTGGTTACCACCAGATTAGAATGAAACTGGGTGATGAATGGAAAACGGCTTTTAAAACGAAATTTGGTTTATATGAATGGTTGGTTATGCCGTTTGGATTGACTAATGCTCCCAGCACTTTTATGCGAGTGATGAATGAAGTTCTAAGGCCCTTCATAGGATTGTTTGTGGTTGTTTATTTTGATGATATTCTTATTTACAGCAAATCTAAGAAAGAGCATTTGGAACATTTAAGTGCTGTTTTTGATGCATTGCGTGCTGCCCAGTTATTTGCTAACATGGAAAAATGCATCTTTTGTACACGACGTGTCTCGTTTCTTGGTTATGTTGTTACTCCACAGGGCATTGAGGTGGATAGCAGCAAGATTGCTGCCATTCGGGAGTGGCCTACACCGACGACGGTCACACAAATTCGGAGCTTTCTTGGACTTGCTGGTTTCTACCGCAGATTTGTTCGTGATTTTAGCTCCATTGCAGCGCCTCTACATGAGCTTACAAAGAAAGATGTGCCATTTGCTTGGAGTGATTCCCAGGAGGAAGCGTTCAACACTTTGAAAGATAAGTTAACCCAAGCTCCCCTATTGCAATTGCCTGATTTTAATAAAGTGTTTGAGCTTGAATGCGATGCTAGCGGTATTGGGCTAGGTGCTGTTTTGTTACAAGAAGGAAAACCAGTTGCTTATTTTAGTGAAAAATTAAGCGGTGCTAGTCTGAAATATTCTACTTATGATAAGGAGCTTTACGCTTTAGTGCGCACTTTGCATACATGGCAGCACTATCTTTGGCATCGTGAGTTTATAATCCATTCTGATCATGAGGCTTTAAAACATATTCGTACCCAAACAAATCTGAACCGTCGTCATGCTAAATGGGTAGAATTCATTGAGTCCTTTCCTTACATTATTAAACACAAGAACGGGAAGGACAATGTTATTGCTGATGCTTTGTCTCGTCGCTATACCATGCTGTCACAGTTAGATTTTAAAATCTTTGGTTTGCACACTGTGAAAGATCAATATGTTGATGATGCTGATTTTAAAGATGCTTTCGGCCATTGTATTAATGGGAAACCATGGGGCAAATTTCACATACAGGATGGGTTCCTGTTTCGCGCTAACAAGCTGTGTGTTCCAGCTAGCTCGGTTCGTCTTTTGTTGTTACAGGAAGCACATGGAGGCGGTCTCATGGGGCACTTTGGCGTCTACAAGACACATGAGGTGTTGGCTGCCCACTTTTTTTGGCCTCGGATGCGCGCTGATGTTGAGCGCCTTGTGGCACGCTGCACTACTTGTCAGAAAGCTAAGTCACGGTTGAACAACCATGGTTTGTATATGCCTTTGCCTGTTCCTACTTCCCCTTGGATTGATATTTCGATGGATTTTGTTTTGGGATTGCCTAGAACTAAGAAGGGGAGGGATAGCATTTTTGTGGTTGTTGATCGATTCTCCAAAATGGCTCATTTCATACCTTGTCATAAGACTGATGATGCTAGCAATGTTGCTGAATTGTTTTTTAGAGAGATTATTCGTTTGCACGGTATTCCCAATACAATAGTCTCGGATCGTGATGCTAAGTTTTTGAGTCATTTTTGGAGATCTCTGTGGAATAAATTGGGAACTAAATTGCTATTTAGCACCACTTGTCACCCTCAGACTGATGGTCAAACTGAGGTAGTTAATCGAACTTTGTCTACCATGCTTAGGGCTGTTTTAGACAAAAATTTGAAACGTTGGGAGGATTGCTTGCCTCATATTGAGTTTGCTTATAATCATGCAACCCATTCTTCTACAAAGATGTGCCCTTTTCAAATTGTTTATGGTTACATTCCTAGGGCGCCTATTGCTTTGTTTTCGCTTGATGCTGCGGACGCCCCACACATAGATGCTCTTGCACATGTTGAACAAATGATTAATCTCCATGAACAAACTCAACAAAACATTGCTGCTGCTAATGCTAAATATCAGATTACTGGTAGTAAAGGCCGGAAACTAGTTACTTTTGAACCTGGTGATATGGTTTGGTTGCATTTGAGAAAGGATCGTTTTCCTACTTTGCGCCGTTCTAAATTGATGCCTCGTGCTGCTGGTCCTTTTAAGATACTAACCAAAATTAATGATAATGCTTATACCCTTGACCTGCCTGCGGAGTTTGGTGTTTCCACTAGTTTTAATGTTGCAGATTTGAAACCGTATGCGGGAGAAGACGAGGAGTTGCCGTCGAGGACGACTTCCGTTCAAGAAGGGGAGGATGATGAGGACATCAACACCAACACGAGCACATCTACACCAGCAGCACCTTCTCCAGCCCAGGCGCCATCTTCACCAGTCCAGACGCCACCCCTTCCACCTGGGCCAGTGACTCGGGCCCGTGCAAGAGAATTGAACTATATCATGCTGTTAAAGAACGAAGGCCCGGAAGAATAGACGACCAGCCCAACTGTGGCCCATAATGGACGACCTAGGGTTGGCCGCCCCTAGGGGCTGCGCCCCCTCTCTATTTATCCAGGAGCTGCGCCTCCTTTATTTCTTGAGTTTTGTTTTAGATCTAGCTTTAGCTACTCTCGAGCACGTGCAAATCTGCGCTGTCTTCGTGTATTCAGAACTCCACCCTCGAGTAATAGATTAGATTGCTCGCATCTTTTTCTTGTTCGTTCTTCGATTGCGCACAGGAAACGATCTTCGTGATCAGGCCGATCTCGCATCAGCAAGGTCGGTAACCATAGGGAGTTGGTTCAGCGATTGCATTGGCGCCTCGGGCTTGCTCGTCGTAGTCGGATCGCAAGGGTCATCTTCCGCCAAATCGGAATTATCTCTACTCGCCGAAAGATCGGGCACCTCAGCTACATCAGGTTTCGCGCAATTTCGTTGCCGCACGTCACCCATTCCAAAAACGGGTGTCGGGGTGCATACAAGCACGAGTTTTTGCCACCGGATCAATTTCTTCGTTTTTCGCAACGAACATGCCTAATCCACTACTTTAGGTCCAAAACTCATGTTTGGGGTGGTTTCGCGCAATTTCGTTGCCGCACGTCACTCATTCCGAAAAAGGGTGTCGCAGTGCATACAAAGCACGAGTTTTTGCCACCAGAACCATTTCTTCGTTTTTCGCAACGAACATGCCCAATCCACTACTTTAGGTCCAAAACTCATGTTTGGGGTGGTTTCGCGCAATTTCATTGCCGCACGTCACTCATTCCGAAAACGGGTGTCGCGGTGCATACAAAGCACGAGTTTTTGCCACAAGAACCATTTCTTCCTTTTTGGCAACGAACATGCCCAATCCACTACTTTAGGTCCAAAACACATGTTTGGGGTGGTTTCACGCAATTTCGTTGCCGCACGTCACCCATTCCGAAAACGGGTGTCGGGGTGCATATAAAGCACGAGTTTTTGCCACCGGAACCATTTCTTCGTTTTTCGCAACGAACATGCCCAATCCAGTAATTTAGGTCCAAAACACATGTTTGGGGTGGTTTCGCGCAATTTCGTTGCCGCACGACACCCATTCAAAAAATGTGTGACGGGGTGCATACAAGCACGAGTTTTTGCCACCGGAACCATTTCTTCGTTTTCGCAACAAACATGCCCAGTCCACTACTTTAGGTCCAAAACACATGTTTGGGGTGGTTTCGCGCAATTTCGTTGCCACACGTCACCCATTCCGAAAACGGGTGTCGGGGTGCACACAAGCACGAGTTTTTGCCACCGGAACCATTTCTTCGTTTTTCGCAACGAACATGCCGAATCCACTACTTTAGGTCCAAAACTCATGTTTGGGGTGGTTTCGCGCAATTTCGTTGCGGGACGTCACCCATTCCGAAAACGGGTGTAGGGTGCATACAAACACGAGTTTTTGCCAACGGAACCATTTCTTCGTTCTTCGCAACGAACATGCCCAATCCACTACTTTAGGTCCAAAACACATGTTTGGGGTGGTTTCGCGCATTTTCGTTGCCGCACGTCACCCATTCCGAAAACGGGTGTCGGGGTGCATACAAGCACGAGCTTTTGCCACCGGAACCATTTCTTCGTTTTTCGCAACGAACATGCCCAATCCACTACTTTAGGTCCAAAACAAATGTTTGGGTGGTTTCGCGCAATTTCGTTGCCGCACGTCACCCATTCCAAAAACGGGTGTCGGGGTGCATACAAGCACGAGTTTTTGCCACCGGATCAATTTCTTCGTTTTTCACAACGAACATGCCTAATCCACTACTTTAGGTCCAAAACTCATGTTTGGGGTGGTTTCGCGCAATTTCGTTGCCGCACGTCACTCATTCCGAAAAAGGGTGTCGCAGTGCATACAAAGCACGAGTTTTTGCCACCAGAACCATTTCTTCGTTTTTCGCAACGAACATGCCCAATCCACTACTTTAGGTCCAAAACTCATGTTTGGGGTGGTTTCGCGCAATTTCATTGCCGCACGTCACTCATTCCGAAAACGGGTGTCGCGGTGCATACAAAGCACGAGTTTTTGCCACAAGAACCATTTCTTCTTTTTTGGCAACGAACATGCCCAATCCACTACTTTAGGTCCAAAACACATGTTTGGGGTGGTTTCACGCAATTTCGTTGCCGCACGTCACCCATTCCGAAAACGGGTGTCGGGGTGCATATAAAGCACGAGTTTTTGCCACCGGAACCATTTCTTCGTTTTTCGCAACGAACATGCCCAATCCAGTAATTTAGGTCCAAAACACATGTTTGGGGTGGTTTCGCGCAATTTCGTTGCCGCACGACACCCATTCCAAAAATGTGTGACGGGGTGCATACAAGCACGAGTTTTTGCCACCGGAACCATTTCTTCGTTTTCGCAACAAACATGCCCAGTCCACTACTTTAGGTCCAAAACACATGTTTGGGGTGGTTTCGCGCAATTTCGTTGCCACACGTCACCCATTCCGAAAACGGGTGTCGGGGTGCACACAAGCACGAGTTTTTGCCACCGGAACCATTTCTTCGTTTTTCGCAACGAACATGCCGAATCCACTACTTTAGGTCCAAAACTCATGTTTGGGGTGGTTTCACGCAATTTCGTTGCGGCACGTCACCCATTCCGAAAACGGGTGTAGGGTGCATACAAGCACGAGTTTTTGCCAACGGAACCATTTCTTCGTTCTTCGCAACGAACATGCCCAATCCACTACTTTAGGTCCAAAACACATGTTTGGGGTGGTTTCGCGCAATTTCGTTGCCGCACGTCACCCATTCCGAAAACGGGTGTCGGGGTGCATACAAGCGCTTTTGCCACCGGAACCATTTCTTCGTTTTTCGCAACGAACATGCCCACCACTACTTTAGGTCCAAAACAAATGTTTGGGTGGTTTCGCGCAATTTCGTTGCCGCACGTCACCCATTCCAAAAACGGGTGTCGGTGTGCATACAAGCACGAGTTTTTGCCACCGGATCAATTTCTTCGTTTTTCGCAACGAACATGCCTAATCCACTACTTTAGCTCCAAAACTCATGTTTGGGGTGGTTTCGCGCAATTCCGTTGCCGCACGTCACTCATTCCGAAAAAGGGTGTCGCAGTGCATACAAAGCACGAGTTTTTGCCACCAGAACCATTTCTTCGTTTTTCGCAACGAACATGCCCAATCCACTACTTTAGGTCCAAAACTCATGTTTGGGGTGGTTTCGCGCAATTTCATTGCCGCACGTCACTCATTCCGAAAACGGGTGTCGCGGTGCATACAAAGCACGAGTTTTTGCCACAAGAACCATTTCTTCCTTTTTGGCAACGAACATGCCCAATCCACTACTTTAGGTCCAAAACACATGTTTGGGGTGGTTTCACGCAATTTCGTTGCCGCACGTCACCCATTCCGAAAACGGGTGTCGGGGTGCATATAAAGCACGAGTTTTTGCCACCGGAACCATTTCTTCGTTTTTCGCAACGAACATGCCCAATCCAGTAATTTAGGTCCAAAACACATGTTTGGGGTGGTTTCGCGCAATTTCGTTGCCGCACGACACCCATTCCAAAAATGTGTGACGGGGTGCATACAAGCACGAGTTTTTGCCACCGGAACCATTTCTTCGTTTTCGCAACAAACATGCCCAGTCCACTACTTTAGGTCCAAAACACATGTTTGGGGTGGTTTCGCGCAATTTCGTTGCCACACGTCACCCATTCCGAAAACGGGTGTCGGGGTGCACACAAGCACGAGTTTTTGCCACCGGAACCATTTCTTCGTTTTTCGCAACGAACATGCCGAATCCACTACTTTAGGTCCAAAACTCATGTTTGGGGTGGTTTCGCGCAATTTCGTTGCGGCACGTCACCCATTCCGAAAACGGGTGTAGGGTGCATACAAGCACGAGTTTTTGCCAACGGAACCATTTCTTCGTTCTTCGCAACGAACATGCCCAATCCACTACTTTAGGTCCAAAACACATGTTTGGGGTGGTTTCGCGCAATTTCGTTGCCGCACGTCACCCATTCCGAAAACGGGTGTCGGGGTGCATACAAGCACGAGCTTTTGCCACCGGAACCATTTCTTCGTTTTTCGCAACGAACATGCCCAATCCACTACTTTAGGTCCAAAACAAATGTTTGGGTGGTTTCGCGCAATTTCGTTGCCGCACGTCACCCATTCCAAAAACGGGTGTCGGGGTGCATACAAGCACGAGTTTTTGCCACCGGATCAATTTCTTCGTTTTTCGCAACGAACATGCCTAATCCACTACTTTAGGTCCAAAACTCATGTTTGGGGTGGTTTCGCGCAATTTCGTTGCCGCACATCACTCATTCCGAAAAAGGGTGTCGCAGTGCATACAAAGCACGAGTTTTTGCCACCAGAACCATTTCTTCGTTTTTCGCAACGAACATGCCCAATCCACTACTTTAGGTCCAAAACTCATGTTTGGGGTGGTTTCGCGCAATTTCATTGCCGCACGTCACTCATTCCGAAAACGGGTGTCGCGGTGCATACAAAGCACGAGTTTTTGCCACAAGAACCATTTCTTCGTTTTTGGCAACGAACATGCCCAATCCACTACTTTAGGTCCAAAACACATGTTTGGGGTGGTTTCACGCAATTTCGTTGCCGCACGTCACCCATTCCGAAAACGGGTGTCGGGGTGCATATAAAGCACGAGTTTTTGCCACCGGAACCATTTCTTCGTTTTTCGCAACGAACATGCCCAATCCAGTAATTTAGGTCCAAAACACATGTTTGGGGTAGTTTCGCGCAATTTTGTAGCCGCACGACACCCATTCCAAAAATGTGTGACGGGGTGCATACAAGCACGAGTTTTTGCCACCGGAACCATTTCTTCGTTTTCGCAACAAACATGCCCAGTCCACTACTTTAGGTCCAAAACACATGTTTGGGGTGGTTTCGCGCAATTTCGTTGCCACACGTCACCCATTCCGAAAACGGGTGTCGGGGTGCACACAAGCACGAGTTTTTGCCACCGGAACCATTTCTTCGTTTTTCGCAACGAACATGCCGAATCCACTACTTTAGGTCCAAAACTCATGTTTGGGGTGGTTTCGCGCAATTTCGTTGCGGCACGTCACCCATTCCGAAAACGGGTGTAGGGTGCATACAAGCACGAGTTTTTGCCAACGGAACCATTTCTTCGTTCTTCGCAACGAACATGCCCAATCCACTACTTTAGGTCCAAAACACATGTTTGGGGTGGTTTCGCGCAATTTCGTTGCCGCACGTCACCCATTCCGAAAACGGGTGTCGGGGTGCATACAAGCACGAGCTTTTGCCACCGGAACCATTTCTTCGTTTTTCGCAACGAACATGCCCAATCCACTACTTTAGGTCCAAAACAAATGTTTGGGTGGTTTCGCGCAATTTCGTTGCCGCACGTCACCCATTCCAAAAACGGGTGTCGGGGTGCATACAAGCACGAGTTTTTGCCACCGAATCAATTTCTTCGTTTTTCGCAACGAACATGCCTAATCCACTACTTTAGGTCCAAAACTCATGTTTGGGGTGGTTTCGCGCAATTTCGTTGCCGCACGTCACTCATTCCGAAAAAGGGTGTCGCAGTGCATACAAAGCACGAGTTTTTGCCACCAGAACCATTTCTTCGTTTTTCGCAACGAACATGCCCAATCCACTACTTTAGGTCCAAAACTCATGTTTGGGGTGGTTTCGCGCAATTTCATTGCCGCACGTCACTCATTCCGAAAACGGGTGTCGCGGTGCATACAAAGCACGAGTTTTTGCCACAAGAACCATTTCTTCCTTTTTGGCAACGAACATGCCCAATCCACTACTTTAGGTCCAAAACACATGTTTGGGGTGGTTTCACACAATTTCGTTGCCGCACGTCACCCATTCCGAAAACGGGTGTCGGGGTGCATATAAAACACGAGTTTTTGCCACCGGAACCATTTCTTCGTTTTTCGCAACGAACATGCCCAATCCAGTAATTTAGGTCCAAAACACATGTTTGGGGTGGTTTCGCGCAATTTCGTTGCCGCACGACACCCATTCCAAAAATGTGTGACGGGGTGCATACAAGCACGAGTTTTTGCCACCGGAACCATTTCTTCGTTTTCGCAACAAACATGCCCAGTCCACTACTTTAGGTCCAAAACACATGTTTGGGGTGGTTTCGCGCAATTTCGTTGCCACACGTCACCCATTCCGAAAACGGGTGTCGGGGTGCACACAAGCACGAGTTTTTGCCACCGGAACCATTTCTTCGTTTTTCGCAACGAACATGCCGAATCCACTACTTTAGGTCCAAAACTCATGTTTGGGGTGGTTTCGCGCAATTTCGTTGCGGCACGTCACCCATTCCGAAAACGGGTGTAGGGTGCATACAAGCACGAGTTTTTGCCAACGGAACCATTTCTTCGTTCTTCGCAACGAACATGCCCAATCCACTACTTTAGGTCCAAAACACATGTTTGGGGTGGTTTCGCGCAATTTCGTTGCCGCACGTCACCCATTCCGAAAACGGGTGTCGGGGTGCATACAAGCACGAGCTTTTGCCACCGGAACCATTTCTTCGTTTTTCGCAACGAACATGCCCAATCCACTACTTTAGGTCCAAAACAAATGTTTGGGTGGTTTCGCGCAATTTCGTTGCCGCACGTCACCCATTCCAAAAACGGGTGTCGGGGTGCATACAAGCACGAGTTTTTGCCACCGGATCAATTTCTTCGTTTTTCGCAACGAACATGCCTAATCCACTACTTTAGGTCCAAAACTCATGTTTGGGGTGGTTTCGCGCAATTTCGTTGCCGCACGTCACTCATTCCGAAAAAGGGTGTCGCAGTGCATACAAAGCACGAGTTTTTGCCACCAGAACCATTTCTTCGTTTTTCGCAACGAACATGCCCAATCCACTACTTTAGGTCCAAAACTCATGTTTGGGGTGGTTTCGCGCAATTTCATTGCCGCACGTCACTCATTCCGAAAACGGGTGTCGCGGTGCATACAAAGCACGAGTTTTTGCCACAAGAACCATTTCTTCTTTTTTGGCAACGAACATGCCCAATCCACTACTTTAGGTCCAAAACACATGTTTGGGGTGGTTTCACGCAATTTCGTTGCCGCACGTCACCCATTCCGAAAACGGGTGTCGGGGTGCATATAAAACACGATTTTTTGCCACCGGAACCATTTCTTCGTTTTTCGCAACGAACATGCCCAATCCAGTAATTTAGGTCCAAAACACATGTTTGGGGTGGTTTCGCGCAATTTCGTTGCCGCACGACACCCATTCCAAAAATGTGTGACGGGGTGCATACAAGCACGAGTTTTTGCCACCGGAACCATTTCTTCGTTTTCGCAACAAACATGCCCAGTCCACTACTTTAGGTCCAAAACACATGTTTGGGGTGGTTTCGCGCAATTTCGTTGCCACACGTCACCCATTCCGAAAACGGGTGTCGGGGTGCACACAAGCACGAGTTTTTGCCACCGGAACCATTTCTTCGTTTTTCGCAACGAACATGCCGAATCCACTACTTTAGGTCCAAAACTCATGTTTGGGGTGGTTTCGCGCAATTTCGTTGCGGCACGTCACCCATTCCGAAAACGGGTGTAGGGTGCATACAAGCACGAGTTTTTGCCAACGGAACCATTTCTTCGTTCTTCGCAACGAACATGCCCAATCCACTACTTTAGGTCCAAAACACATGTTTGGGGTGGTTTCGCGCAATTTCGTTGCCGCACGTCACCCATTCCGAAAACGGGTGTCGGGGTGCATACAAGCACGAGCTTTTGCCACCGGAACCATTTCTTCGTTTTTCGCAACGAACATGCCCAATCCACTACTTTAGGTCCAAAACAAATGTTTGGGTGGTTTCGCGCAATTTCGTTGCCGCACGTCACCCATTCCAAAAACGGGTGTCGGGGTGCATACAAGCACTAGTTTTTGCCACCGGATCAATTTCTTCGTTTTTCGCAACGAACATGCCTAATCCACTACTTTAGGTCCAAAACTCATGTTTGCGGTGGTTTCGCGCAATTTCGTTGCCGCACGTCACTCATTCCGAAAAAGGGTGTCGCAGTGCATACAAAGCATGAGTTTTTGCCACCAGAACCATTTCTTCGTTTTTCGCAACGAACATGCCCTATCCACTACTTTAGGTCCAAAACTCATGTTTGGGGTGGTTTCGCGCAATTTCATTGCCGCACGTCACTCATTCCGAAAACGGGTGTCGCGGTGCATACAAAGCACGAGTTTTTGCCACAAGAACCATTTCTTCTTTTTTGGCAACGAACATGCCCAATCCACTACTTTAGGTCCAAAACACATGTTTGGGGTGGTTTCGCGCAATTTCGTTGCCGCACGTCACCCATTCCGAAAACGGGTGTCGGGGTGCAAACAAAGCATGAGTTTTTGCCATCGGAACCATTTCTTCGTTTTTCGCAACGAACATGCCCAATCCACTACTTTAGGTCCAAAACTCATGTTTAGGGTGGTTTCGCGCAATTTCGTTTCCGCACGTCACCCATTCCGAAAACGGGTGTCGGGGTGCATACAAAGCACGAGTTTTTGCCACCGGATCAATTTCCTCGTTTTTCGCAACGAACATGCCCAATCCACTAATTTTGGTCCAAAACTCATGTTTGGGGTGGTTTCGCGCAATTTTGTTGCCGCACGTCACATATTCCGAAAATGGGTATTGGGTTGCATTCAAAGCACGAGTTTTTGCCACCGGAACCATTTCTTCATTTTTCGGAATGAACATGCCCAATCCACTACTTTAGGTCCAAAACTCATGTTTGGGGTGGTTTCGCGCAATTTCGTTGCGGCACGTCACCCATTCCGAAAACGGGTGTCGGGGTGCATACAAGCACTAGTTTTTGCCAACGGAACCATTTCTTCGTTCTTCGCAACAAACATGCCCAATCCACTACTTTAGGTCCAAAACACATGTTTGGGGTGGTTTCGCGCAATTTCGTTGCCGCACGTCACCCATTCCGAAAACGGGTGTCGGGGTGCATACAAGCACGAGCTTTTGCCACGGAACCATTTCTTCGTTTTTCGCAACGAACATGCCCAATCCACTACTTTAGGTCCAAAACAAATGTTTGGGGTGGTTTCGCGCAATTTCGTTGCCGCACGTCACTCATTCCAAAAACGGGTGTCGGGGTGCATACAAGCACGAGTTTTTGCCACCGGATCAATTTCTTCGTTTTTCGCAACGAACATGCCCAATCCACAACTTTAGGTCCAAAACTCATGTTTGGGGTGGTTTCGCGCAATTTCGTTGCCGCACGTCACCCATTCCAAAAACGGGTGTCGGGGTGCGTACAAAGCATGAGTTTTGGCACCGGAACCATTTCTACGTTCTTCGCAACGAACATGCCCAATCCACTACTTTAGGTCCAAAACTCATGTTTGTGGTGGTTTCGCGCAATTTCGTTGCCGCACGTCACTCATTCCGAAAACGGGTGTCGCAGTGCATACAAAGCACGAATTTTTGCCACCAGAACCATTTCTTCGTTTTTCGCAACGAACATGCCCAATCCACTACTTTAGGTCCAAAACTCATGTTTGGGTTGTTTCGCGCAATTTCATTGCCGCACGTCACTCATTCCGAAAACGGGTGTCGCGGTGCATACAAAGCACGAGTTTTTGCCACATGAACCATTTCTTCTTTTTTGGCAACGAACATGCCCAATCCACTACTTTAGGTCCAAAACACATGTTTGGGGTGGTTTCGCGCAATTTCATTGCCGCACGTCACCCATTCCGAAAACGGGTGTCGGATGCATACAAGCACGAGCTTTTGCCACCGGAACCATTTCTTCGTTTTTCGCAACGAACATGCCCAATCCACTACTTTAGGTCCAAAACAAATGTTTGGGTGGTTTCGCGCAATTTCGTTGCCGCACGTCACCAATTCCAAAAACGGGTGTCGGGGTGCATACAAGCACGAGTTTTTGCCACCGAATCAATTTCTTCGTTTTTCGCAACGAACATGCCTAATCCACTACTTTAGGTCCAAAACTCATGTTTGGGGTGGTTTCGCGCAATTTCGTTGCCGCACGTCACTCATTCCGAAAAAGGGTGTCGCAGTGCATACAAAGCACGAGCTTTTGCCACCAGAACCATTTCTTCGTTTTTCGCAACGAACATGCCCAATCCACTACTTTAGGTCCAAAACTCATGTTTGGGGTGGTTTCGCGCAATTTCATTGCCGCACGTCACTCATTCCGAAAACGGGTGTCGCGGTGCATACAAAGCACGAGTTTTTGCCACAAGAACCATTTCTTCCTTTTTGGCAACGAACATGCCCAATCCACTACTTTAGGTCCAAAACACATGTTTGGGGTGGTTTCACGCAATTTCGTTGCCGCACGTCACCCATTCCGAAAACGGCTGTCGGGGTGCATATAAAGCACGAGTTTTTGCCACCGGAACCATTTCTTCGTTTTTCGCAACGAACATGCCCAATCCAGTAATTTAGGTCCAAAACACATGTTTGGGGTGGTTTCGCGCAATTTCGTTGCCGCACGACACCCATTCCAAAAATGTGTGACGGGGTGCATACAAGCACGAGTTTTTGCCACCGGAACCATTTCTTCGTTTTCGCAACAAACATGCCCAGTCCACTACTTTAGGTCCAAAACACATGTTTGGGGTGGTTTCGCGCAATTTCGTTGCCACACGTCACCCATTCCGAAAACGGGTGTCGGGGTGCACACAAGCACGAGTTTTTGCCACCGGAACCATTTCTTCGTTTTTCGCAACGAACATGCCGAATCCACTACTTTAGGTCCAAAACTCATGTTTGGGGTGGTTTCGCGCAATTTCGTTGCGGCACGTCACCCATTCCGAAAACGGGTGTAGGGTGCATACAAGCACGAGTTTTTGCCAACGGAACCATTTCTTCGTTCTTCGCAACGAACATGCCCAATCCACTACTTTAGGTCCAAAACACATGTTTGGGGTGGTTTCGCGCAATTTCGTTGCCGCACGTCACCCATTCCGAAAACGGGTGTCGGGGTGCATACAAGCACGAGCTTTTGCCACCGGAACCATTTCTTCGTTTTTCGCAACGAACATGCCCAATCCACTACTTTAGGTCCAAAACAAATGTTTGGGTGGTTTCGCGCAATTTCGTTGCCGCACGTCACCCATTCCAAAAACGGGTGTCGGGGTGCATACAAGCACTAGTTTTTGCCACCGGATCAATTTCTTCGTTTTTCGCAACGAACATGCCTAATCCACTACTTTAGGTCCAAAACTCATGTTTGCGGTGGTTTCGCGCAATTTCGTTGCCGCACGTCACTCATTCCGAAAAAGGGTGTCGCAGTGCATACAAAGCATGAGTTTTTGCCACCAGAACCATTTCTTCGTTTTTCGCAACGAACATGCCCTATCCACTACTTTAGGTCCAAAACTCATGTTTGGGGTGGTTTCGCGCAATTTCATTGCCGCACGTCACTCATTCCGAAAACGGGTGTCGCGGTGCATACAAAGCACGAGTTTTTGCCACAAGAACCATTTCTTCCTTTTTGGCAACGAACATGCCCAATCCACTACTTTAGGTCCAAAACACATGTTTGGGGTGGTTTCACGCAATTTCGTTGCCGCACGTCACCCATTCCGAAAACGGGTGTCGGGGTGCATATAAAACACGAGTTTTTGCCACCGGAACCATTTCTTCGTTTTTCGCAACGAACATGCCCAATCCAGTAATTTAGGTCCAAAACACATGTTTGGGGTGGTTTCGCGCAATTTCGTTGCCGCACGACACCCATTCCAAAAATGTGTGACGGGGTGCATACAAGCACGAGTTTTTGCCACCGGAACCATTTCTTCGTTTTCGCAACAAACATGCCCAGTCCACTACTTTAGGTCCAAAACACATGTTTGGGGTGGTTTCGCGCAATTTCGTTGCCACACGTCACCCATTCCGAAAACGGGTGTCGGGGTGCACACAAGCACGAGTTTTTGCCACCGGAACCATTTCTTCGTTTTTCGCAACGAACATGCCGAATCCACTACTTTAGGTCCAAAACTCATGTTTGGGGTGGTTTCGCGCAATTTCGTTGCGGCACGTCACCCATTCCGAAAACGGGTGTAGGGTGCATACAAGCATGAGTTTTTGCCAACGGAACCATTTCTTCGTTCTTCGCAACGAACATGCCCAATCCACTACTTTAGGTCCAAAACACATGTTTGGGGTGGTTTCGCGCAATTTCGTTGCCGCACGTCACCCATTCCGAAAACGGGTGTCGGGGTGCATACAAGCACGAGCTTTTGCCACCGGAACCATTTCTTCGTTTTTCGCAACGAACATGCCCAATCCACTACTTTAGGTCCAAAACAAATGTTTGGGTGGTTTCGCGCAATTTCGTTGCCGCACGTCACCCATTCCAAAAACGGGTGTCGGGGTGCATACAAGCACTAGTTTTTGCCACCGGATCAATTTCTTCGTTTTTCGCAACGAACATGCCTAATCCACTACTTTAGGTCCAAAACTCATGTTTGCGGTGGTTTCGCGCAATTTCGTTGCCGCACGTCACTCATTCCGAAAAAGGGTGTCGCAGTGCGTACAAAGCATGAGTTTTTGCCACCAGAACCATTTCTTCGTTTTTCGCAACGAACATGCCCTATCCACTACTTTAGGTCCAAAACTCATGTTTGGGGTGGTTTCGCGCAATTTCATTGCCGCACGTCACTCATTCCGAAAACGGGTGTCGCGGTGCATACAAAGCACGAGTTTTTGCCACAAGAACCATTTCTTCTTTTTTGGCAACGAACATGCCCAATCCACTACTTTAGGTCCAAAACACATGTTTGGGGTGGTTTCGCGCAATTTCGTTGCCGCACGTCACTCATTCCGAAAACGGGTGTCGGGGTGCAAACAAAGCATGAGTTTTTGCCATCGGAACCATTTCTTCGTTTTTCGCAACGAACATGCCCAATCCACTACTTTAGGTCCAAAACTCATGTTTAGGGTGGTTTCGCGCAATTTCGTTTCCGCACGTCACCCATTCCGAAAACGGGTGTCGGGTTGCATACAAAGCACGAGTTTTTGCCACCGGATCAATTTCCTCGTTTTTCGCAACGAACATGCCCAATCCACTAATTTTGGTCCAAAACTCATGTTTGGGGTGGTTTCGCGCAATTTTGTTGCCGCACGTCACACATTCCGAAAATGGGTATTGGGTTGCATTCAAAGCACGAGTTTTTGCCACCGGAACCATTTCTTCATTTTTCGGAATGAACATGCCCAATCCACTACTTTAGGTCCAAAACTCATGTTTGGGGTGGTTTCGCGCAATTTCGTTGCGGCACGTCACCCATTCCGAAAACGGGTGTCGGGGTGCATACAAGAACTAGTTTTTGCCAACGGAACCATTTCTTCGTTCTTCGCAACGAACATGCCCAATCCACTACTTTAGGTCCAAAACACATGTTTGGGGTGGTTTCGCGCAATTTCGTTGCCGCACGTCACCCATTCCGAAAACGGGTGTCGGGGTGCATACAAGCACGAGCTTTTGCCACGGAACCATTTCTTCGTTTTTCGCAACGAACATGCCCAATCCACTACTTTAGGTCCAAAACAAATGTTTGGGGTGGTTTCGCGCAATTTCGTTGCCGCACGTCACTCATTCCAAAAACGGGTGTCGGGGTGCATACAAGCACGAGTTTTTGCCACCGGATCAATTTCTTCGTTTTTCGCAACGAACATGCCCAATCCACAACTTTAGGTCCAAAACTCATGTTTGGGGTGGTTTCGCGCAATTTCGTTGCCGCACGTCACCCATTCCAAAAACGGGTGTCGGGGTGCGTACAAAGCATGAGTTTTGGCACCGGGACCATTTCTACGTTCTTCGCAACGAACATGCCCAATCCACTACTTTAGGTCCAAAACTCATGTTTGTGGTGGTTTCGCGCAATTTCGTTGCCGCACGTCACTCATTCCGAAAACGGGTGTCGCAGTGCATACAAAGCACGAATTTTTGCCACCAGAACCATTTCTTCGTTTTTCGCAACGAACATGCCCAATCCACTACTTTAGGTCCAAAACTCATGTTTGGGTTGTTTCGCGCAATTTCATTGCCGCACGTCACTCATTCCGAAAACGGGTGTCGCGGTGCATACAAAGCACGAGTTTTTGCCACATGAACCATTTCTTCTTTTTTGGCAACGAACATGCCCAATCCACTACTTTAGGTCCAAAACACATGTTTGGGGTGGTTTCGCGCAATTTCGTTGCCGCACGTCACCCATTCCGAAAACGGGTGTCGGGGTGCATACAAGCACGAGCTTTTGCCACCGGAACCATTTCTTCGTTTTTCGCAACGAACATGCCCAATCCACTACTTTAGGTCCAAAACAAATGTTTGGGTGGTTTCGAGCAATTTCGTTGCCGCACGTCACCCATTCCAAAAACGGGTGTCGGGGTGCATACAAGCACGAGTTTTTGCCACCGAATCAATTTCTTCGTTTTTCGCAACGAACATGCCTAATCCACTACTTTAGGTCCAAAACTCATGTTTGGGGTGGTTTCGCCCAATTTCGTTGCCGCACGTCACTCATTCCGAAAAAGGGTGTCGCAGTGCATACAAAGCACGAGTTTTTGCCACCAGAACCATTTCTTCGTTTTTCGCAACGAACATGCCCAATCCACTACTTTAGGTCCAAAACTCATGTTTGGGGTGGTTTCGCGCAATTTCATTGCCGCACGTCACTCATTCCGAAAACGGGTGTCGCGGTGCATACAAAGCACGAGTTTTTGCCACAAGAACCATTTCTTCCTTTTTGGCAACGAACATGCCCAATCCACTACTTTAGGTCCAAAACACATGTTTGGGGTGGTTTCACGCAATTTCGTTGCCGCACGTCACCCATTCCGAAAACGGGTGTCGGGGTGCATATAAAGCACGAGTTTTTGCCACCGGAACCATTTCTTCGTTTTTCGCAACGAACATGCCCAATCCAGTAATTTAGGTCCAAAACACATGTTTGGGGTGGTTTCGCGCAATTTCGTTGCCGCACGACACCCATTCCAAAAATGTGTGACGGGGTGCATACAAGCACGAGTTTTTGCCACCGGAACCATTTCTTCGTTTTCGCAACAAACATGCCCAGTCCACTACTTTAGGTCCAAAACACATGTTTGGGGTGGTTTCGCGCAATTTCGTTGCCACACGTCACCCATTCCGAAAACGGGTGTCGGGGTGCACACAAGCACGAGTTTTTGCCACCGGAACCATTTCTTCGTTTTTCGCAACGAACATGCCGAATCCACTACTTTAGGTCCAAAACTCATGTTTGGGGTGGTTTCGCGCAATTTCGTTGCGGCACGTCACCCATTCCGAAAACGGGTGTAGGGTGCATACAAGCACGAGTTTTTGCCAACGGAACCATTTCTTCGTTCTTCGCAACGAACATGCCCAATCCACTACTTTAGGTCCAAAACACATGTTTGGGGTGGTTTCGCGCAATTTCGTTGCCGCACGTCACCCATTCCGAAAACGGGTGTCGGGGTGCATACAAGCACGAGCTTTTGCCACCGGAACCATTTCTTCGTTTTTCGCAACGAACATGCCCAATCCACTACTTTAGGTCCAAAACAAATGTTTGGGTGGTTTCGCGCAATTTCGTTGCCGCACGTCACCCATTCCAAAAACGGGTGTCGGGGTGCATACAAGCACTAGTTTTTGCCACCGGATCAATTTCTTCGTTTTTCGCAACGAACATGCCTAATCCACTACTTTAGGTCCAAAACTCATGTTTGCGGTGGTTTCGCGCAATTTCGTTGCCGCACGTCACTCATTCCGAAAAAGGGTGTCGCAGTGCATACAAAGCATGAGTTTTTGCCACCAGAACCATTTCTTCGTTTTTCGCAACGAACATGCCCTATCCACTACTTTAGGTCCAAAACTCATGTTTGGGGTGGTTTCGCGCAATTTCATTGCCGCACGTCACTCATTCCGAAAACGGGTGTCGCGGTGCATACAAAGCACGAGTTTTTGCCACAAGAACCATTTCTTCTTTTTTGGCAACGAACATGCCCAATCCACTACTTTAGGTCCAAAACACATGTTTGGGGTGGTTTCGCGCAATTTCGTTGCCGCACGTCACCCATTCCGAAAACGGGTGTCGGGGTGCAAACAAAGCATGAGTTTTTGCCATCGGAACCATTTCTTCGTTTTTCGCAACGAACATGCCCAATCCACTACTTTAGGTCCAAAACTCATGTTTAGGGTGGTTTCGCGCAATTTCGTTTCCGCACGTCACCCATTCCGAAAACGGGTTTCGGGTTGCATACAAAGCACGAGTTTTTGCCACCGGATCAATTTCCTCGTTTTTCGCAACGAACATGCCCAATCCACTAATTTTGGTCCAAAACTCATGTTTGGGGTGGTTTCGCGCAATTTTGTTGCCGCACGTCACACATTCCGAAAATGGGTAATGGGTTGCATTCAAAGCACGAGTTTTTGCCACCGGAACCATTTCTTCATTTTTCGGAATGAACATGCCCAATCCACTACTTTAGGTCCAAAACTCATGTTTGGGGGTGGTTTCGCGCAATTTCGTTGCGGCACGTCACCCATTCCGAAAACGGGTGTCGGGGTGCATACAAGCACTAGTTTTTGCCAACGGAACCATTTCTTCGTTCTTCGCAACGAACATGCCCAATCCACTACTTTAGGTCCAAAACACATGTTTGGGGTGGTTTCGCGCAATTTCGTTGCCGCACGTCACCCATTCCGAAAACGGGTGTCGGGGTGCATACAAGCACGAGCTTTTGCCACGGAACCATTTCTTCGTTTTTCGCAACGAACATGCCCAATCCACTACTTTAGGTCCAAAACAAATGTTTGGGGTGGTTTCGCGCAATTTCGTTGCCGCACGTCACTCATTCCAAAAACGGGTGTCGGGGTGCATACAAGCACGAGTTTTTGCCACCGGATCAATTTCTTCGTTTTTCGCAACGAACATGCCCAATCCACAACTTTAGGTCCAAAACTCATGTTTGGGGTGGTTTCGCGCAATTTCGTTGCCGCACGTCACCCATTCCAAAAACGGGTGTCGGGGTGCGTACAAAGCATGAGTTTTGGCACCGGAACCATTTCTACGTTCTTCGCAACGAACATGCCCAATCCACTACTTTAGGTCCAAAACTCATGTTTGTGGTGGTTTCGCGCAATTTCGTTGCCGCACGTCACTCATTCCGAAAACGGGTGTCGCAGTGCATACAAAGCACGAATTTTTGCCACCAGAACCATTTCTTCGTTTTTCGCAACGAACATGCCCAATCCACTACTTTAGGTCCAAAACTCATGTTTGGGTTGTTTCGCGCAATTTCATTGCCGCACGTCACTCATTCCGAAAACGGGTGTCGCGGTGCATACAAAGCACGAGTTTTTGCCACATGAACCATTTCTTCTTTTTTGGCAACGAACATGCCCAATCCACTACTTTAGGTCCAAAACACATGTTTGGGGTGGTTTCGCGCAATTTCGTTGGCACACGTCACCCATTCCGAAAACGGGTGTCGGGGTGCAAACAAAGCATGAGTTTTTGCCATCGGAACCATTTCTTCGTTTTTCGAAACGAACATGCCCAATCCACTACTTTAGGTCCAAAACTCATGTTTAGGGTGGTTTCGCGCAATTTCGTTTAGGCACGTCACCCATTCCGAAAACGGGTGTCGGGTTGCATACAAAGCATGAGTTTTTGCCACCGGATCAATTTCTTCGTTTTTCGCAACGAACATGCCCAATCCACTACTTTAGGTCCAAAACTCATGTTTGGGGGTGGTTTCGCGCAATTTCGTTGCCGCACGTCACACATTCCGAAAATGGGTAATGGGTTGCATTCAAAGCACGAGTTTTTGCCACCGGAACCATTTCTTCATTTTTCGGAATGAACATGCCCAATCCACTACTTTAGGTCCAAAACTCATGTTTGGGGGTGGTTTCGCGCAATTTCGTTGCGGCACGTCACCCATTCCGAAAACGGGTGTCGGGGTGCATACAAGCACTAGTTTTTGCCAACGGAACCATTTCTTCGTTCTTCGCAACGAACATGCCCAATCCACTACTTTAGGTCCAAAACACATGTTTGGGGTGGTTTCGCGCAATTTCGTTGCCGCACGTCACCCATTCCGAAAACGGGTGTCGGGGTGCATACAAGCACGAGCTTTTGCCACGGAACCATTTCTTCGTTTTTCGCAACGAACATGCCCAATCCACTACTTTAGGTCCAAAACAAATGTTTGGGGTGGTTTCGCGCAATTTCGTTGCCGCACGTCACTCATTCCAAAAACGGGTGTCGGGGTGCATACAAGCACGAGTTTTTGCCACCGGATCAATTTCTTCGTTTTTCGCAACGAACATGCCCAATCCACAACTTTAGGTCCAAAACTCATGTTTGGGGTGGTTTCGCGCAATTTCGTTGCCGCACGTCACCCATTCCAAAAACGGGTGTCGGGGTGCGTACAAAGCATGAGTTTTGGCACCGGAACCATTTCTACGTTCTTCGCAACGAACATGCCCAATCCACTACTTTAGGTCCAAAACTCATGTTTGTGGTGGTTTCGCGCAATTTCGTTGCCGCACGTCACTCATTCCGAAAACGGGTGTCGCAGTGCATACAAAGCACGAATTTTTGCCACCAGAACCATTTCTTCGTTTTTCGCAACGAACATGCCCAATCCACTACTTTAGGTCCAAAACTCATGTTTGGGTTGTTTCGCGCAATTTCATTGCCGCACGTCACTCATTCCGAAAACGGGTGTCGCGGTGCATACAAAGCACGAGTTTTTGCCACATGAACCATTTCTTCTTTTTTGGCAACGAACATGCCCAATCCACTACTTTAGGTCCAAAACACATGTTTGGGGTGGTTTCGCGCAATTTTGTTGGCACACGTCACCCATTCCGAAAACGGGTGTCGGGGTGCAAACAAAGCATGAGTTTTTGCCATCGGAACCATTTCTTCGTTTTTCGAAACGAACATGCCCAATCCACTACTTTAGGTCCAAAACTCATGTTTAGGGTGGTTTCGCGCAATTTCGTTTAGGCACGTCACCCATTCCGAAAACGGGTGTCGGGTTGCATACAAAGCATGAGTTTTTGCCACCGGATCAATTTCTTCGTTTTTCGCAACGAACATGCCCAATCCACTACTTTAGGTCCAAAACTCATGTTTGGGGTGGTTTCGCGCAATTTCGTTGCCGCACGTCACACATTCCGAAAATGGGTAATGGGTTGCATTCAAAGCACGAGTTTTTGCCACCGGAACCATTTCTTCATTTTTCGGAATGAACATGCCCAATCCACTACTTTAGGTCCAAAACTCATGTTTGGGGTGGTTTCGCGCAATTTCGTTGCGGCACGTCACCCATTCCAAAAACGGGTGTCGGGGTGCATACAAGCACGAGTTTTTTCCACCGGAACTATTTCTTCGTTTTTCGCAACGAACATTCCCAATCCACTACTTTAGGTCCAAAACTCATGTTTGGGTTGGTTTTGCGCAATTTCGTTGCCGCACGTCACCCATTCCGAAAACGGGTGTCGGGGTGATACAAGCACGAGTTTTTGCCACCGGAACCATTTCTTCGTTTTTCGCAACGAACATGCTCAATCCACTACTTTAGGTCCAAAACTCATGTCGGTTTCGCGCAATTTCGTTGCCGCACATCACCCATTCCAAAAACGGGTGTCGGGGTGCATACAAAGCACGAGTTTTTGCCACCGGAACCATTTCTTCGTTTTTCACAACAAACATGCCCAATCCAGTAATTTAGGTCCAAAACTCATGTTTGGGGTGGTTTCGCGCAATTTCGTTGCTGCACGTCACCCATTCCGAAAACGGGTGTCGCGGTGCATACAAAGCACGAGTTTTTGCCACCGGATCCATTTCTTCATTTTTCGCAACGAACATGCCCAATCCACTAATTTAGGTCCAAAACTCATGTTTGGGGTGGTTTCGAGCAATTTCGTTGCCGCACGTCACCCATTCCGAAAACGGGTGTCGAGGTGCATACAAGCACGAGTTTTTGCCACCGGAACCGTTTCTTCGTTTTTCACAACGAACATGCCCAATCCACTACTTACGTCCAAAACTAATGTTTGGGGGTGGTTTCGCGCAATTTCGTTGCCGCACGTCACCCATTCCGAAAACGGGTGTCGGGGTGCATACAAGCACGAGTTTTTGCCACCGAAACCATTTCTAAGTTTTTCGCAACGAACATGCCCAATCCACTACTCCATTACTTTAGGTCCAAAACTCATGCTTGGGGTGGTTTCGCACAATTTCGTTGCTGCACGTCACCCATTCCGAAAACGGGTGTCGGGGTGCAAACAAGTATGAGTTTTTTCCACCAGAACCATTTCTTCGTTTTTCGCAACGAACATTCCCAATCCACTACTTTAGGTCCAAAACACATGTTTGAGGTGGTTTCACGCAATTTCGTTGTCGCACGTCACCAATTCAAAAAACGGGTGTCGGGGTGCATACAACCACGAGTTTTCGCCACCGGAACCATTTCTTCGTTTTTCACAACGAACATGGCCAATCCACTACTTTAGGTCCAAAACTCATGTTTGGGGTGGTTTCGCGCAATTTCGTTGCCGCACGTCACCCATTCCGAAAACGGGTGTCGGAGTGCATACAAGCACGAGTTTTTGCCACCAGAACCATTTCTTCGTTTTTCGCAACGAACATGCCCAATCCACAACTTTAGGTCCAAAACTCATGTCGGTTTCGCGCAATTTCGTTGCCGCACGTCACCCATTCCAAAAACGGGTGTCGGGGTGCATACAAAGCACGAGTTTTTGCCACCGGAACCATTTCTTCATTTCTCGCAACGAACATGCCCAATCCAGTAATTTAGGTCCAAACTCATGTTTGGGGTGGTTTCGCGCAATTTCGTTGCCGCACGTCACCCATTCCGAAAAAGGGTGTCGCGGTGCATACAAGCACGAGTTTTTGCCACCGGATCAATTTCTTCGTTTTTCGCAACGAACATGCCCAATCCACTACATTAGGTCCAAAATTCATGTTTGGGGTGGTTTCGCGCAATTTCGTTGCCGCACGTCACCCATTCCGAAAATGGGTGTTGGGTTGCATTCAAAGCACGAGTTTTTGCCACCGGAACCATTTCTTCGTTTTTCGCAACGAACATGCCCAATCCACTACTTTAGGTCCAAAACTCATGTTGGGGGCGGTTTCGCGCAATTTCGTTGCCGCACGTCACTTATTCCGAAAACGGGTATGGGGGTGCATACAAAGCACGAGTTTTTCCCACTGGAACCATTTCTTTGTTTTTCGCAACGAACATGCCCAATCCACTACTTTAGGTCCAAAACTCATGTCTGGGGTGGTTTCGCGCAATTTCGTTGTGGCACGTCACTCATTCCGAAAACGGGTGTCGGAGTGCATACAAAGCACGAGTTTTTGCCACCGGAACCATTTCTTCGTTTTTCGCAACGAACATGCCCAATCCACTACATTAGGTCCAAAACACATGTTTGGGGTGGTTTCACGCAATTTCGTTGCCGCACGTCACCCATTCCGAAAACGGGTGTCGGGGTGCATACAAGCACGAGTTTTTGCCACCGAAACCATTTCTTCGTTTTTCGCAACAAACATGCTCAATCCACTACTTTAGGTCCAAAACTCATGTTTGGGCTGGTTTCACGCAATTTTGTTGCTGCACGTCACCCATTCCGAAAACGGGTGTCGGGGTGCATACAAGCACGAGTTTTTGCCACCGGAACCATTTCTTCGTTTTTCACAATGAACATGCCCAATCCACTACTTTAGGTCCAAAACTCATGTCTGGGGTGGTTTCGCACGATTTCGTTGACGCACGTCACCCATTCCAAAAACGGGTGTCGGGGTGCGTACAAAGCATGAGTTTTGGTAGTGGAACTATTTCATAGTTTTTCGCAACAAACATGCCCAATCCACTACTTTAGATCCAAAACTCATGTTTGGGGTGGTTTCGCGCAATTTCGTAGCCGCACGTCACCCATTCCGAAAACGGGTGTCGGGGTGCATACAAAGCACGAGTTTTTGCCACCGGAACCATTTCTTCGTTTTTCGCAACAAACATGCCCAATCCAGTAATTTAGGTCCAAAACACATGTTTGGGGTGGTTTCGCGCAATTTCGTTGCCGCACGACACCCATTCCAAAAATGTGTGACGAGGTGCATACAAGCACGAGTTTTTGCCACCGGAACCATTTCTTCGTTTTCGCAACAAACATGCCCAGTCCACTACTTTAGGTCCAAAACACATGTTTGGGGTGGTTTCGCGCAATTTCGTTGCCACACGTCACCCATTCCGAAAACGGGTGTCGGGGTGCACACAAGCACGAGTTTTTGCCACCGGAACCATTTCTTCGTTTTTCGCAACGAACATGCCGAATCCACTACTTTAGGTCCAAAACTCATGTTTGGGGTGGTTTCGCGCAATTTCGTTGCGGCACGTCACCCATTCCGAAAACGGGTGTAGGGTGCATACAAGCACGAGTTTTTGCCAACGGAACCATTTCTTTGTTCTTCGCAACGAACATGCCCAATCCACTACTTTAGGTCCAAAACACATGTTTGGGGTGGTTTCGCGCAATTTCGTTGCCGCACGTCACCCATTCCGAAAACGGGTGTCGGGGTGCATACAAGCACGAGCTTTTGCCACCGGAACCATTTCTTTGTTTTTCGCAACGAACATGCCCAATCCACTACTTTAGGTCCAAAACAAATGTTTGGGTGGTTTCGCGCAATTTCGTTGCCGCACGTCACCCATTCCAAAAACGGGTGTCGGGGTGCATACAAGCACGAGTTTTTGCCACCGGATCAATTTCTTCGTTTTTCGCAACGAACATGCCTAATCCACTACTTTAGGTCCAAAACTCATGTTTGGGGTGGTTTCGCGCAATTTCGTTGCCGCACGTCACTCATTCCGAAAAAGGGTGTCGCAGTGCAAACAAAGCACGAGTTTTTGCCACCAGAACCATTTCTTCGTTTTTCGCAACGAACATGCCCAATCCACTACTTTAGGTCCAAAACTCATGTTTGGGGTGGTTTCGCGCAATTTCATTGCCGCACGTCACTCATTCCGAAAACGGGTGTCGCGGTGCATACAAAGCACGAGTTTTTGCCACAAGAACCATTTCTTCTTTTTTGGCAACGAACATGCCCAATCCACTACTTTAGGTCCAAAACACATGTTTGGGGGTGGTTTCACGCAATTTCGTTGCCGCACGTCACCCATTCCGAAAACGGGTGTCGGGGTGCATATAAAGCTCGAGTTTTTGCCACCGGAACCATTTCTTCGTTTTTCCGCAACGAACATGCCCAATCCAGTAATTTAGGTCCAAAACACATGTTTGGGGTAGTTTCGCGCAATTTCGTTGCCGCACGACACCCATTCCAAAAATGTGTGACGGGGTGCATACAAGCACGAGTTTTTGCCACCGGAACCATTTCTTCGTTTTCGCAACAAACATGCCCAGTCCACTACTTTAGGTCCAAAACACATGTTTGGGGTGGTTTCGCGCAATTTCGTTGCCACACGTCACCCATTCCGAAAACGGGTGTCGGGGTGCACACAAGCACGAGTTTTTGCCACCGGAACCATTTCTTCGTTTTTCGCAACGAACATGCCGAATCCACTACTTTAGGTCCAAAACTCATGTTTGGGGTGGTTTCGCGCAATTTCGTTGCGGCACGTCACCCATTCCGAAAACGGGTGTAGGGTGCATACAAGCACGAGTTTTTGCCAACGGAACCATTTCTTCGTTCTTCGCAACGAACATGCCCAATCCACTACTTTAGGTCCAAAACACATGTTTGGGGTGGTTTCGCGCAATTTCGTTGCCGCACGTCACCCATTCCGAAAACGGGTGTCGGGGTGCATACAAGCACGAGCTTTTGCCACCGGAACCATTTCTTCGTTTTTCGCAACGAACATGCCCAATCCACTACTTTAGGTCCAAAACAAATGTTTGGGTGGTTTCGCGCAATTTCGTTGCCGCACGTCACCCATTCCAAAAACGGGTGTCGGGGTGCATACAAGCACGAGTTTTTGCCAACGGATCAATTTCTTCGTTTTTCGCAACGAACATGCCTAATCCACTACTTTAGGTCCAAAACTCATGTTTGGGGTGGTTTCGCGCAATTTCGTTGCCGCACGTCACTCATTCCGAAAAAGGGTGTCGCAGTGCATACAAAGCACGAGTTTTTGCCACCAGAACCATTTCTTCGTTTTTCGCAACGAACATGCCCAATCCACTACTTTAGGTCCAAAACTCATGTTTGGGGTGGTTTTGCGCAATTTCATTGCCGCACGTCACTCATTCCGAAAACGGGTGTCGCGGTGCATACAAAGCACGAGTTTTTGCCACAAGAACCATTTCTTCTTTTTTGGCAACGAACATGCCCAATCCACTACTTTAGGTCCAAAACACATGTTTGGGGTGGTTTCACGCAATTTCGTTGCCGCACGTCACCCATTCCGAAAACGGGTGTCGGGGTGCATATAAAGGACGAGTTTTTGCCACCGGAACCATTTCTTCGTTTTTCGCAACGAACATGCCCAATCCAGTAATTTAGGTCCAAAACACATGTTTGGGGTGGTTTCGCGCAATTTCGTTGCCGCACGACACCCATTCCAAAAATGTGTGACGGGGTGCATACAAGCACGAGTTTTTGCCACCGGAACCATTTCTTCGTTTTCGCAACAAACATGCCCAGTCCACTACTTTAGGTCCAAAACACATGTTTGGGGTGGTTTCGCGCAATTTCGTTGCCACACGTCACCCATTCCGAAAACGGGTGTCGGGGTGCACACAAGCACGAGTTTTTGCCACCGGAACCATTTCTTCGTTTTTCGCAACGAACATGCCGAATCCACTACTTTAGGTCCAAAACTCATGTTTGGGGTGGTTTCGCGCAATTTCGTTGCAGCACGTCACCCATTCCGAAAACGGGTGTAGGGTGCATACAAGCACGAGTTTTTGCCAACGGAACCATTTCTTCGTTCTTCGCAACGAACATGCCCAATCCACTACTTTAGGTCCAAAACACATGTTTGGGGTGGTTTCGCGCAATTTCGTTGCCGCACGTCACCCATTCCGAAAACGGGTGTCGGGGTGCATACAAGCACGAGCTTTTGCCACCGGAACCATTTCTTCGTTTTTCGCAACGAACATGCCCAATCCACTACTTTAGGTCCAAAACAAATGTTTTGGGTGGTTTCGCGCAATTTCGTTGCCGCACGTCACCCATTCCAAAAACGGGTGTCGGGGTGCATACAAGCACGAGTTTTTGCCACCGGATCAATTTCTTCGTTTTTCGCAACGAACATGCCTAATCCACTACTTTAGGTCATGTTTGCGGTGGTTTCGCGCAATTTCGTTGCCGCACGTCACTCATTCCGAAAAAGGGTGTCGCAGTGCATACAAAGCATGAGTTTTTGCCACCAGAACCATTTCTTCGTTTTTCGCAACGAACATGCCCAATCCACTACTTTAGGTCCAAAACTCATGTTTGGGGTGGTTTCGCGCAATTTCATTGCCGCACGTCACACATTCCGAAAACGGGTGTCGCGGTGCATACAAAGCACGAGTTTTTGCCACAAGAACCATTTCTTCTTTTTTGGTAACGAACATGCCCAATCCACTACTTTAGGTCCAAAACACATGTTTGGGGTGGTTTCGCGCAATTTCGTTGCCGCACGTCACCCATTCCGAAAACGGGTGTCGGGGTGCAAACAAAGCATGAGTTTTTGCCATCGGAACCATTTCTTCGTTTTTCGCAACGAACATGCCCAATCCACTACTTTAGGTCCAAAACTCATGTTTAGGGTGGTTTCACGCAATTTCGTTTCCGCACGTCACCCATTCCGAAAACAGGTGTCGGGTTGCATACAAAGCACGAGTTTTTGCCACCGGATCAATTTCCTCGTTTTTCGCAACGAACATGCCCAATCCACTAATTTTGGTCCAAAACTCATGTTTGGGGTGGTTTCGCGCAATTTTGTTGCCGCACGTCACACATTCCGAAAATGGGTATAGGGTTGCATTCAAAGCACGAGTTTTTGCCACCGGAACCATTTCTTCATTTTTCGGAATGAACATGCCCAATCCACTACTTTAGGTCCAAAACTCATGTTTGGGGTGGTTTCGCGCAATTTCGTTGCGGCACGTCACCCATTCCGAAAACGGGTGTCGGGGTGCATACAAGCACTAGTTTTTGCCAACGGAACCATTTCTTCGTTCTTCGCAACGAACATGCCCAATCCACTACTTTAGGTCCAAAACACATGTTTGGGGTGGTTTCGCGCAATTTCGTTGCCGCACGTCACCCATTCCGAATACGGGTGTCGGGGTGCATACAAGCACGAGCTTTTGCCACGGAACCATTTCTTCGTTTTTCGCAACGAACATGCCCAATCCACTACTTTAGGTCCAAAACAAATGTTTGGGGTGGTTTCGCGCAATTTCGTTGCCGCACGTCACTCATTCCAAAAACGGGTGTCGGGGTGCATACAAGCACGAGTTTTTGCCACCGGATCAATTTCTTCGTTTTTCGCAACGAACATGCCCAATCCACAACTTTAGGTCCAAAACTCATGTTTGGGGTGGTTTCGCGCAATTTCGTTGCCGCACGTCACCCATTCCAAAAACGGGTGTCGGGGTGCGTACAAAGCATGAGTTTTGGCACCGGAACCATTTCTACGTTCTTCGCAACGAACATGCCCAATCCACTACTTTAGGTCCAAAACTCATGTTTGTGGTGGTTTCGCGCAATTTCGTTGCCGCACGTCACTCATTCCGAAAACGGGTGTCGCAGTGCATACAAAGCACGAATTTTTGCCACCAGAACCATTTCTTCGTTTTTCGCAACGAACATGCCCAATCCACTACTTTAGGTCCAAAACTCATGTTTGGGTTGTTTCGCGCAATTTCATTGCCGCACGTCACTCATTCCGAAAACGGGTGTCGCGGTGCATACAAAGCACGAGTTTTTGCCACAAGAACCATTTCTTCTTTTTTGGCAACGAACATGCCCAATCCACTACTTTAGGTCCAAAACACATGTTTGGGGTGGTTTCGCGCAATTTCGTTGGCACACGTCACCCATTCCGAAAACGGGTGTCGGGGTGCAAACAAAGCATGAGTTTTTGCCATCGGAA